>VZSF01006850.1:138073-246079 GCA_013398295.1 Chionis minor | reverse complement strand
CTGCGAGGCGGCGGCCCGGCCACCCCCCAGACCCCCCTTTCCGCCCGCGCCGCCGCCATGGCCGGCCCGGCGGAGGAGAAGCGGTCGGCGGGGGCAGCAGCTGCCTCCCGGCGGGGCTCTGGCAGCGCTGCCCGGCGCGGTCCGGCGGGATCTTCCCGTGGGATGGGATGTTGCCGGGTCCTTCCCCAGCGCTGTCATGGCGCGCACCTGGCGAGTTGAGGCCCAACAAGGTGACCCCGGGGAAGAAACGGCAGCGCGGTCCGTGGCGGGGGCGGTGGTGTGGTATCGTACCCGTTTCAGACCCGTTACTCTAAAGTAAAATGCTGGTTTTATTCAGCAGCCTATCACCCCAAGTTAGGTACAGGTTTTTAATTACTCAAAGCCAGAAGACACATTCTTAGAATATCCCAGTACTTCCCTAGGGAGAGTTTGAATATCCCGACTCAAAGGCATTGGGCGCTTCGTAACACGCAGGTTATTTGGCAGCTCATGTCACAGCCCAGGCAAAGGGGACGAGGGCCCTATTTCACCAGTCCCTGTTTACAGAATAACCCGCCCTAAGCCATTTCTTCTCATTTCCAGGCACTTTTATCATTCTTCGGATGAGGAAGTGTTATTTCTTCCTGTTCGTCTCTACCCTGTTGTCATCCCAGGCTATTCCAGGGGATCCTGGTGGGAACACGCCCCCAGCCCCCCCGGCTCTTGGGATGTCTGTCCGGCTGGTTGTGGCCGCTTACCCCGCCGGGACCGGAGGACACAGTGTTTTCTGAGCACTCATGTTTTTCCAGGCCATTTTCTGATCTCTTTCCAAAGACCTTTTCCCTAGTTCAGTTGACAACAGCTGCTGGAAACTCCTCCCCGAGGGAGGAGAGAAGACATTGATTTTTTTTTTTTTTTTAAGCATAACTTCACAACATTAAAACAAAACGGGATTGGGGCTGCTGTCAACCAGGGAAGGGTCTGGAGGTAAGAGCCGTTGGCGTGACAGGCTGAAGGGCTCTGCAGGATCATGTTTACCTGTCGCCTGCCTTGGTGGAGATCCAGTGCTACCTGCAAGCTGTGGCGGTCACCTCGCGTCCTGCCTGGCATCTGGGAGAGGTGCCAGCCGCCAAGTCATACAGGAATCAACACAACAGCGGGGCAGGGGCAGCAGGTCGGCACGCAGGAGAAACAGGTAGTAGAAGATCTGGAAATGCCCCTTGCAAGGAGAGAAACCGAGACCCTCTTCCAAGAGCAGCCCGAGACTGGGAACCAGTATCTGGAAGATGCTTTGCTTCGGAGTTACTTGAAAACGCACCTTCCTCCCAAGGTCTGGCACACGTCTTTGTGTTTCTGTGTGTACACACTACAGTTCTGGCTAGATCGCTGTTTAAGACTGTTAATTCAACATTTCTCTGAGCCCTTTTGTGCCTTCAGGCATTTAACTGGGGGGGGGAGGGCGGGATTTATCGGCATTCTTTAAAACTTGTTTTCTTTGAATCAGTGCAGGGTTGAAAAACACATACACTGTTTATACATAAGTAGATGGTAGACTCCTGTGACTGGTCTGGGTGTTGCAACATGAGTGTTGTTTTGGGATTGTCAGTGCGGGCCTTTGGTCATCCAGAGTAAGAAATGGAGAGAAAGGGAAAAAAATAAGGTGCTTCCAAACTCCGCTGTGCTTTTCCACTTCTCTCCCCTCAGGAAAGAGGGGCTTTTAAGGCAATTCCTTTCCAAAGGACTGTTCTCAGCTGAGCACTCGAGGATGCAAAGGCCCTTTGGGCGTTTGCTTGTTCTCAGCACAGGTCGTTGGCTTTTCTGGGTTGATTTCCAGATGAGGAAGGCTCTGCACGGATGCAGGGGTGCAGAGAGGGTGGGGTAAGACCCTGAGCTGTGGGTCTGTGTTCTGTGAGGTCCAGTCCTACAGGAACCCCCGGGAGGACACGGCTCATCCCGCTGCCTGTCCTCTGCTGTCACCCCAAGGAGCACAACTGTTTCCTGCTTTTCAAGGACCAGGTCTCATGGCGCAGAGTGTGACCTCCGTGAGTTATTCCAGCAGAAGCAACACAATGACCTGTGAAGCCACTGCGTGAGTAGAGGGACAGAACCTGGCTTTCGGTGACGCTCTTCCTGCCACTGCTTGCTCTCCAGGTCTGTGAGACAGACAGACATGGGGTGCTACCAGTGTGGTGGCAGCACTGGGAGCTTGCTTTTGTCACCGCCATCCCGAAAGATGGGAATGAGGCCTCCCTAAGCACTGCTGTGGCCTTCCTGCCAGAAGAGAAGATTGGGGGAAAGGAGGGCAACCACGAAGATCTTGCTGTGAATCTGCACCTTTGGAAGAAGCGTGATTCAGATCTCCAGAAGAATAAAAGGAGCGGTGATGTCTTTCACCGAAGCCGAGAGCTGCTCCCCACTCCTTCCCCAAAGAGACAAAGCGGCTGCAAAATCTACCGGAGAATCGGCAGCATCTCCCTTACGTTTCTGCGCTCGGTCCCAGTGGGGCAGTGTTGCCTCACCACTGAAACGGAGAGCCTGGTCTGCCGTCTGCTTCACGCAGCGCCGGCTTGTCTGCAGCCCGAGAGCTGGCTCTCGGTCGGAGCACCGTCCTCTCCAGGAGAGCAGCAACAGAGGAAGCTTTGCGTGTCCCGCTGAAGGAGACACCACGCTGGAGGTTGATTCCCTTTGTACTATTCACCTGTGTTTCAGTGGCGAACGCAAAAATTTTCCTGGGATGGGGCAAAAGATTTCTTTGTTTGGAGGTGATTTCTGGAGAACGCAGAGGAAAGCACCTGCTTTTTCTGGGCACTGTTATGGAGAGGCATCTGTTGGTCTTCGATCCCCCCGAAAATATGTCCTTTAATATAAAGGGCCATCTTTTTGCAATCTTAATTTCCAATCTGTTCAAATCAAAGGACTGATTAGGGTGAATGAGACCACCTAGCAGATATTACTGGGTTGTGGCTTCAGCCCTGACCCTGATGGGTTAGAGATGCCCCTCCATAGCCTGGTGTATGTTTTTTGGAGCACCCAGGCTGCTCTCTGCTGGCACAAACATAGGATCTCTGATTTTGTTCTTTTACCTTGGAAAGAAATGCATCCACTTGGGCCATGCGGTGGTTTGTAAGGCTGTGTGTGGTCAGGGCATGAGCTCGCAGCCGGGCAGTCCGGGGTTGGTCGGTTTTTTTAAGAAAATGGGGATGAGGTGAAGGGACTCTTGTAGCTTGGGTTCGCTCTAGTGTGCTGACTAAGAGACCCGTTTGTTAAACTCGTTCTTCTGCCCACAAAAACCTACCAGCTAAACAGTTCAAAGGTTCTTGTGCTTCAGGGGTCAGCAGAGTCTATGAACCTTGGATTCTTTGGTTATGCCTCTAAAACAACCTTGAAATTGTCAAGATCCGATAAGCGTTGGAGGCGTACACCCATCCCAGCTGAGCTCCCCCGAGAGCAAACAGGAGCACGGCATGAGCTGACAGGGCTCTCGTGCCTGTTTTTTGGCTTGTTTTGTGATTTTTTTAGCACTATTTCACTGTTCACCTGAAGGCAAACTGGCTGGTCGGAGGATGGAGACTTCCGGCGTAGTAATGGGACAGTGTGTGTTGGATCCTCATTCCACAGGCTGAACGGCAGAGAGATGGAAGAATCAATCACACGGGATGTAATTTAATGAAAAGTCAATACAGGGTGCAGCAGGGAAAGGAAGAAGCAGTGTTTGTATTTCATGTACAGCAAATTAATGTGTTTTATAATTGCACCGTTTTGGGGACAGCAACTGCAGCATTCACCTCCGTGATTGTTATATTGAGGAGAAAATGGGCATCTCTGGAGGGGGCAGAGAACAGCAAAAAATACTCCTTTGATGAAAGATCAGGTACTTCTGTGACCCCCATTACAGTCCTGGATGTATTTATGCTAATGAGGGTCCAACAGTGCTAGAGGTTGGCTCCACCTGGCCTAACTTTAATCATCTGTAAATCAAGTTACTTAATTCTAGGCAAATTCCCTGGGCTTTGGCCACGGACAGCGAAGAGCGGTTGCAGAAGACAATTCTGTCACCTTAAAATAGGTGTGTGAGAGGGCTGGAATGAATCACTCCTCTGTGGGTGCCGGTCTCCCTCCACTAAGTATGGACAGGCTACTCTGTCCAAGTCGGCCGAGCCTGGCTGAACCAAGGGCACATGAGTCCTTATCCAGGGCCATTCAGGAAGCTGGATGCAGGGTGGAAATTTGAATCTAGACACCCTGGGTGCCTGGCTGAAGCTCAAATTATTTGCCCATCCCTCCTGTTCTAATCTGATAGCTGGGTAACTACTGAGCCCAGTGGAATTTTTCCTGTACGGACGAAGGCTTTAGTTTTTGGCAGCTCTTCCCCTCATATTCTTCTCCAGCAGTAAATCGGAGAGTGGCTGATGTTGGAAGGACCTCTGGAGATTGTCTTGTCCAACCCTCCTGCTCATGTGGGTCTGTGTTATTCTCAGCCCTGATACAAAAGCTCTTCTGTCTTGTGTAAAATCTGGAAACGCTGCCAGAAGTAACTTGAAAAAATGATTTTTTTGGGGGGGAAAAAAAAAGTGACAGCTGAGCACAGCTGTGCCAGCAGAGGGTGAGAGCCGAGCTGTCCTGCTGCGTTACAGAATGCGTGGCCAGGCCAAGTGCCAGGAGACCACTAGCACTGCAGGCCAGTGTGGGCAGTCTTCTGCCTTTCCAGCTGGGACTGAGGCTCCTCGCCTTCCAAGGGCGTGCTGAAGGGCTCTTCCTTGTTGCTTCGCAGGTACTGGAGGAGGTGAATCGGGACCTGGAGAGATTTGGAAACCGTCTGCTAACCAAGATCAAACCTCTCGGGTGGGAATGCGAGTTGAACCCCCCCGTGTTTCGGCAGTATGACGCCTGGGGGCGGCGGGTGGATCAGATTGTCACCTGCTCAGCCTGGAGGAAGATGAAGGAGATTTCAGCAGAAGAGGGGCTGATTGCTGAGGCCTATGAGAGAAGATACTCCAGCTGGAGGTAACTAGGGGAGAATGGGAACCACTTGATGCCTTCCTGGTTATTCTTAGCCAGGTATATTCAGCAGCCGGTAGGACCAAAATTCCTGTTGTATAATGGGTAGCAGATGATGCATGGACACAGGCACACCTACCGCTGTAGCGCACAGCAGTGGCTGTCCGCTGTAATGTTCTGCATCGGTAATGATAAACTGTAACTAATGGCCTACAGTTGATCATAATATTCCTTGATGTCACCTTCCTGATGCTGGGGCCTGGCGGTTCCCTGCAGAGCTCCAGCTTTCCGTGCATTAGTTGTAAGGCGGCTAAAGAGCTGGGGTTTTTTCTTGCGGTTTCCCTGTGTTCCGGCCTCCAGAGACAGACCCACATTTCTTATTTTTAAAACCTGCACTTCACGTGCACCAGCTGGCAAGCAGTGCCTGCCATCCAGCCTTGTGCTGCCAGTCCCGCTGCGACTGAGAAACTCTGCTGCTCCTCTTCTCTCCTTCTGGCTGAAACAGTTTTTGCCCTCTCAGGAACAAGCGGTCCGATTCTCACCCGTTTGGGCTGTATTTTGTTCCTCTCTTCCTAGTCAAGATGTTTTATCCTCCTGCTGTTGAACTGCTGCGTAACCTGTCTGGTATCACTCTCTTTCTTTCCCAGCCGTCTGCTTCAGGCTGTCAAACTGTACTTATTTTCAAGCTGCTCCGGAGGTTTCAACTGTCCACTGGCCATGACCGATGGGGCAGCCAAAGTCATTGAGGTATGAGCTCGGCTGGGCTCCGCGGGCGCAGCCCACATCCTGGCAGCACTGGTTAGAGGCTGGAGCACCGGCCAGGCGTGGAGGAGAGCTGAGCTGCCATCTGGCTCCGGGCACGGCCCTTCCTTGCTCTGTGACTCAGCTCCGTCTCCCACTGCCTCTCTCCTTTAGTTACAAAGTCTTTGCGCCCAGGCCAGCTTTTACGTTTACTTACACCACCGGGGACGATAAGGCCTTTGCTGTGTGCGAAACCTGTGGCACTGCAGGTGGTTGGAAAGGTGTCCCCTGTGTTTTCACTATTGGGATTGTTCAGCCTGGAGAAGAGAAGGTTGAGGGGAGACCTTCTCACTCTCTACAACTCCCTGAAAGGAGGTTATAGCCAGGTGGGGTCAATCTCTTCTCCCAAGGAACAAGCGACAGGACAAGAGGAAATGGCCTCAAGTTGTGCCAGGGGAGGTTTAGGTTGCATATTAGGAAAAACTTCTTTATGGAAAGGGTTATGAAGCATTGGAACAGGCTGCCCGGGGAGGTGGCGGAATCGCCGTCCCTGGAGGTATTTAAAAGCCGGGCAGACGTGGTGCTGAGGGACATGGGTTAGGGGTGGGTTTGGCACTGTAGGTTTATGGTTGGACTCGATGATCTTGAAGGTCTCTTCCAACCCAAGTGATTCTGTGATTCTATGACTATGAGATAGTTTGTTTTCCTGTGGAGCGGCAGATGAATGTATTGGGTCAGATCCATACCTGAGGTAAATGAACTGAGCTACCAAGACTTTCCCAATCTGAAGATTTGGCTCTGCACCTCAGCAACACCCTTTGCACTATATCCGTGGCTGTGTAGGACACAGAGAAAAGCTAGCCCTTAAGTATAGCTAACCCCGGGCATTTTAATTCAATAAAAATTAAAAAAGCTTAAGGCAGTTACCCCTTTCCTGCAGCTCTTTGGGTGCCGGTGACATCTGGCATATATGAACATACGCTGATACCCTGGCAGTGAGCTGTTTTGAAAGCTCTCTGCCCAGATGTCTAGCGGTGCAGAAATCCGAGGCGGGGTAGGGATGCTCCGTGCTCTCTTTTGCAACACAAGTCCGTGCCTTCTGTCTGCACCGCGCTGCAGCAGCTGTGCAGGAGCTGGGCAGTTCCACGGCCTCGCAGCAGTGCCTGCAGGTGTGCTGCAGTGCAGGACGCTCAGTGTCCCGCTCGCCTGCCTGCACACCGTCCCTCCTGAGCCTGGGATGCACCAATGCTAGTTAAAGCAACCATCTAATTTCATCTACTGTGTTATGATCATCTCAGTTTCTTTTCCCTCCCCCAAAACAGTCGCTGGGTATCCCTGGATCTCTGAAAAATGCTTTTGACCATCTGACATCCCGTGACCCCAAGAAGTTCTGGACGTCTGGCCAGTGGATGACGGAGCGCAGGGGAGGCTCTGATGTTGGTATGTGTTCTGAGGTGGGAAGCAGCTGCAGCAGCAGGTAGATGCGTTAGCCAGAATGGAGAAAATGAAGGCTGTGGGGAACTTACAAAGCCAGGGAGCTGGTTTAGGAAACCTCTGCATAGCTCTGCTTTTTAACCAACGCAAAGCCCAGCTTCTGTCCGCTGACGCATGCAGCACGTGCAGGCAGGTGCGGAGCTGTGTTCCTCGCACAGATAACACGCTGATGTCTGGCTCTGTAATCTGAACCTTGAGCAAGACAGTCAGACCCGTCCCAGCTGGGACTGAGAAAGCATTCTTGGCCTTCAACTTTTATTCCTTGGCTCATGTTAGTAGTAGCGTGATGGGCTAGGAAACCTCAGAACTCCGCTGCGGAGACAGTGGCCTCCAGCTGATGAAGTCGCAGTTGGTTTCCTGGGGGAAGAAGTGAAAGGGTCAGCTGCGGAGCGAAAGCTTCAGGGTTGTGCATCATTGCAGGACCCCTGATTCCATAGCATCCTTCATTGTTCTTGGCCGTGGTAGCTTCTAAAGAAATAGAGGCTCTGGCTTATACACCGTGGTGCATTCTGCTTACAAAGCACTGTATTGCCAGCTGGTGGTCGGGAGCAGTTGCTGGAAAGGCTCACAGTTAAACAGAGCATATTTCCTTTCTAGTACTTAACTCTGGCTGCGTTTCTCACCCACGGTCAATGAAGAAGATTAGCAGCTAATCCATACTCCCTCTTGACAGCAAGAGGTGACTTAAAAGAGCTGCTGCTTAAACTGAAAATCAGCATTGATTGACACGCAAGTTCTCTAGAGCTAAGACAATCTTCTCCTTTCCTGCAGCTAACGGCACGGAGACGGTGGCCAAAAAGCAGCCAGACGGTACCTACTGTCTCTATGGTTTTAAATGGTTTACATCAGCTGCCGATTCTGATATGACGCTAACCCTGGCCAGGGTAGTAGATACTGAAGGCCACGTAAAACAGGTCTGTTTGTTGGTGGAACCCGGTGAAGGAGCAGGGGCATTCTTTTACTTCCTTGTTTTCATTGTAATCAAATCCTCTTCTTGTGCCTTTTCAATGGCCCCAGGGTTCCAGCGGCCTGTCCCTGTTCTACCTGAAGGTGCGAGATGAAGAGGGGAAGCTGAACAGCATCCAGGTGCAAAGGCTGAAGGATAAGTTGGGCACGCGGCAGATGGCAACAGCAGAGCTATGGCTAGATGGAGCTAACGCAGAGCTAGTACGTCAGGTTTCACCTTCCCCCTGGGACTGGGCTGGACTGGGCCGGGCTGGGCTGGGCGGGGCTGGCTGGGCATGGCAGACCACTGGGGGTTTTGGCAGTGAAGAAGTTCCTCTCTTCCACCTCTGTGGCTGGCTGGTCGCTTACAGAACGCTTCGCCAATGGGGCTGTGTGGGGGACAGAGCTCAAAAGCGCTCAGGAAAAGACAGGAGGAAAGAAATTTAAAAAAAAAAAGTCATTTTAGGCTGATCATTCCCCTAATTCAGTGGCATTGGCCCAGCTGTGGGACAATTCTGTGTAGCGGGCAGGTAGGAAGAAGCAGCAGGGCCCAGAACCGATGCTGCTGACACGCTCTCCAAAGCCACCTCTCCAGTCATGCCACAGACGTGACTAAAATTTTAAAGCAAGGAGACCCGTGTGGTGCCTGAGGACGGAGGGGGTTGCAGTGGGCAGCCTTTGTCTGTCTGTCTTTGACACACCTTTTCACTGAGCAGCTCCCAAAGCTGGGCGAGAGGCTTACGTGGGCCTTTGTTCCCTGACGCTTGCAGATCTCTGCAGAGGGTCGCGGAGTGGCCTCCATCTCCAACATGCTGAACATAACTCGGATCCACAATGTCATTGGTGCGGTGGCTTCCATGAGAAGGTGAAGGCAGCATGGACACCCCCCTCCACCCCAGAGCTGAAGGAGCAGCTTATCGAGACAAGGGGACTTTGCAATGCTCAGCGTTGCAGCCGATCGACATCTAACGCCTTCGCAGGCACAGGTCTGGAAGGCAGCAGAGCTGGAGAAAGTTGGCCTGCGGGGGGGTGACCTAGGCTGGTGTGCTGTAGCTGAGCAGGGTTCTTCCAGTGGGGGTGGCTGGAAGGGAAGTCTCCGGAGTGGAAGGCTGCTGGTCTAACTGCTTTCCCTGGCTGCGTTCTCTCTAGGATGATCAGCCTGAGCAGGGAGTACGCCCGTAGGCGGGTTGCCTTTGGGAAGCTCCTCAAGGACCATCCCCTTCACATGCAGACGATAGCCCGGATGGAGGTAAGGCTTTGGGGAGCCAAGCTGAGTCTTGGCGAGGAAAGAGGGCGGAGATCCTCCGCTGCTAATGCGCACAGCCGGCCTGCCTCTGGGGGCACCCCTCAGCCTGAGTCGAAGACCCTCGCCAGTGAAGCTCCTTGCTTCTCTGCTTGCAGGTGCAGGCGCGAGGGGCTTTTCTTCTGCTCATGGAGATCGTTCGGCTGCTCGGACTTGCAGAAGCCAGCATGGCGAGTGAGCAAGATCAGCTGCTCTTGAGGCTGCTGATACCAGTCGCCAAACTCTACACTGGGAAGCAGGTATGGAACAACTGGTTTGCCTAGCCCGGAGCGGGGCTGCGTGGCACGCTGGCGAGCACAGAGCTGGAGAGAGGAGTGAGGAACGTGGTCAATGTCAAGGGCAGCAATAGCGGGGGGTGCCGGCATTGACCTTGAGCTGTAGGGCCTGCAGCAATTATTGCTCTGCAGCTGGAGTTTGTGGGGAGGGGACTTGTCCCTTTGCTCCCAAGGCCACAGAGGAGCCGTGTGATCAGGACAGAGCGAGCCAGCACTGTCTGTGAAGTACTCGGCGTGCCACAGAGGAATGCTGCCGAGGCTGCTCCAAGACCAAGGTAGGGCACTGAGCCACAGGGAATATCTTCCCCCTAGTTAGGAATAAACAGAAGAGAAGGTGTTAATAGCTTAGCATTAGCTTCAGAAGTCTGGCCCTCTTCTAATTGCCCTCAGCTTAAATACAGAGAAGCGTACGCACCATTGGCAAGTAGAAGGTAAGGAATCTCCTGGACTGGAGATGTATTCCCATGTACCAAGCAAACCACGGGTTTATCTCTACCTAGAGGACTGTACTGAGACAGACTGTCCCGGGATTTTCTCCCAAGGTCTGACCGCTCCTGCGGGGCTTCTCTCAGTGTTACTCAGTCTTCATTCCCCAGGCTGCTCCTCCTGCATATAACTGGCAACCTGCCTCAGCAAACCAGTGGGATCCAGCTGGTCCCATCCCAGCAGGAACTGCTGCATGACGTTAAGAGGTTTTTGGCCACTGTTTCCCCTTGTGCAATGTGGATCACATCAGCTCTCTGCATTTTGCAGGCGTCTGCTGTTGTTGTTGAGGCGATGGAGAGTTTTGGAGGACAAGGTTACATGGAGGATACAGGCCTGCCAGTCATACTCCGCGATACGCTGGTAAGAAAGCAGCGGGAGAAGCAGAAGCAGCTCCCGTGTGTCACCTAGTCCCCTGCGCAGTACTCCGTGGTGGCCTGTTAAAGACCAACTCCAAATAAAGCACAGTCCTCCCCAGACTGGCCCCGGGTGTGGAAGCTCTTTCCTAGTTGCCTTCCTGTGGAGCCCAGTCATCACCCGGGAGGGGACGTGATTTGGTGGTGGTGCTGGGGTTGTCTCCTAGCTCAGTAACAGAGCTGGGCTCCTCGCTCTCATCACACTGCTCCTCTCCCCTTGTGGTGAGGCAAGACATGGCTGGAGATTTCCTCGATATCCCTTAGCTCTGCCCCGTGTCTCTGTATCCTCACGTTCCCCTTTCGTTATTGTGGTGGTTCTTCCACAGTCTCTTCCACCCCACAGGTGCTGTCCATATGGGAGGGGACAACAAATATCCTGTCACTTGATGTCCTGCGGTCCCTCGCCAAGAGTCAAGGACAGGTGATGGCTGTGTTCTTCTCCACGGTGCAGGTGAGCCCGCATCACAAGCACCGGTCAGCCCGATTTCCCCACCTCGGCCATTTTATTTGGTGTTTATGCTCCAAGCTGAGCGTGGTAGAGAATACGGCCAAATTGAAAGCTTTAGGCAGGTATTCAGGAGGTGTCGCACGATTCTGCTCTTTAACTAGCATTTACAGAACCAGAACGCAGGCAGTGCTCATTCTGGGAGCCTTGTGTGCTGCAAAAAACGCAGATACTTTCATCTCAGCGGTGAAGACTTCCGCATTGTCAGAGTTCCTCATGACAGGTACCAGCAGAAGTGTATTTTTAATGCCAGAGAGTCACCTTCCCAAATCCCAAATAATTTTGTGGGTTTGTTTCTTAACTGGAAAACCCCCACAAGACTGCTGAATATTAAGTGTTCACTGGGGCTACCTAACTGCAGTATGACTTTCGATTTTTATTCCCACTGAAAAGATGGAAAGAGCCAAAGGAATTCCATTGCCGCTGCTTTAGATTTACCATCCTCTGGCTTTACCTACAGGCTGCTCTTTTAAAAGAAGCTCTTTTAAAGGTGCTCAGGTGCCAGGCAGGCGCGGAGAGTTCAGAGCAGCTCAGAATTTCATGCAGGTAAACGAGCACCAGCTGGCTTGATGTGTGCTGTAAAGGGAGACGGGAACCAGCCTGGAAGGCAGGATCGGCGTATCGGAGGGTGTTCTCTCAGAGATTAGATTATTAATCCAGATGGAATGATCCGGATTACATTAGCCCAGATACAGTGGAGGGATCCCAGACATCTGGAGTGCTGGGATTGACTGTGCGTAGCCTTCACTTTCTCATTCAGCCCCCCCTGAGAAGGGAAGGGTCCGGGTCACTGCGCCCCCTGCAGTGTGGACCACTGGCCAGGTCTTCCACAAACACACGAGCGAGAGCCTGACTCCTCCTCACCACTGGCTGCCCTTGCCAACTTCTGCTGCATTTCAAACCCCCAGCTCAGCTGTATTCTGCGCAGAGCACCCTTCTGACCGCCGCAGACAGCTTCTGATAAGGGAAAACCAATTTGACTACCAAACAAGACACCCAAATCTGCTCATAAGCAGGACTGAGCACACCTGCTAATTAAAAAGCCAGTTGGTCCAGCTGTTGGTACGAAGCAGCATAGTCGGACACTGAAGGTAATGGAGTGGAAAAGGAAAGGAGCGGGTGGTAGGCTCCAAAAAGAACTTGGAAATAAGCCGGCCTCCACAGTCTTCCACTTAGGCTAATTTAAATGAATACCCCACAGAGGTGCCGTGCCGCAGTCCTGGGAGCGCCTCGCTGGGGTCGCCGAGACGCTTCTTAACGACTGAATCATCAGAGAGGCATTAAAGAACACAGCGATGTGATTCAGAGCGGGTACCTGTGCAGCAGTATCACCAAGTATCAAGATTCATTAATTAACAAGCTCATCATTGCTCTTGCGCTCCCACAAATCACGCTGTATATGAGACGGGAGGGTGAACGAGCAAGCACTGACTTTAAAGGTCTCCAAATTCCGGTAAATGCCACTGCGTTTGCTGCTCCTGGCGCGCTGAGCCTGCCTCCGTGTCCACGGAAAGTGGCAATGGAGAGGCTGGAACGGGCTGAGCTGGGAGAGCAGTGTTGATGCACCGATTTGGGACGTAATAGATCATAGTTGGCAAATTTCACCTGGACGCGTCAGAAGGCTTTTTCCCCTTACACCTTGGGCAGCCAGGAAGGGCAAACTGGGAGGTATTTCTGCAGAGTGCCTCTGCAGCGTTGGGAAGGAACGCGCTGCGTTTCTACACCAGAATCAGGGTCTTACTCACAGGTGATAAACAACCTCTTTTCAGCCTCCAGGTGTCCAAATGCTTTTGGTCTGTGGGAGCCTGGCTCATTTTGAAATGTCCTTCCCCTTGCCATCTAGTGAGGAGATCATTTAGCCCTTCATAAAGGGATTTTCACTGCTCCAATCCATTTGCTTTTTTTATCGATGCACACAAAACCGGTACAATTGATTTTATGTTTGTCCATCAAGGTTCTCAGTTGGCAGGATTTGTGCCCAGTGACGGGCTGCTTTGGAGAAAGCAGCATTAGCACTGTGTTCTCTGAAGGTCATCTCCCAGGGTAAAACCCCCTCAGACCCCACTGCCACCTCTTTCTGCTTTTATTCTGTGTCGGTTGCCTCTGCTGACGCTGGGATACCTAACGCTGCTGGCGCTGTGATCTAGGAGCGGGAACCCAATGTCGTAATTATCCTCAGGAAAAGGGAAATAACGGGGGGAACCTTCTCATCCTTGCACAACGTGAGCACGAGAAACTGAATTTACACAGGCGAGTTCGTTACAAACCACCCCGTCCAGAGGTAATTAGTCTGCGAAGTCTCAGAGAACAGAAGAGCAAGTGTGAGGGACAGTCCTGGATTCCAGCGCAACCGTGGGATCCTGCCGTGGATTCAGGTGGATACTGCACTAGGGCAGTCAGTTCATGTTATCCAACAAATTTATTAGCTAGAATTTTGAGCCAGAGCACTGGCTGTAATTTAGAATTCAATTACAACCTGAAAAGCGACTCTAAGATAGCACCGGGGAATTATTTCAATATTGCGTTTTAGTCACTTGAGATGAAATTTGGGCACCCTGCAGTAGAGCGGTGTCTCACAACGCCAGTCCTGCGAGCGTCTTGCAGAGCTGAGAATTGACTGTCTCGGGCATCAAGAATGACTGAGTAGAGCTGAAACTCTAGCTGTAAATCGGGCGTACAATCTAGGACATGTGCTAAGCGCTTTCAGGTCCTTTTCAGCCCATAACCACAATTTTAAGACCGCAGGAAATAAATCTAGGTTATTAAAGTGAGACTACATGTTTGCTCAAAGCATTAATGAGACGTGTGCTTCTAGTCCTGTTTCAGATGCTCTTCATCCTCAACAGGATGTTCTTCCTGTTGCTGTAGATATAAATACGATTAATCTTTTAAGTAAAAACCATTCTGACAATCTGGCTTGGTCGCTAGTGAGAGCAAACGGAACAAGTGGCATCTTAAAATGCCTCAGTAAAAACGGAAGGAATGGGAAATACTGGAGCTCTAAAGCTCTTTTGCTCTCTGATGATTTCAGCCAGACAAGATGCCACCTGCCCGTGCCCCCCCTCAGTTACGCTCCAGCGACAGGACAAGAGGAAATGGCCTCAAGTTGTGCCAGGGGAGGTTTAGGCTGGATATTAGGAAAAACTTCTTTGTGGAAAGGGTTCTCAAGCATTGGCACAGGCTGCCCAGGGAGGTGGTGGAATCACGGTCCCTGGAGGTATTTAAAAGCCGGGCAGACGTGGTGCTGAGGGACATGGGTTAGGGGTGGGTTTGGCACAGGTTTATGGTTGGACTCGCTGATCTTGAAGGTCTCTTCCAAGCCAAGTGATTCTGTGATTATACCTTCTATGACAGGAGCTGGAGCAGATCAATGTGCCGGAGAGAAAACAGGAGCTGCTCCTGCCTGGAGCACCCGCCCTCAAGCAGCTCTCCCGCCTCTCGCTCTAAATGCAGGGGAGGATGTGGAAAAACCCAGCTTGATCTCTCAGAAGATTCAGTGCTTTTGCTTAGGAAAAGAATATGTGTAAACTGGAAAAGAAAGAAGTGTAAATTACTGGAGAGCAAAGAGAATACAAGGTCTTTTTTTTCTTTTTTCCCCCCTAAGGTTAAAACGATGCTTTTATATTCCCGCTCCGTACTGCCCCGTTCTTTAAGCCTTTAAAAGCAAAGCAAAGATGCGGAGCTGTTGGTAGCCCGGCCGTTAGCACGAGGGTGCGGACAGAAGTGCAGACAGAAGCGCAGACAGAAACACTTGTCATCTCTGCGCTCGGCCTGCGCGACGCTGGGAATATGTTTATGCCTTTGGGGGTCTTTGATCCTCGTTAGCAACGAGCTCCGAGCTACTTTTCAAACATCTTATTAGCATTCCGTGGGCTTGCAGGCTTCTTTGGACTTTATCTTGGCACTGGACCTGACCGCTTTAATGATGATGTTTTTGTATTTGTACAGCAGATGCTGAGAGTGTTTCTGTAGCGCTTTGCCTAGAGCGCAGAATAGCGCCCAGTGAGGATCCTGTTTTTCTTGTATTCACAGGCAGCAAACACAGGGCAGTGGTTAGGCAGAAGGTGTCGCGCGCAGACGTACTGCAGGACACAAAACTGGGTTCAGCTTCTGCCGTCGGAGCCCTACTGTGCAAATAAGCTGTATTTGCACGGACTGGCAAGAGGAACTGTACCATCACTTAAGCACTGAAAGCCTCAAACCCGTCAGAAATTAGTTCTGTGCAGCAGATACGCACAGGCTTTAGATTCATAAATAACCTGCAAATGAGACTAATTAATAACAAGCACCTCCTACCCTCCCGCTGTGCTACTTAAATACAGACTGGTTCCTTTTTGGGGTTCTGTCCAGGTAATCCTGCAGTCCCGCTGCAGAGAGATGGGGTTGAGTATCATGAATTTCTTATGGCAGCACAGGAGGCTCCTGGGATTAAGCCCAGTGACGAAGGCAGGGCCAGCCCGGAACGCGGGCAGTGCCCAGGCCGGCTGAGCGCTCCTGGCCTGCTTTTCCGCAGCAGAGCCCAGCTGGAAGTGCTCCGGGCGGGACACGGTGTCTGGAGGTCAGCGACGGCTGCGTGGGTGAGAGCTGGCTGCTTCTCTGCCCGTGTGGCTTCAGGGGGACCGCGCTGTCATGCCAGCCCGGCACGCTCCCCGCATTGGCTCCCTCGTAAGAGGGAATAACACGGGAAACACAGATGAAAGGCCAGCTTCTGCTGGTCGCACCCGGGCAACCACGCGCACGCCGCGTCAAAACAACTATTTTAGCCTCTCCCGGCAGAGCATTGCTTGGGCTTTCACAAGGTGTTTGGGACACTGGAGAAAGAGCAGCTTAGCTCAACCAGGGAGAGCTCTTCAGTGCTGCTTTTAGGTGCTGTTAAATGCCCGACGTCCGTCAGGAGTCACTCTGGTCCTGAGGCCTTTCTCACTGACGTGACTTGCAGAGAAAAGCTCCTTTAAATCCGCATTTTCCTGCCCGGACAAAGCTCTGCCATCCTAGCGGAAGTGAAAATACACAAACGGGGATGTCAGGTATAATTAGAACCCGATACAGGTGCGCAGTTAGAGGGAATTGGGGATGTGATCTGGTCCCCATGAGCAGCTGGAAACCCAGCACGGAAACAGCAACACGCTGGGGCTGGCTGATAGGAATTCTCCGTGCTGAAGGCAAGGCTGCGAGTTTCCTTCTGGTGACTTCCCTCTTCCTGGTGCCGCCCGTTGCTCTGGCTGCTCTGCCCGCGGCAGCGCGAATTTCAGCCACCTTGATTTCAGCTTTTTGTTAGTCGTTGCTGGGTGTGCTCAGGATTTCACCAGCCCCGTTTCCTTGCAGGAGGTAAATACGCTGTCATTTTTCCTGGAATTGTTTTCTTTGCAGAAAAAACTGGAGCTGGCATCGAGCTCTGCCAAACTGGAGCCCGCCGCGAAGCAGGTGCGGGATGCCATCAGCAGCCTGAGGCGGTTCACGCAAGCAGCTGGTTCTGCGAGGGCGCTGACCATGGAGCTGGCGGCCAGAGACTTCTCCTACAGCCTAGCAAGGATCTATGCAGGTAGCAGGAGAGGGAAGCGATGGATTTCAGACCAGGAAAGGGTTAGGAATCACTCCTAGAATGGCCCGCTTTCCCACTTTTTGGGTCAAGGGTGGAGTTTTAAAGCAAGCTCGGTCCCCACCTTCTTTCCAAGTGAAGCAGCTCAGCCTGGCAGGCGCTGCTGAGCAGTAACCACCACCCGCGTTCCCGGAGCCTTTCCGGTTTTGGCTGGAGCCCAGAATCCTGATGTCTCCTACTCTTCCACAGGGGCTCTTTTAATTGAGCACGCGGCTCGGCCCGATGCATCCTCCGCAGATGTCTCCGCTGCTCGAAGGTAAGCAAAAAACCCCCTCTAGTCCTAACCCTCCTCGATGGTTTCTTGGGCAATGCAGCAGACTTTGCTCTGCCTCTCTGAGCGATCCGACCCCCTGCCACGGAGAGACCCATCATAGGCGGAGACAAAACGGCATTCCGGGTTGGCTGCTGTCAACATCCCGGCTTTTCCCTGCCATGGGGAATCTCCCCGTTCTAGCAGCGATGAGGGGGATCCACCCTGGGCAGACGCCAAGCTGAACCCAGCCCTGGCTGTGTAACGGGGCTCAGACGAACCCTTTCAATTCTCCTTTCAGGTGGTGCAACCAGGAGCTGTGCCCTGTGGCCGCGGAGCTGGAGAAGAGCAGCTACGAGGCCGAGGAAGCGCTCATGGACAGCGCGCTGGTGTATGAGGGCAACCCTGCCTGGGCCAGCAGGCTCTGACCCGCCAGAACTCACTGGGAAGTCCAACCACCCCGGGAAGCAGAAGGTGGGGTACAGTCAAAAAAAAAATAATTAATACCCAAAAATCCTCAGAGAGCCGCGAATTACAGGCACGGTGGGGAGATTCCACCAGGGGCCTGACCAAATCCTTCTGGAGTTAACCTGCGACTGCACCACCTGCTCCCGTCTGAAATTCACTGCTTTCTGCGCTGCGTCCCCGGCTAACGCAGACGCGGCCACCGAGATTCAGTCCGAGACGCTGTAATGTTCTTCCTGCACTTTAGGCAAAGACTGAACCATCAAATGCAGAGATTGACTTGAAGTAGCAGTTCTTCAACTGCCAACTGCTGTTCTTTTTAAAGAAAAGCAACCAAAATCAAACTGAAAAGGATCTGAAGCTGATTAAATCCAGAAAAACTACCGGTTCTCCCTGTTCCTACATGCACTCTCCCACCCTCACACCTGCCAGGGATGGGGTTTTCCTCCAGGGCAGCCTCTTCCCCCGCCGTGGCGGCGAGGACGGTACGTCCCTTCGTACAGGCAACCTCCGCAGGAAGCGGCTGATCTTGGCAACTCGTTGGGTAAAACAAAGGCTTTGGAAGCCAAAGTTGCCATTTTCCTGGTCTTCCCTAGCCAAGGCAAGGTAGCCAGGGGGCACTGCCGAGTCCAGCGCCTGCTTTTGATGTTTCCTTGTAAGTTCGACCTTGTCCCAAACAAGCTTTGTTTTTATTTTAAATTAACCCGGAGCAGAGGTTTTACCTTCACGCGTCTTTCTGGGCGCCTCATCCCTGCTGAAGGCGCTGACTCAGCTCCGCGGTCAGCCCAGATGGGCAAGAAAACTGTTCCCGGCTTCGCTGCGTTCCGGAGCAGTGCAGCTCCACGGACGGTCAGTGTCAACGTCAGCACTGCTGAGCAAAGCTGTTCCGTCAGAGCTCAGGGGAGGAGGCAATTTCAATTATGCCACTCAAATTACATCAAAACTTTACAAATTGGTACCAAAATTAAAGAGAAAATTCATTTTCTTAATTTTTCTGAAGAAAAGAAAGGTTTTCTTATTCTCTGTAACCTCCCGGAAGCTTATTCATTCCCTGTGCTTGTGCCCCAATGATTCTGCGATTCATCATGACGTAAATTCCGACGTCAGTTTTAGACTGAAATCCAGTAATCCTCCACTGAAATCCAGTAATCCTCCACCAAAGCAAACACCTGAATATCGACTGCGTGGTCCTCTTCATGCTCAGCCCGTCAATCCACCTACTTGGGATTCCACCGGTGACCAAAAGTTTTTAATTACCAAGTTGCTAATAACAGAAGAAAACAGAACAAAGACAGCTGGAATACGTAACTGGGTTTAGCACCCAAGGGATTTCCGCCACAGCATTTCTCCGTGTCCCTTGTACATGCTTTTAGGTGAATAAATAATATTTGGGTTTAGAAAAATCTCCTCCGTTGCTGTAGCTGTTTGGTGTCAAAGGCCTTAGAGGTGTCACAAAGCGGAGCGACCTGCCGCGCCGCGTGAAAACCGGGAGCATGGGAAAGCCCAAGAGCTCCATGTGGCTCTAACCGAAACGACCACGGCAGCAGAGCCCATCGCCGCATCCGCCTGCAGGAAGGGCGGGAGGGCCCAGACCAGCCGTCGTTGCGTTTCCCCGGTGTTAGAGCTGTTTGCCGAGCTGCGGATAACGCATCGGGATCCCCCGTTCTCACTAAGTGCTCATCTCTGAAGCGCGGGGCTTTGGCGAGCAGCGGTGCCTTCCGCGTTCCCCGCCCTTCTGGGATCTCCCAGCACCTCCTCCTATGTACTTCACAGATTTTGAAACCCTCAAAATTACTTTTTCCTAACATACGAGCTATAATTTGCCTAAAAATAAGCCCCCTAAACTGGCAGCCCTGCAAATGCACCGATACAGAAAACACAAGGGACTGGAAGATTGTCACTGTGTAGGAAAATGACAAATTTATTAAGATCTAAATATCCACTCTGAGGCTACAGCAGAATAAATGCTGTTACAAACAAATAAGCACTAGGGTCTAACACTTTATACTGCTGCCAAACAGCTCTCTGCTCTCATAGGTTTGCATGTTTTAAAACATTTAAATGTTCTTGAAGTAATTAATCAAGAATCAGATGTTATTTTAATACAAATTCCACCAAAAAAAAAAAAAAGTACAATCAAATGCATCACCTGTTGCCACTGCAAGGTAAAAATCATTTAATAACATAACTATGGGAAATCGGTTTAAAAAACGTATTTGTTAAATAGTAAGATAAAACTTTAGCAGCATTTAAAAAAATTTGAAAGTCCGAAGAATATGGTAACCTTTAATCCCAAAATGCAACAATCCAAACTCCAATTCCTGTATTATGCGGGTAAAATGGAGGGATAGGACTTTTTTTAATTCCTCTGCCCTGGAACTGGCACGTCTGTACGGGCTGGGGACAGCGAGACGGACAGACGCTTGTACAGACGTGGCTGCGTTAAAAGGTTACGTTTCTCCTGCACCCTCGCTCTACTGCTGGTGGATTCTCCCTTGAACAACAAACTGAGCTGAATTGGTAAAAAAAATAAAAAAAATTAAAAAAAAAGAAACTTCCCCACTGCCTGGGCTGCCTCCTCCACCCTCCTTCGGCTGTGCCGGCACGGAGTTGCCTTCAGTGGCACCACCAGAACCACCGGGAGCGAAGGCGGGTTGGGCAGCGCAGGCGGCACCGCTGTGCGGGTGCTGCAGCACGAGCGGAGGCTGCGGCGCTTGTGTTCCTCACTCGCCTCGAAAGACCCTAAATTGCCACTTTTGCTTTTTTAATCGAGAAAGGTTAATTCCATGGAACTCGTGAGCCGGTTCCGAGGGCTGCCAGTGATGGAACCCAGGCGAGGGCGGCTCTACCTCACACCTGACCCGCGTCCCACACCTGAGCAAAGCTGCGAGTGCTGCCCTTTGCCCAGCACAGCCCAGTGAAACACCGTCTGCTGACCAACCCTGGACACGGCTTTCTCCAAACCTCACGCTGCGCAATTAGAAGGACAATTACAGAATAATCGTAACACACCTGCACCCCCCTGTCTGTTACGGGAGCTCTGAACCTGCCCAGCTCTCCTGCACGGGGCTTTCCTTGCCCTTTGCGGCCTCGTACAGGCCGAGAACGTCCCGCGGTAGTGCCGTGGCTCCCCATGCTGCCTCCCACTGCAGCGCCGCGGAGCCTTTGGTTTCCCACCCCCCACGCCACCCCCACCCTACCTCACCCGCACAAATAAGCTGTCATCGACCAACTGCTGCTGAGCGACTCCTGCGGCGGCGAGGAGAGGTCGTGCTCGCTGCCGTCCTACCTGGGGACAAGAGGGGCCTTCAGTTCTCACCAACTGCCTTGTTCCTCCGTCACTAACGTTACTGGCGTGGCTGCAGGTAAGCCAGGCAAAGTCACCTCTGCCCAAGGAGATTGTTTTAGGGCACGAGCGACAGCGCTACAGCCACGTACTGTGAGAGCAGCACCACTCTCCTGCGGGGCTCTCGCGCTATTCGAGAGCTGCAACAAAAGAGGACAGGACATTCGTTAGGAAGAACTGATCACCGGGAAATGACCTGCTACGCGACGTCAGCTGCGGGCTGCTCCCAGCAGAGCTGGCGGGCCGGCGACGACACGAAGCCCTTCTGCAGAGTTAATGGCTTCGCGCTAAACGGGAGTTAAAAATGACTCTGATGGCCTCCACCAACAGGAGAGTGCGCAGTGCGGTTTCGCTCAGCCGTGCGGCGCGCAGGGCTGGGAGCACATGTAACACCTGCAGCATAACGAGTTACTGAAAAGCACTTCGAAGTAACTCAAGGATGAAAGGAATTCTATAAAATCCAATTCTGGTGTGGAATTGAAAAACCTGCTGTTCCTTTGCATGTCCTTAATAGCGCCAAACATTATACACGCTTTTCTTTTTCATTCTCGAAGCTGTAAATACTACCCCCAGCTGCAATCACAGCTCTGCCCAGAACCTGCAGTTTTATTTGATTAAATAAATACCATGAGATTGTAAAGCAACCGTGCACATCGTCGTGTGATTACAACAGGCCTGTCCCAAAATAACTCATGGTTGCTCGAGGAGCTCTTCGGCCCCCTGAGAATTCAGGGCAAATCCTCTCTCTCAACTTCAAATATGTAAGAAAAGAGGAGCAGGAGCCAAAGGGACAGGAGTGCACGCAGCCGAGCGGCTGAAACGAGCAAGCAGTCCGAGGAAAATGAGAATCATCGGACCCTTGCGCAGGAGGAGACTTTTGCAGGACAAACAGCAGTTGAGTTTTCCACCTTCTTGGGAAAAGATTAAAAGAGATTAAACCTGAGCGAGTTTGGTTTGTTCCCAAAGAGCCACGGCTCCACCATCCAGCATTCAGAATAAGGCAGAAAGTGTGCAAATGAGAACCGAGCTCTCCTCTTCTCTCTTCTCCCCGCCGCCGCGGCGAGTGCCAGCGCTTGCTGGCTGCAGGGGAAGGGAGACATGGCGCTTCCTTTTCCAACGGTCACTGAAAGCAGGGAGAATTCCCCGGCAACCTGGGCTGCTCCTCCATTCGGGCTAACGCCATGGCATCAACGCTTTGAAATCTGATGGGCGCTTAAGGGGAAAAAGGGAAACGAGGTACCGAGGGGGAGGAGACTCTCGCGGAGTTCTCCACCCTCGGAAAGCCCGGCCGATTGTACTGACAGGACCTGGTGCTGCAGGCGGGTTGTGTCTTTCTTCCCCCCTCCCTTGGACTCTCACACCAGGAAAACCGAGCTTAATTGGTTTTCTTCCAAGTTTAGGAGCAACAGTTTTGTCATTCCTTGCAAAGACACACAGTGGAAAAGAAAGCAGGAGGCGGCTGCCCGCTGCAGCCTCCCTTGACAAAGGCCTTGGTGTTTCTACTGAACCTCAAAGAAATCCCCTACGAAGGGCAGGGAGGAAAAATAAAAAAATTAGAAAGTGTATTAGCAAATGCTCCCATGCAAAAGTCTAAACTTTATTCACTTTTATTTATATATTTAACAATTCTAAAGTATTTACTTCTCGCTTTGACAAAAATGAAAAATATAGGAGCACTTTACTCTCTTTAGGAGAGAAGGGTTATATATACAGCTATGGAGAGATACTGGTTCCTCCTTTACATACAAAGAAAAATAATATTAATAAAAAAAGTGCTTCGTCGATCAAAAAAAGACTAAGAGCTGCAAGCATTTATTCACACTGTACATCACAGACCCCAAAAACCCGTATCATAACCTCTTGGCACCTGTCATTAGGAACTGCAGAATCTTAGACTTATTTTTGACTGTCTATTTGCACCACAAACCCACACAATGTTAGTGTGCAGAACTACCCCGTGTCCTCCATATCAAACCTCCACTCGCCCCCCTCCCTGGGAGAGCCAGAGACGGGAGCCGCGTATCCTCCTTTTCCTGCTCCGGCCGTCTCTGCCGTACACGGAGCAGCAAAGCCTACAGTTCTATTCCAGATATTCACTGCACTGGTTTAGGAACAAATACTTCCAGATACAAGGCGACGGGAGAACCCAGTTTTTCTTCGCTTCTCCCTCCCGATGGTTTGAAAAAAACATTTCAAAACCCGAACACAAGGGAGATCCCAAGATGCTCCGTTATCAGCCCCAATTCCGGTAAGGACACGGGCTGCTCTGCTAAACCAGCCTCCCAGACTTTCATTTTTGTCTCATGAATCTTCAGCTTACGCCGCAGCAGCGTAACGGTCCTTGCAAAGGGAGTGGGAAGTTCCAAGTCAAAAATAAAATACCTTGACATTTCTTTTCCCCCTCATCAGACCTAACAGATATTCTGAGATGGTTTTCTCTGTGTGATACTCGCTTTGGATTACGTGATTCTGACATTCCAGGGAAGGGAAGCACTCCTTTCCCAAGGTTTCTTACATCTCAGCTTTAGATTTTGAGCTTTTGTATTTCAAACCCTCAAATACTCCAGCAGGATTTTTTGTTCTTGAGAATATCACAAGAGAAGCTGTAACTTTGTCTCAGCAACACAGGGTGAAGCAGGATCTACGTTTCTTCCTTGCCAAACTGCACTACGCAGGCTCTACCGGAAGGAAAAGGGGATGAGTACCTAACACTCATTTCAAAACATACATTCAAGAGATTCAAACTTTAATGAGGTGACCTTAAAAGCGACTCAGGTTGGGACAGAAGGAAGAAGGGGAATCCAGGATGTATTGTAGGTCTTTATAAAATTCTCAGGCAGGTTTTTTCCTATCTGGCGTATATTGAATACAGACTGAAAAAGGAGGAGACAACCCGGGAGTACTACAAGCACCAGCGCACTCCTCGCAGACCAAGCCCAGCAAAACCACCAGCGTCTCGCGGCCACTCTTCCGTTGGTTTGGACAGTCTCAGGAAAGTGCCAGTCTGAACACCAGCACGATGGCCTGTTTGTGTGAACCACCACCACCACAAGTGCACTGCTCCAAAAGTAGCTCCGCATCGAGTACACCATCCCACGGATGGGGCAAGGCCAGAAGTTGAAGGTCTTCTAATTTCCCCACTCGCTTTTAAACAATGAATTGCATTTCCGCAACTTTGGAGAGGCACCAGTGTAAAACCCACCTCGGCTTGGCAGCCTGTTCGATCCCCTTTCTCACCTCCCGCAAACAAGCGCCCACTTCCCTTAGCCAGCGTTGTCCGGGTGTTGCCGCTCGGAGCCACAGCGCGGGGCCGACGGCAACAAAACACAGCGATTGTGTGTGCAAGTACAGCGCCACTGAGAACGGAAAGCCGTGACCGATTCTCCCTTCCCACAGCGAGGATAACTAAGCCCACTCTAAGAACAGAGAGGGAGAGTGCTCTCTTGGGAAAGAGATTCCCATTTCTTCTAGCAGCAACAGGTTCCCAAACAGCAGTTTCTTGTTGGGAAGTAAGAGGAGTGATTGAAAGCACTAGCACTGACGCTACAGGTATTCACGTTGCTTTGCACACTGGCTGGACCGACTTCCCTCTTCTCCTGTCCTCCACCAAATCGTCCGTCTGCAACAGTTCAGCAGTGGGACAGTGAAACACGAATGGGAAATCTGGTTCTGGCGCCAGCTCCCTTCCCACTTCCACAATCTTCCAGCAAACAAACGAACATATATATATTATTATATATACACACACACACGCACGCGCATAGACACATACGCACAGATAGGACAGAAAGGAAAGGGGGGAAGAGCTGGAAAAGGAGAATCCCACAATCCAGCGGTACGTCCTCGAGCTCCGTCCTGCCGAGCAGTGTTCCATGCCCCGACCTCCAAAGTGCACGGCTCCCGCCTCCTCCCAGCCTCAGCCCTCTGAGAATCTGCGCGTCTTGAGGGGATGGGGGAAGAGTCGGCGCGCGGCTGCTCCCCCGCTTGCTGCGAGGCTGGGAAGTTAATTCGACGTGGCAGTGATGGGCTTCTCCAGTTCGAGATCAAGGCTGGAACCGCTTGGGTGCAAGCTGCTGTAGCACGATTTGCAGACTCTGCTGGGTTCAAAGAGCTGCTGACTGGGAACGGGCACCTTCTGGTTACAGCAACTGGAGCAGAACACGTTTCCGCAATTCCTTGCGTCAGGAAGAGAGGAGAAATGGAAAAGAAAAGATTAGTTTGACAAAGTTACCCGAGTTTTATTATTATCCTGCTCACAGCATTGTGAGGGGGTCAGCGCCGGGGACGGCAGTCGTTCCTCCCCCAGCAGCAGGACGCCTGCAGAGACAACCCTCCAGTGTCTGCACCCTGCGCTACACGCTCCTCCGGCCGAAGCAGCACTGTAGGCAACGGCCACCAGAAGGGAGCGCAAAGCAAACTACAGTACAGAACTACAGCTCGTTACACGCCTCTACAGCCACGGCTCTTCTGTGCGACACCGCCTTGTCTCACGCTGCAGGGAACATCCCCCGCCGTGACAGCGGGGCGAGCACTCTCCCACATCCTGCCGAGGAGCTTGGGCACAGCGAGCGCGGTCACCACCACGCTGGGGGCACATGGCTAAAATAGGCGGGGGCTTCGGGAGGGCAAACAAGGGGCCTTCCTCTGCAGTGATGTGGGCAATGTGGTGTTCCAGCCTCTGCTCACATCGCTGATCCAGCCTTGCGCTACAGACTGGATGCTGCGGTCCCGGCAGGAGGCAAGAGTCTCTGCTCCTTTACTCTTCTACACGCGTGTGCTGGTAAGCACCAGCACAGAGACATTTTCTTCTGTTCCTTTCTGCTGTGAAAGGTTAAGCATGGGACAGATGAAATAATAAAAAAAAAAAAATTAAAACCAGTTTCTGTTGATGCAATCCTCCCATTGCCCCAACAGCGCAGTCCCTTCTGCGGTGTTCCCAGCAGTCCCACACTTCTGCATAAAGTAAACGGAGTCAACAGGGATCATGCAAAGCCAGGAGATTTGGGGGCAGCCAGGTATTTCATGCTCGGAAACGGCAGTCACGCTGCAGCAGGGCGAGCAGTCTCATAGGCATTCTTGTCAGGTGTCAGCCGGTGGAGGCACGCTGGCACATGCACCTCACGGGGAGGCAGGGATAAAATTTAAATCCTGAAAATAATTACCTTCTCTTCTCTCAGCCCCCCCCTCAAAACCCGCTGCTGCTCAAGCTAGCCTGATGAGCACCGCAGTGCCCTCTCCTCCAAACTCCCCGAGATTCTTGTAAGGAGTTTGGAACAGCACTCCAGGGACCTGCATTTGCAAGTTTACCTCCACGCCTGACACCCTTTCTGTTAACTCCTCGGCATCGGGATTTTGCGCCGTTACTGTTCTGCGCTAGAAAAGATTTGCTGCTGCCAAGAGGCTGACAGAGAATTCTGCCCACACCCAGCAGCTTTGATTAATCCTTCCTCGCCAAGAGACAAGATTTCCAGATGCTGGTCACTGATGGGGAAAGAGTCAGCAGAGAAATCCCATTTCTCGCTTCGATGGGCTAATTTTCCCAGCTCCGCACCACGGCTCCTGGTCTCAAAGCGGTAACCCTAGCACCAGGAGGCTGACAACGACCGGCCTTTCTGCAGCGGTTCGGAGGTCTTCCTAAGGACCCTGTTAGAAATTGCTATTAGAAAAACCAGCAGGAGCGAGAACAGTCCCGTGAGGTGTTACACAAACACCCCGCAGAAAAGCAATTCCAACCCTCCCCTCTCTGCTGCTCAAAGAGCCGTTATCCAGCAGAAACTCGCTGTTGACGGGCGAGGTCAAAAAAAAGAACTAGAGGGATTAAAACAAGTATCTGTTTGTTGTAGCTCACCAGCTTCCTAACATATGCCTGGGGTGTTTGGTTGTTTTATCGTTCTGTGATGGATACCAGTGTTCTGTAACTGTTCTCCCCAGAGCTTCTGAAAGCTCCGAACGACTCGTTCTTTCTATCCTGGTGGTCCTCTGCTTCGCTTGGGAGATTAAAAGGAAGCGTTAAAAAAACATGCTGGAAAAGCCATCTCCCTCCTTTAAGGAAGGGTGACAAACTCATGCTACCGATACCTCCTCTGCTTGCTCAGGCACGGATGTTTATCTGGGTTTTTTTGGATACTAACCCTCCACTGGCTTTGCGTTACCTGTTACTGCCACCGTATTTTCAGCCCTCCTAAAAAAAGCGGCATTTTACTGTTGACACACTGCACGCCGATACTAGAATTGTTTGGTAACGTGTGAAGCTCTCCCAAAAATAAGGAAAAAAGGGCAAAGAAAAAACCAAATGCGGGTCGCTGAACTTGAAGGGCAGTCTCTCCTCGGAAGTGAAGCATTCTCTGTTACTCAAACACACAACTTAACTGACGGTGAGCGTTAGTGTGATCACATCCCGGTTTAAGCTACCAAAGGCCAAGTCCTAAATGCTTTTCTGCAAAGGGAGAGGCCCGTTTGTATGGATCTAAACACCCAGGAGACCGCGCTCACCGCCCACCGCTTACTCCTGGTGATTGCTAGGCAAGTGAAAAACAAAAAGGGGAACAGCCCGAGTTAGTCCGGAGAAGTTACCAAGAAAACGCAGACAGACAACAGACAGAGGCTGTTGTAAATGCTCACCAGATTTGATCAACACGTTCAATGTCCCTGCAAGGAGGGGAGAAAGAGCTCAGAGGGGAACGAGGAAAAGCAGCAAATAGTGGCAATGAAGGAAGCTGGCAATTCTTATCCCACTCAAGGCCTTACAGCGCGTGGCTTTCAACTCATTTTCACTCTCAGGTAAGCTGGGGAGCAGACTGCTGATCACTGGGGTTTTGAAAACGTGTATTATGGAAATACTCAGGTTTCTTGTCAGTTACCATTCCTTACTGGTCTCTACCATAAACAACCAGCACTTTGGTGGACAGCCTGGTCAACCCAGGTTAGACATCCAAAAGCGGAAGAAACAAAGGCCCTACAGGGAAATTTCCAACCAAACAGGAAACCCTGAGTCAATTTTAATGCCTCATGGTGTTGGAGGTGTCCTGGGTGCACCCGTGCGCCAGGAATTCCCCAGGGCCCGGGCCTAGGACACCAAAATGCAGAGGCCAAATGCCAGCCAGCCTCAGGAGCGCTGAACGGGTGCACTCCACAGCAGACACCACTAGGGCAAGGCAAAGGAAAACACCATTTTAACTCTTATAAACCCCTTAAGGTGTGTACAACTGCGCGCTTAGCAATCATACTTTTCATCTGAAGCCTCAAGACATAGAAATTTGCGCAAACACAGTGGACCTGAAAAAAAATATAATCCAAAGCCATTCAACTTCTATTCATCCTTCCCTGTGTTTATCTTTACAAGACGACTCAATGGAGCAAAATACAAAATGGACACAAACCAAGGGAGATGTTTGTAATTCTCTACAACTTCAAAGGGCAATAAAGCATCAAAATGTGATAACTGTCATTTGGTTAAATGAGGGTTCTCGTAATTGTCTTCTCGTGTCCAGAAATAAGGAACAGGGATTTATTTGAAACATACCTCAGGAATCTGAGCTTCTCTGACTTTAACTAGAGCACGATCTAATCAGGAGGCCTCTGCCACCTGTTCTTCATTAAGCCCCTGCTGCCTGCGTTATCTGTTGTAACCTCTGCTGCAACCTCTGCTGCCAATTCGTTTGGCAAAGAATAACACAGAAAACTTTTTATTTTCCATAGGTGTCCTCCTCAGGTTCTCTTACACAGCAATTTAATGAAGAGGGAAGAACGGTTAAAGAAGGAAAGGAGCAGCTTTGCAACCAGTAATGGGAAGAAGATGGTATTCACGTAGTTGCAGCACTGAATTATTGAATGCAAAGATGAGAAACTAGTATTTTATTATTATTATTATTTACACCTTCTTAAAAAGCTAAATGGTGTTGTGGGTTTGGGCCAGCTGCCTCCAAATCCAGTTTGAGGAAAACAGGTGAGATCTGTTTAGGCCAGGGCAGAGCAGACACTGAACGTGGCTTTTTAAATATACGCTCTGCATGAGCTGGAACTGAACGGGAGAAACCGGTCGGCAGTGCGGTTCCTTGAGGAGCACGCACAACCCTACTCTAAAACTCCGACATCCGTCCTTGAGAAAAGCACTACATGTCAAAAAGAAAACCCTTTCCTGGTTTACCGGGAGAGGGGAAGAGCTGAAGCCATGGCGGTGCCTCCCTCCCTCCCGTCCTCCGGGGATGCCCAGGTTACCTGCAGTGGTGCTTCCTGCTGGCAAGCCAGAATGTGCTGTCACAGCCGTAGCAGTGTGCAGCAAGGTGGTCTGGAAGCCATCGCGTCACCTGGGAGAAAGAAAACAGCGATTTATCAAGGAGGGGACGACTCATTAGAAACAAACCCACCACATTTGAGCTCCCAAATTCAAAGCAAAGCGCCAGGAGGAAAAGCGCTTGCTCTATTTTTAAGAGCACAAACGTAGTGTTTGCAACAATTGAAGACAGGCAGGAGAAACCTCCCCCTTTGAGAGCAGATACACTAAATGCCCCTCAGACAAAAAGAAATGAAGTCAAAAAGTCCAACTCCCTGGGGTTTTTTCTGTGCTTTAGAAGCATCCAGGTCAAAAATATTCACCACGCATGTGTCCACCTAAGGCTCCTTTAGCTAGCCATCCCTTCCACAGCTTGGCAAGGAGCTCGTACACAGACAGCAGAGGGCTCATAGGCACAGGTACCGATATTTAAAGTATGAAGAGACGAGTGAAATGCAAGGAAAATAGTTCACAGGAAGTGGCGCCATGACCAAAGGCTGTAGGATAATTTGAATTATGAATATCGCACCCTACCGGAAGAATGAGCGATTTACAGGGATTTAGTCTGTACCTCTGTGTCCTGTTTATCCACCTGTTCCCAGCTGGCTTCAGAGAAAATCTCTGTGCTGCAGCGAGACAAGCAGTTCTGATCCAGATTGCTTTCCGAGTCGGGTATAGAAGTCTGTTGGCAAACAAACACAGCTGAACAGAACCTTCCCATATTCCTGCTTCCACACAAAGAAAAACCAGACAGTCGTAGGGAGGAGTGGGAAGGGTAACTCCTGCTGAGGACGAGCCGGCCATGTCTGCACCGGAAGGGCGAGTGTCACAAGAGTCACCCACCTGCAGCACACACACGGCACCAAAGACAAGAGCACCCTTTTCAACAGGACTATCAACACTGGAGCAGTTTGCGCAGCTGTGAATTGCCAAAAAAAAAAACAAACCCCACCCCGAACACCCCCAGACCACTCAAAAAACCTCAACAGGTCAGTTTTTGACGACAGGATGACGTGAGGTAAAATGGATTTAAAAATCCCTCTTTTGCTGTGTTAAACACAGAGTTCTGGCAACACTTTTGAGTGATTAACCAAAAAAGCTGCAATCTGTGGCTCCAATTTCACGGTCGCGTTTCCTTTCCAAGGTTGTTTCGCTTTCAAAATTAATACTAGTAATACATATATCCTTTTGTTGGCAAAAATTCTGGAGAATACAAGCCAAATCATGCATGGGAAACTCAGAATTTGAGCCATACATATTCCATGCATAGTTTTTTGGGGAATAATGCTTCCTTAATATAGCCTAGCCGGGCAGAGTTGTATTAAAACTGAATTAAAACTTAGCCAGCCCTTAAAACATGTTAAAAATAGCAAGAACTCTTGAGTTAATGTTTTTCTGTGCCTGAAGAATGGCCACTTCTGGAGCTCCAGAAGAAAAACCTCTTACTCCCAGGCTGGGGCACAAATAGACCATAGAGATCAGACTCTTAAAAATGGTGGATTTTCTAGAGGACAGCTCTCTCCCGCATCCAGCCCTACACTGCAATTTGTGAAGGCCCTTAAAAAAAAAATAAAAGAAATGGGAGTATATATAACACATTAAGCCAAATGACCAACTTTCTCCAAGGAATCCAAGCTGTTGTAGTGACAGAAGCCACATCGATTGAAATGACACCGAGCTGAAACGGATGCCCAAAAGGAGCAGGCTCTGAGCATTTTTCACAACAAACGTACCTGGGACTATCCAGCACCTCTGCCACTTCTAAACAACATTACATTGAATAAACAAAAGTTGGAAACCTCTTATTTTTTTTTTTAAATTTTGCAGGCATATAAAACACATTACAATGTGCATGTAGGAAAAGGAAATTTTTGCTGGGTGCTCAGTCCACCTCGGGACCTGCAGGCCAAGGCTCTGCCCAGTGTGCAAACCCACTGGAAGAAACAACCTCTGTCTCAGGGATCCTGTGTCTCCTCGCCTTCCCCTTCACGTCCTTTTCCTCTCCCCATGCCTGCCTGCCGCCCCACGTAGCTCTCCCCTCTTCATTTATTTTACTTAACTAATAATACTGGCCTTTGAAAAAAACCAAGTTTTGCAGCAACCCGCAGAACTGCTCTGTGGGCAAAGGTCTCTGCAGAACAGGGCTCCTGCTTGTTCTCTGAACCAGTGGTAAGTTCAAGCCAGTGACTGTATTTCTTTTGACTTTTTATTATTATTTATCAGTCAAAAGAGCAGGAGAAATTAGGTAAAAAACAGGTAGGGGATAAGCAATTTAAAAAAACAGCCAAGACATACAGAGAGATATAGAAAACGTGCTAGCTGCTGAGATCCCGAACCTGGGTTACACTTACTTCATTTCTGATTTTAAAATTTCTTTTGCACCTGCAATGACACAGATCACTTAACTGCTTCAGCAATTAGCATACTGTATTTGAATCACGCCTCAAACTTAAGTCAGTACTTTGATGACTTCCAAGTAAGAGCACAAACAATTTAAAAGCTCCCTTAAAATTCTTAATTTGCTGGGAAAAGGCCTCATTGACATAAGGCTGTCACAAAAGCTCTTAGTTTATTCCAGCTAAAGAGCCTTGAGCAGACCAGCCCGCTGAAAAGGGGATGGCTTGAAGTTCCTGGGTTCGAGCTGCTGCTGCAGCATTTTTCTTACCCCAAAAACCATGCAAAGGAGCAGGAGATGAGCCCTAAGCTCCTGTCTCAAGGAATGACACATTCACATCCCTAGAAAAATACCTTTGTCCATATATTAAAACAACAGCAAAACAACTGTGGGGTTTTTTTAATAAGGCAAATTTAAGTATGTCCAGGTTTGTAGGAGCACAGTGTGAAACATCCATCTTGAAATAAACCTTCACTACATTTTCTGGCCAAACTGAAACACAGTGAAAATATTAGTCATCATTAATTGCCATTTGCCATGTACTCAGTGGGTTGTTTGCCCTCTTCAGAACGCCCTTGAGAGTTTTATAAAAGCCTGCATGGCCAAAATCACTACCTGACCAACAAACCAAGAGCTGACAAGACCCAGCACACGACTAACTAGCCCGCTGCTTCCAGCAGTGGCCCAATTACCATTTCCACTTACCACTTCGTCTCCATAATCACCATTGAGGCGCAAGGAGCTGTTCAGGAACTGGCTCTCCAACCGGCTCTTCAGCTCCTGCACTTGCTTCTTCAAGGTCTCCACTTCTTGCTGATGGCCAGTTTCTATCTGGCGCAGGCGCTGCTGGATAACATCCGTGTAGACGGGCATCCCGTCGTCGTCCAGGTGACTTCTGGCAGGTTGGTCTGGGCTGCTGGCTGCCTGCTGCTTACCCAGATGACTAAACATCCATTTTTGGTGCAAGTTCCTCAAGTGAAACTGCGCCGAACTACAGCTAGCTGCGGAGACCTGCCGACTCAGAGAGGCTTTGATCCGACCGTCCTCTCCGTTCACACAGTGTCCGTTTGTCGCGTGGTATTTCTGGGTGATACTAAACCCTGCGGGCTTCTCCGTCATCTTGTTTTCAGGTTCCAGCTCTCCATTACACACAATCTCATCTTTACATTCGGCTAAAGGCAAGGCACAAGGGGAAGGCATCGGGATGTGTGTGTTGCTGCTACCGGAAGTCCTATGCACTTTTGTTCCCAGTTTTTGAAGCTCTAGCACACTCTCCCCCTCTGGCCTGTTTTCCATAGTTCGTGGAAGTCCATCAGCGCTGCTGTCGATCAGGTGAGGTCTGTGGCATGGGCCCTTCGGAACGAGCTCTTGCTTTGCTTCACTCTCTGTTAAGGTTTCCGTAGAACTTTCAATGTTGGATGTTCTTGCCTCGTGCGGGATCGTAAGAGGTAACGGAAGGCTGGCCTGCGCTGCACTGTACAGGCTCTCTGCTTCTCCTTCGAGCTTGCCAACGCCTTCCTCCTCTGTATTCTTTTGAGCCTCTCTATTTCCAAAGCCCTCTAAAGGAAGAGCCTGTAGTCCTTTCAGCTGAGGTAACTTCTGGAGGGTGTTACTGAGATCAGCACACTCATCCTGTTGTCCTTTAAGCTCAGAAGCACCTTGTGAAACCGGATGTGGATTGGATGCTGGATTGTTCATTACTACCCCTTTATCCGCCTCAGCCTTTTCAGAGAGATGTAGGTTCTCCGTTCTCTTCTCCTTATCCAGGGTAACCTCATCCCCTTTACCTGCTGTCTCCAGGCTACCCCTTAAGTGCTCCTCCAGACCAACATCATCTTTAGTGGCTTCTTGCAAAATGTTCTCCATCTGTCCCTCTGCCACACCGGCTGCGACAGAGAGTTCTGCTCCTACCGGAGCCCTGCCTTGTCTACTCAGGCCGTCTCCCTCGAAGGGATCATCCCCAGGGTTGCCAAGGCTGCTCAGCTCCAGGGAGCGGCGGTGCTCTTGCCACTTTTCGTTGAGGCTGGGGTCGCTGCTACGTCGATTGGTTGTAGGCACGCTGCTATCACAGGCTGTCGTCAGATTGTCAAACGATCTTGTCTTTGGTAGCCTACAAAGGTACAAATAATCAAAATCCAAAGTCAGGGGATTTTTTTTTTTTTTTTTTTTAAACGCTTAACTTCTATTGTTTAAAAACCCCCCCCCCCCCCCAGTTAGGACAGTAACAATCTGCTAACTAATGGACTTCAGTGAAGTATTATCTCAGAGCACATTTTGACCATCTGTAGCACAGAGCTGCTTCAGTACTTTCTTTGTTTGCCATCAGGAAAATACGTTCCAATCAGACTTCAAACATTCCCAGAATAATCCCTTTACCACAAAGCACGAACGCTTACAAGTCTGGTCGCACCTCCTAATTAACATGTGCTCAGAATCATTGTACAAAAAAGCAAAGAAATAGTTATGCAACACAGAAAAAGAACTCAAATTCGAGATAACCAAATGAAAGCTTATATCCCACAAGGACAGAAGGAATCTTACAGGGCTCTGCAATACCTAAAGCTTAATTCTATTTGCTAATCTTGTCTCTGTTACGTTATCACCTCTGAAACTTAACAACTTTCAACACTGAAACAACGACAAACTGCTTTCGGGCAGGTCAGTCCCACAAATAACCCTGTGAAAAACACTTCCCCTCCCACCACAAGTATTCTCCTCTTTATATCCCACAATATTCTCTGTTGATCTTACTTTACAGGATGGGATTTCTGGGCTCTAGGCTCACCTGCCCAGAGGCTGATCTTCAGGGCTAGAGCCTGGCACAGGGTACGGGGCACAGGTGTCATCAGCAGGCGTCGAGGGGGAAGAGCATGGCAGGTAAACAGCACTCCAGAGCATTAAATTACGCACATGGCACACAGGGTACAGCACCTGGGAGGGGAGAACACACCGCGTTCAGAAAACGGCAAACTGCTGGCTCCCGGAAGGCAGAGAGGCCTTCAAATCCGATCGTGGTAGTTTATTACTCAGGCTTGCAGCTGGGAGGCTTTGCTAGCCCTCTAGATAACCCTGAAGGCTGGTGAGCAGCTATGGCATTTTTCATCAGTTACACTTGGAGATAGAATTATCTTCTCTTTCAGAGACAGAGGCTGGGGCATAACAATGCCGGCTTTCAGCTTCTCACAAATGAATTGCTGTAAGGAGCTTGGTGTGAATCTACACCTTAATAACGCTTCTGAGCAATTTAAACTGCTGAAGAATTCAGTGGGTCATTGTCAGCGCAGAGATGTCCTCGACTTTTGTGCTCTACCCTGCTACGAGAGCTGAACCAATAACCTCCTTCTACAGGCTCCAATTCATCACAGCCCTGTCTTTAATGGAAGCATTTACATCTTAAAAGTTAAGCACCACAGAACTACTCTGCTGAAGAAGCAGCTTGCTCTGAAAAGGGATTCCTTGACTGGGGAATATGCTTTCTGTTTCAATTTAAAAACCACCTTGTGTCACCCTATCGATTCCACGGTTTTCCCAGGCAACTTTCTTGTGGTAAAGCAAGCAATGGCCGAGAGAGGCAGGTTTTGCTGGCTCGGAGCAGCGGGAGGGCTGCGGGGTGGCTTGGTTTGGTGGCTGCTGCTCTTAAACGAGTACGGATTTATAACGGGTGTGGCTGCATCACAGAGGCACCTTTCAAGGAAATTAGCAAAACTCCCACATGCAGACAAATTACCCTAATTAGCTCAGTACACTACAGTGTAGTATTTGCTGAGAACAGAGGCCAAGTCACAGAGAGGGCATCTCTACGGCAGGATGCAGCGCGGAAGGGCAGCCCAAGGAGAGAACAGCTACCTGTCCATTTTGCGAGCGCTCTCTAAGCTCCTCCCGGCCAAACCTGCTGGTGTTTTCAGGGGAATCTTAGATACATCCATAGCTTTGAAAGTCCTCCCAAGGACTTTTATCTTATTTATCTGCAATGCCTCACGCTTTCAGCTATCTCATCCACCCTTGTGATGACCATGTCAGGCTGGAAAGTCTTGAAGGGCTCTCTGACGTTGCCCGTCGCAATGACAAATAGGACCTGCGTGCAGGCTGCTCATCCACTGTCCGGGGGAGACAGCCAGCCTCCGAGGGCTGACGTGAATATCAAATTGGTCTTTTTACAACAAACGTAGGCATAAATTCTCTCCTACTCAGCCAGGTTTTAATTTTACCCTAAGGAACAATTAAAAGCCACATCTATCATACGCAAAAACATTGCCTGTCCTTACAGTTAGGTTTACCGTATCTGATACTTTTATAAACAAAAAGGGTTTTAATATTTATAAAAGTCTTCGCTGTCCTAATCAGGATGACATTTGATGACCGACTGTTTGTTCACATGCCCATCCTACCGCATCCCTGAACGCCTCACATGCCCTTTTAGCCAATACACAAAAAGGTAAGTCCCATCCCAGAAGCTGCAGTGAAATATCACTAAGAGCCAAACTGAAAACGTGAAAGTATTAAGAGAAACAAAGACGTCCTAAATAATCTGAGTTACTTTTTCTGTTTAGATTTAAGATTAATACAGAGACAGCGTCTAGGTTCATATGCAATTTCACGACACTCCTCTGACATAGCTTAGTTTTCTAGAAAGGTCTATTTGGCAAACGCTGAAACGTTTTCTGTTACAAAAGATAAAGCAAAATACTTAGTTACAGAAAACGCATTTCCAGCACAGCGAACTTTCTGAGGTTGCATTTGACATTCCTCAACCATCAGCAAATGTCACGCAAGACCTGAAACATCAGAGTGAACCGACTGTTCAGAGGTAAACAGTGCCGGGGAGAGCAGAGCGCACCATTCTCTCCACTGTATTCACGACAACGGTTAAGCCACTACCATGTCCCACTGCTACAAACTCAGGTATTTTCACAAAGCACGCGCTTTTGAGAACATTAGAGTCCCTCCTGGGACTCTCCCTGCGTGGTGAGGAAGGAAGGATACGTACAGATTCGGACTGGGAGGAGTAGAGCAGGTTTTTGAAGGCTTTGTTTGCTGCCCGCAGCAAAGACCAGACAGAGCAGGTCCGTTCCTGAGTGTGTTTTTCTCCTCTCTCTTTCGCGTTGTTGCACAGGAATGTACCAAAGAGGCAAGAGTAGGTGTGCTGCACCAATTTGACCTGCACAGACCAATACAGATACTGTCACATGGCAGAAGATATCAGCGTAACGTGAGAATCAACATCCAGGCTTAAGCAGCAAATCTTTCCTTCGCAGGGCGATACACCCTCTCCCTAAAGACCGACATACAAATGCACCTAGCGCTTCTCGCATACCTCCTTATAAACTCATTGCAAAAGAACTCAATCATAGCAGAATGTTTTAAAACCATCACTAAAAAAACGCAGGCAAAAATGTAAATATAAGTATTTGTTCATGATCAAGTATAAAAGTCTTGCCGATTCAAACTCGGAGCCCCATAGGATAGGCACCGAAGAGAATCACGATACCTGTTACAAAACGTTAACGCAGCACAGAAAGGCAAAGAACGGTAGGGAAAAGTGTTAATTTCCATATGTTGGTATAAAGGCACGCAGCACACGCATCCTGATCATTATTCACTTCATGCTGTGGGCCCAAACAGACAAAACAGCTTAAAAGGAACTTTACTTTAAGCATGTAAATGACTTCCATGGGATTATTCACGTGTCAAATGAAGGCAAGTTCTTCGATACTCTGATAAATTAAAGGGTTTACTCTAAAAGGGCCAGAATATAAAGGTACGTTCACACCCAGCTCCTGTAGATTAGCAGTGTGCTGCGAAGCCAGTTATAACCTTCTGGAGCTCATTTCACAACCGAGCTAAGGTAGGACCGTACGTATGTACGCTTGGGTACACGGCTGAGCTGCCAAGTGGTAATTCAAGTCAGCCACAATCACAGGAAGGTGCTTTAAATCTCTTAGTGGATCAGACACTTCATAAAAACTTTTAGTCCTCGGATTCCTAGTCCTGCAGTCTGTCTGAAACGAAAAAAGTGAATGGAAAGGCAAGGGGGAGGCTGATTTTAGATGAGGCATCTCCAACTCAAAACGAGATCAAAGTAGGGGGAAGTTCATACTACCAGGAACTATGATTTTTTTCATGCTGTGCGGCTGTATAATACCAGAGTTATTTCAAGACCTCTTAGTTGGGACTGTTACATTTCTATCATTTATTTCTTTCTTTAAAACTCTGCAAGAAGCACTTGAGGGTCCTGCTTCTGTTTTAGGAGTGAACAGACCTCAGGGCCCATGAAGTACACAAGCACTTATGTCTACTGTATCTGGGCAGCTTTCCTGTCTCCTTTATCAGGCGGCAGCGTATCAAAGAGACGGGAAAATCAGAACCCCCTCGGGGCGCTATAGGATGTTAGTACTGGGTACTGGTTTAGCAGCAGTCAATAAAACAGCAATCTCTCAAGCCACAACTCACAAGGAATGCTTCGTTAAACTCGAAAGAGCAAGGGAACTGCCTCTGGAGCTGATGGACGCAGTCCAGCCACTGTAAAAACACTGGGCAGCGCTCATTTAGGTCATCCGAATTCTCACCATGGCCACAGCGATCTGCAAACTTGTGGCCAAAATCCAGCCACTCCGTCTCCACTAGCACCTGGAAACCCTGCAGAAATGAAAGCACAGATGAAAAGTTCCTATTTTTCCTTTGTTTCAGTTTTCTAAGACGGTTGGAGACTCATGGGAATCACCTTATTACCGTGTCCTCACCCACTCCCGTTTCCCTTCAGCACTGGCCTCAATTACTTACTTACAGCTTTACCTAACGCCTCTGCGTTCTGAAACACTGTGCAGTGGAATTAGGACAGATATGAATTCCCAAACCTACATGAACAGGAAAGGGAATAAGGCAGGTTAAGTCCTTGGTGACCAGCAGGGAAGACTGTGATATGGGACATATCTTAGCCAGGCAGGGGCAAGTAGGAACTTCCATCTTGATCAAAACCCTCTGGATCACGGTAACCAACATCTGGACAGGAGAGGAAATTTTCAAGCTCTCCCTTGAAAACGATGGGCAGATCCATCTGCCATAAAAAAAGATTCATCCACCACGAGGCATCTGTTCTCAGGGAGAGCGCTCGCCTGCGCGTGTACCAAACCGAGCACAGTCACAAGGCTGATTAAAGGTCGAATTGCGCGAGTTCTCACGGAAACAAAAAGGGTAAAGAACATTTCAAAACAGGGTTTGGCTGAGCACCTGAACACGACATGTCATCTTCCAGGCCCTAAAACCCCTCAGAGGTTTGGAAGGTTTTGATTCTTAGTGGAAAGAAAAAATTGGAAAGCATACTTAAGTCAATAGCTGTAATTAGAGCAAAACCGACAGCTGAAAAGCTTGAAATGGGACAATGCTGAAGACTGATTTTCCTAAACGTTTCTGATCCTTGCCTAGACAGCTACAGTTTGTGGCTTCCTCTGATGTGGTGGTGACAAGAAGGAAGGCAAAGGCTGTCTACAGGAGAACTGTGCTTTGGGGAGGAACGCCAGCCCTCTTTGGAGGGAGCAGGAGGAGGTTCTGTGCCAAGGAAAGAGCAGTGTGCTTGGCCCTGATGGACGCCGACTTCGAGAGCCCACGTGAAAAAGGGGCTGGAGAATTTTTCATCCAAATTTCATCCAAAAGACAATGCTACAGTTTAAACTCCTGGTCCTCTCGCATCTGAGGCTTTAAGCAGCAGTTTAGAGCAGAGTGTTCAGACACGCGCTTCTGTTCTAGGCAACAAAGACATCTGGCCCGTGGGCTGGCAGATGGAAGGCAGCCATCAAATCTCACACAACGTTGAAAAGTGATGGGGGGGGGCGCAGAAATAAAAGTTCAAGCTGAAAACCCCAAAGAAATATAACCAAGTGACAGAGGACAATGAAAAACGTGAAACTGGAAAAACGTGCGGTTGGGAAATCCATAAAAGAGATATAAAAGGCTCTGTATCAATAGTTGGCTGAGAAACTGCAATGGTGTAATGGAAACTGCAATACGGAGCACTTTGCACTCCATATTCCTCAGCTAAACACAGGGAAGTGCAGACCATAACTGTGCAGCTCCAGCAAAGGGGGAAAACGTAATCTGCTCTTGAATTACAGACTATATTTACACCTCTGGGTAACTGTATCTGCAGACTACTGTCGGTAAACTCCTGCTTTTTCTAGTGGAAAAAAAAAAAGAAATCATTTCTACACAGGCTTCCTCAAAAAAGGACCCAACCCCAGTAACTATCTCACGAACTAACAGATGGTTTACAAACCTCTGTGGTCCTGTAATATGGATCTAGCAGCAGTTTGGCCAGTGCCACGATCTGGGGGGTTCGGTCCCAGCCATCCGAGCAGTGCACCAAGACCGGCCGCTGGTCTCGGTCCACAGCATGAACTACAAGTAGCGCAGATTTCAGAAGCACGGATAAGTGCTGCAGCCATTTGGTACTTTCCAGAGCTGACAACCAACTAGAGGAAAACAAAGGAAGACAGTTTTTGCTCTTTTGAAATGCTTTCAGATTTGGATCTTTGAATTTATTAAAGCAAAACTCCTATTTCAATAAGCTGTCAATGCTCATCCTTGTGTATCGTTCATTTAGGTCTCATTAACACTTTCCCAGATTTGTATGAAACAAAGCCACGCACGACACCCGAGGACCAGCCAGTCTCTGGTATGTGCTTTGCTGCGTAAGACTTGCAAGAACCTCAAATAACATTGCCTCAGACAAGAGTGTAACACATCACCAGCACCAGGCAGCGTCAGCACTGCCGGGAAATCCCCGCTTTCCGCAGCCTCTGCTCTCTCCCTTCTGTTTTATTAGAAATAGTGTGGCCAGCAGGAGCAGGGAAGTGATTGTGCCCCTGTACTCAGCACTGGTGAGGCCGCAGCTCGAGTGCTGTGTTCAGTTTTGGGCACCACAGTATCAGAGAGACATTGAGGTGCTGGAGTGTGTCCAGAGAAGGGCAACGGAGCTGGTGAGGGGTCTGGAGAACAAGTCTTATGAGGAGCGGCTGAGGGAGTTGGGATTGTTTAGGCTGGAGAAGAGAAGGTTGAGGGGAGACCTCACTCTCGACAACTCCCTGAAAGGAGGTTATAGCCAGGGGGGGTCAATCTCTTCTCCCAAGGAACAAGCGACAGGACAAGAGGAAATGGCCTCAAGTTGTGCCAGGGGAGGTTTAGGCTGGATATTAGGAAAAACTTCTTTACGGAAAGGGTTCTCAAGCATTGGAACAGGCTGCCCAGGCAGGTGGTGGAATGGCCGTCCCTGGAGGTATTTAAAAGCTGGGCAGACGTGGTGCTGAGGGACATGGGTTAGGGGTGGTTTTGGCATAGGTTTATGGTTGGACTCGCTGATCTTGAAGGTCTCTTCCAACCCAGGTGATTCGGTGATTCTATGGTTCCTCCGAGCTGAGGATCAGTTCCCCAGTGGTCCTAGTACCACTGCCGTATCTTGGGTCTCTGCCATGTGCCCCAGCCAACTCTGTGCTTCCACAAAAGGGTGGAACCTGAGGTGCCTTTGAAATCTCCCATATCTCAACCATTCCCAGAGCTCACAAGCCGTGCAGTAGGTATCTGAAAACTCCCTAACCCTATGAAGATCTACATATCCAGTTTAGTAAGGGTGGCCATTCTGGATCTCCTTTGAAACCATGAAAGACTCTTAGCAGCAAATGCAAACCAGGGAAGCAGTAGGGAAACAGGACTGGTGCAACTACAGTGACCTACCGAAGACCCAACCTCAGAAGCTTCTGAGATGATGGGCCGTTAGAGGTTAGTTATCCCGGTCTCCTAAAGCGACACAATAAATGTGGGAAGCACATGGAACACCACTAGAATTTTCTGAAAGAGAGCCGAGCTGTAGGGATTAAAGATCCAGGAAGAGCAGGTAAGCCTAACTGCCAGCGCTCAGAAGCCCACCTGAAAGCAGTAACATTCCAGTACCAATGCTCAAGGCTACGTTATAATCCCAGATCTCATTTTCTAGGTTCACTTCAACAATAATAACCAATAGCTTCCTTTAGCTCAAACTCCGTGGAAATGAAAAAAAATATAGATTAACATTATTACACAGGAAACTCACCAAGGGAAAAAACACTGAATTTTAGCTTACTAATCAGCAGCAAAAGAATGCAGTTGCAGAAACATGTAAACAAAGGCCAAAACCACCAAACATCCACTTACTTTCCTGGATCTGGCATTTGTGTGCAGAGCAAACGCAGCGACTGAAAGCTCTTCCGGATAGAATGAATGTTTGCCATCCCCATGAACACTACTTCACAGTTTGGATAATATTCTGTAGGGAAATATCAAGAAAGAGGGAAGATGCTGAAAACTACACAAAGTTTAGTTTCTAAAAGAAGCTTTTTCATAAAAACAAACCGCTGCTGCTGTGGGCAGATGAAATAATCTATTTACAAATGTTCTGCAAGGAGAAACTAGTACTTGGAGCTGGGTAGGTATTCCAGACATTACAACACAGCACAGCAAAACAGGAAAGAGTTAGCAAAGTGTTTGTGTATTTATTTTCAGTGTTTCACTCTGCATTCCAAAAAGCAGACACAAACCTATGGGAATAGTGATACCGCTGTGCTCGAGGTTATAGAATGTTTTTTTTAAAAGACTGAGAAACACCGTAAGAGACTGCGAAGCATAAACAATATTTAACTGATAATTTATGGATGTTCTTAAATGTGGTAAACTAATGTGTAATTTTATTTAAGTTATGTATTTCTTTTCCTAACCACTCAAAAAGGCAGAAAGGTTATTTCATTCACTGCTTTATTTTAGGTTTTCCTATTATGAGGAACCAGTATCACACATGTGAGAAATACTCGGAGCTCAGGAAAAGAGAAGATAAATGGAATTCCTGAGCCTGCCTTCCGATGTTGCTATGGCAGGTACTCCTGCAGCTCTGCTCTCCCAGGGAGGCAGGATCTGCACCTAAAGTCTTTCCTGGATTTAGCTTTCCTCTGTCCTGACGCTTCTGCCTGCACGAAAATGATGACATGATAGCTAAAACGACCCTTTCTCCAAGGGAAAAAAAAAAGGATTACTCGGGATTCAGAATATGGGATACTGAGTACCTGCACAAGAAAATGCAGTAGTCTCTTCAAAGAGCATGTTTTATATAATTTGATTTCTTAACTCTTAACAGCCCAACAAATTCTGACCCAAACCAGAACATCCTGTTAGCAAGGGACTGTAAAACTACGGTCACAAGTGACTGACAGTAACAGACAACTTAAGTGGGCTTATCTTTTTACTGAATTACATTATAAATAAAATAAAGCATAACATAACTGAAATTTTTATTCAGAGAGAGCAAAGCAAACTTGGCAGTACCGGGAGAAAATGTATCAGCAAAAAGGAAGCACTTAATACAGGTCAAATTTATTGAAGGTGACAAGCTGTTTGGAAATTTTCTACAAAGAATTCAAGAACCAATATATAAGAAGGAAATTAAACTTCTTGTATACTCTGCTTTTCTGGTTTGAAATTTTACTCTCTGATGATGAGTTATTTAGTAGTCTTGAGGTGTTAAATGGAAAATTCATCTTTTCTTACTGCTGACAACATATCAAAGTGCAGCTACAGCAGCAAAGACCAAAACAAGAATATATGATCAAAATACCTTGTTATCTATAGTTTTCCTGTCCAGTATTTTTTTCTAGACTCTCCACCCAGGGAATTTTAACAGGCTGCATTCACATTTAATAGTGACCATAAAATACCATCTTGTTTATAATACCAACAATTTACAAGTGCCAAAGAACACAGAAAGTGGTAATTGCAGATGTAGTACAAATGCAAGGTGAATCAGGATTTCAGTTGCTTTGGGGCAGGCTAGAAATGCTGAAAAATGTTTCAGCTTTAGAAAAATTGCTGAAACGCTGTGTTCTGCACAACCATTCTACAATATTATTACCCTCTACAAGTTAGTGGATTTTTACAAGTTTGTTAGGTTTCTTTTAGACATTGGCAGACTGGGCAGCTTTGTCTTGCTCTGGTTTATGTATTTAACTCAGCAGGGGAAAGCTAATCAGCATATTCCACACAGTTCAGCATCTACTGAACACCGCTACCAGCTGGTTTTATGCTCGAAGAAACAGACTTAATTAACAGCTAAACCTGTCCTTTTGAAGGGCTGTGTGATAGCTGCAATGATCCAGAACTTTCATATAGATGAACAGCACTTGCATCCACGCAGTCTGTTAAATACGCAGGACTGAATTATATCACTGTAATTACATTTAAGCAAATCCTTCTGCTTAACTTCATAGAAAACCAAGAGCCACCGCTCACCTGGGCACTCACAGCCTCCACCTTTGGCTCTGTTGGCCACCGCTGCCGCGTAAGACCGGGCGTCTAAGATCAAAAGCTTCTGAGGCTGTATTGCCAAACTCTCTGCTCCTGAAGCATTGGAGATTGAGGAATCTGGGGAAGAAGATACGCAATGATGAATAACGGAAGGGATGGGATGCTTCTGACATTGTTTACAACGGTGATTCACTCAAGCCCCACATTGCACATATGTTGCACATAGAGAAATTGAAGAACGCCTGATTAAACACAGAGGGTTTAATCTGTTAAGGTACATATAAAAGAGACAAAGCTTTTATATAAAGCTCTGTCCTTTACAGAAAAAGAGCAGCGACAAACTTACCAAATTCCACATCAGAGAGGTCCCCTCCATTGGAGAAGTCTCTGGAACAATTTCCATTCATTAATTTGTTACTGTTGGACCTCGAATCTGAGGCGCAGGCTTTGGCTACAGACTGGACAAGGTGTTCATCATCTGCGTTCCTCCAGCCCCACCAGCTGACCTCAGGCTGTCCACAGCGGGAAATAACTGCTCCATTGCTCTGGTGCCTGAAAAAAGGAAAGCATAAAAAGAACTTAATACTTAACTTGGAGGAGATCAGGATGAAAACCACGAAAAATTAAATGGTTTACTCCAGTAGTTTAATTCCTGTTGGGGACCTGTCTCTCAATCAGCAGTTACCTCAACCTCTGATTCAGTGGCAACGGATTCCATGTGCTTCCCTTCAAATGCTGACTGTGACCACACAGTCACGGAAAGGTAAAAGTCAAAGCCAACGTCAGGAAGAGAAAACACAGCATTTTCTTGCTCAATATTGTTGCCCGTTGGCCGGTGCACATTTTGGAACAGCAGATGAGGCATTAAAGAGGTATTCAACACCCGCTGGACAGTCAGGTCTACTGCTTTAGTGTCAGCATTAACGGGAAAGTTCAATTTAACTCATGTTAATTTTAAACCTAGAAGTTAGGAGTAAAGCCACAGGCTCACATTTTGATGAGATTTTTTTTTTAAAATCAAAACATACCACTAATTAATTCTGAAGAATGTTACAGTTTTGGGAGGAAATACTGGCAGAATTCGGCACACCTTCTATTAGACGCCTTTGCTGCCTAATAGAAACCCAACTCCTCGCTGTGGTAGCCCGATGGCATCCCTCTTTTAGGCATCACCCGCGAATCGCAGGAGGTGGCCCCTCAACACTGCAGAACCACCTCTAGAACCCAGTGTACTGTAGGTACCGCTTCACTGGCTAAAAGGAAAAGAGCCTTTCGTGTCTCAGGACGCTAAATATCTGTGGTTTTACTCATTCTGATGTCTGGTATTAGTGTCTGTTGGTAACGCTTTTCAGCTTTTCCCCCTTTTCCTGAAAAGCCCCTTTTCAGCTGCTTCTCCTCTACGTGTGGGTCTTCTCCATCCCTCTTCCCACGTTTCTCTGGGTCATGTTTCATCCGCTGCCTCTCCAACACCAAGTGCGTGGAGCAGAAGAGCACCGAGGGGCTGATGAAGAGCATCAGTGGCTCCTATGTGTAAGCACCAGTGTGGTGCCAGGCTGGTAAATAACAAACTCCACCAGCAAGTAAATTTTACTACAGACACCGAAGTAACACTGAAAAAGGAAATACTGTTTTATTAAGAGAATATTTTTTTGTCTAAAATGAGATATAAATTGCAAGCACTCCATATACTGATAAAACCTCAGAGGACTGGCAAACGGAGTACAGAAATGAGTCTATCAATAAAAAAAATATGTCAGAGAGGTAACTGAAGAATGACCTAACTTGAACGTAGCGTTCCTCTTCTGGGGAGTGACATTACAAAAAAAAAAACAAAAAAAACAAAACACCCCAACACCCAGATCTTTCTTTAAATGTCTGAAGAGTTGTAGTTATTTTCTTAAATTTGACCTAGCTTCTTGTATTACACATAAAGAACAGATTCGAAATAATTAAAATGCATTCACCCATTGCAAGCATACTCTGAAAAAGATTTAAGAACTGCTCCCTATAATCTATTATAAAAAAAGAAGTACTGAAAAATATAATCACTGTGATTTCACTTACTGCCTCCATGCGGGCACATCCCACTGCTGCCAGCAGAAATGCTATTGCCCATTCCCTGAAGTGTTTACATCTGGCATTAACAACGTTGTCCTTGACCTTCACTAGCAGCGCCTCGGATTCAGAGGAGCTCGGCCCCAGCAGGGAAGGAAGTCCAGCTGTCCGTCTGAGGAGCTACAAGCGGCCAAAGCGGAGAAGAAACACAACTTCTCCCCCGGGCCACATGGCCAGTCAGCGATGCCAAGGAATGGGACATCTCAAAATATTTACTCCCTGCCTCCTGACCCTTCCAAAACATCCTACCACTGACCCTGTTCTTCACACACTGATCTTCTCCGTTTAGATACCCTGCAGACAAACATCCCTTTCAGCAAAGGTGCCTCTAGGCAACGCCGTCCTTGCCCAGGATCCCACCAGAACCCCGTATTTATGAAGTACGCCCATGCCGATCGCGGTTCCTATGTTACAGTGCAGCAAGAGGATTTTTAGAGTCTTCCTGCAAACAAACTGGCCACCTCAGCTTCATGTCAACCAAGAGTTGTTTAATTCCCTCTAATAAAGCAACTGCACACGATCATAGAATCACTTGGGCTGGAAGAGACCTTCAAGATCATCAAGTCCAACCATAAACCTCTGCCAAAACCACCCCTAACCCATGTCCCTCAGCACCACGTCTGCCCAGCTTTTAAATACCTCCAGGGACGGCCATTCCACCACCTCCCTGGGCAGCCTGTTCCAATGCTTGAGAACCATTTCCGCAAAGTTTTTCCTAATATCCAACCTAAACCTCCCCTGGCACAACTTGAGGCCATTTCCTCTTGTCCTGTCGCTTGTTCCTTGGGAGAAGAGATTGACCCCCCCTGGCTATAACCTCCTTTCAGGGAGCTGTAGAGAGTGAGAAGGTCTCCCCTCAACCTTCTCTTCTCCAGCCTAAACAATCCCAACTCCCTCAGCCGCTCCTCATAAGACTTGTTCTCCAGACCCCTCACCAGCTCCGTTGCCCTTCTCTGGACACGCTCCAGCACCTCAATGTCTCTCCGATACTGCGGTGCCCAAAACTGAACACAGCACTCGAGCTGCGGCCTCACCAGTGCTGAGTACAGGGGCACAATCACTGCCCTGCTCCTGCTGGCCACGCTATTCCTGACACAAGTCAGGATGCTGTTGGCCTTTGTGGCCACCTGAGCACACGCTGGCTCACGTTCAGCTGACTGTCCACCAGGACCCCCAGATCCTTTTCTGCCAGGCAGCTTTCCAGCCCCCATGGCGAAGGTCGCGACTTGGACAGCCCTGAACTGGAAGAGAACCCGCCCAAACGTATAAATCTTAACTTTTTTTCCTGCCACCGCTCTAAGAAATGGTTTTGGATGTGTGACAAGCTGGTTTAGAATTTGCTGTCAGAGTTGTCGAGCCCCATTCAGGTGCTGAAGAGTCACTGCAGGGCACGGCAGCGGGCGGCAGCGGCTGCCCCGGGCCACTCATTCAAAAGCAACACTTCTATCAGGTTAAGTTGCAAAAACTTAAAATTATAAAACAGGTTGCGATGTGGTATTTTGAGTGTTTTTCATAGCTCTTTTGTAATTGTTTCAAATAAAATTCCTTCTCCGAGAGGAAACAACTGACACACTGCATTAACCAAACCCCAGGAAAAGCAATCTGAATGCCACAGCATTTACAGCCCGTGCCAGCCGACTGCATGCAAAGGAAAATGTATTTCTGCTGAAATGAACAGCCTTCCAGAAACAGCTCTATTGATACCAAATTAGTTCAGCAAAAAATGCATGCCAATCACTGAGAGGGTGCCTAGTTCCCTGGTACGCTTGCAGAAATAACAAAAGAAAATAAAACATCATTATACATGTAAGAAATCTATTTTGAACACTCAGATAAGCTCGTTTGTTTTTCCATATGTTCTCCCAGATTTCATTACTAGCTGCCTGTGGAATCATTTTCATAGGTCCATGAACAGTTATATTTTCATCTCCAGGCTCTTGCCTCCCATTTATACCACAAATAATAAAGCATCATTAGGCCATAACTGGAGTTCATCGATAGCTGTGATGCCCGAACACTCCTAAGCCTGCACAAATATGTAACGTTCAGATGTACCAGCAGGAACCGGCACACAATTCTATTTACGGTGATGTTGGAGGTCTGAGGAATCACAGTCGTTCCAACCCGAACGGCCACGGGAACCAAAAACCAGCAAAGAGTTTAAGTGCGATTCCGAGGTCCCTGGAAATAGAGCTGGGGATAAGATGGTGTCACTCAGCCCTCAGTGACCAAAAAGAGATTACAAAAAATTAAAGCAAACCCTCTGCTGCACATTTCCTAACCCTCTAGAGACAGAGCAACGCGCAGCCTCCCTACAGAACCTAAATATCAGTTGCCATTAGACAACTAGAAAGCCCTTTATAAAGCATTGTGTAACTGCAGGATGTACGGGACGCCTCTGCACGGGCTTCATCTTCCTGGTGTTCAAACACCCTTCTGAGCACAACAATAAACCTACCAGGTCCTTGCAACTACAGAGACGGCCAATGAAGGTTTGAATGGACCCTGCCATAGCTCCACTTAACTGTTAGTACTTGCAACTGGAAAAAAAGAAATAAAAAAAATCATTGCTATAATTCAGCAAGTGCGGTACACGGCAATTTTGTGTTTACCGTGGCTCGCCGTGCTGGCACAAACGCTGCCTGCAGGGGTGATCGCCTCCCGCAGCAGGAGAGAGAAAAACACCTTCCACACAGCTCATTTCCAAGCAGGTTCTTGTGAGTTTGGGACACTGTTGCCATAGAATCACAGAATCACTTGGGTTGGAAGAGACCTTCAAGATCAGCGAGTCCAACCATAAACCTACACTGCCAAACCCACCCCTAACCCATGTCCCTCAGCACCACGTCTGCCCGGCATTTAAATACCTCCAGGGACGGCCATTCCACCACCTCCCTGGGCAGCCTGTTCCAATGCTCGAGAACCCTTTCCGCAAAGAAGTTTTTCCTAATCTCCAACCTAACCTTCCACCATGCATGAAGTCCTCTCCATCGTCTTTCCACAAAATCCAAAAAGGCTTCTCCCCAACATTGATCTTCTGGGGCAAAAACAGATAAGTTACAAAAACCACGTGACAAGCCAGATTGAGCTCCATATATATGCGCCTAGATTTTCAAAAATTGTAAACAGAGAGGAAAACTGCAGAAGCCACATGCGAGATTTTTCTAGAAACCTGCTCATAAAACAGAGCAGCCCCATCTCAGCCGAGTATTTTTGAAGCTCACCTCCAAATTCAGCCCCTGCACACTATGTCACAGCTCTTGGAGGCTTTACAAGAACAGACGACGGGCGTTTTGTTGCCAAGTGTCTGTGTCTCTGCTCCCTCTCCGTCCCAGTGTTCAGAAAAGTATCTGAGACACATTATTGGATGAATTTTTTAAAAAAATCATTATTAATTCCCCACCCCACCCCGAGGTAAAGCAAAAAGAACAGATTTGTAAAAATATGATCAATAATGAAATCGATAGTCCCCAAATCATGTTTAACAGATAAGAAATGTTGAATGAGCTTTAGTCCCCTACTCCTCCAAAAGTAAGAAAAAAGCTATTTTTACAGTAACATACATAGAGAGAAAAATATACATAGATTTCCAATCATACAGATCATCAGCCACCAGCTGATGTGAGTTCTACTGGAGCACAGAATGATGAAAAGGATGTCTGGAAAAATCTATTACTAAACGTCAAGACAAAGAAAAAAAGAAATCAGAAAAGAGAAAAAAAACCCCAACCCTTTTCTCCCACTGATTCTAAGATTACAAATGAAAATCTACGGGGTAATTTAACACACATAGTCTCATCAGAACTGCCGAAAACTGAATGCCAGGTATTAAAGAATTTCAGCCTATGAGGGCTTTTGAACATTTAAATCTCCCATAAATCCCCCGGAATGCAACCTGTACCCAAGAATGCAAAGCAAGTGATTTCCTTCTCCCGTACAGTGCTGAAAGACGGAGGGACACTTTCCTCTTAAGTGTGCTGGCAGGTGACGTGTCCCCTAATGACGTGACAACAGCATAAAGGGCACAACGCAGCGTTCAAGGTTAAACACAAAACTTAGGTACAAATTACACTATTCTCTTTTATACATACATAGATAATATACCTGCTTATATATACTACCATAATAATAAAGCCTTAAAAAAAAAATAATCAGCATATGCTGGAAAGCATTTCCCCCTCCCCGCCAGAGCTGAACAGAGGATGGAGCAACTCCTTAACATTCAGACAGAGACAACGCTATAACCCCTTCGTTATTTGGAAAAAAAAGGAGAAAAGACAGGAGGATTTAAAGATAACGGTCTGCTGCCTTTAAGCGAGATAAATAACGTTTTATGGCCTACTCTTAACTCTTGTACACTTGCTCCTCCAGCCCTGGCCATATGAATTTGTCAACTTTACTGGTGTCCCAGTTCAGCTTGCCGCTTCAGAGAACAACTTCTCCTTTCTGCCTGTTAAGAAGGAATGAGTGGCTAGGCAGACTTAATGGAATTATCAGTATTCCTTATCTTTTTAATCTTTGTCATATGATTTTTTTTTTTTTTTAAAAGAGATTTTAAACATTTATGGGAGGATTAACTACACCAGAAATTGGCCAAGGCATTAAACGGCAGGTTCCAGAGTATTTGAAAAAGAAAAAAACCAAAACCAACAAAACACAGATGCTGAAATATATTTGTTATATAATATAAAGAAGCTAATATAATATAACGATAAATAAGATTATATAAAGATAAATATAAGATAAAGATCAATGTAATATAATATAAAGAAGCTGCAAAGATACAGTATCTCAGAAAAGCAATTTTGTTATGAAGAATTGCTGGACTCAATCTAAGGAAGAGACTGTCTGGGTAAAACTATCTAAAACAGGTAGATAGGGCCAACACGTACGTTCTTTTGTAATTTGAGTTTTACACCTCCCTTGAATAATTTTGGGATTTGTCCTCATTTATACGGCAGCCTGAGCGTTAGCCAGATAAGAATTAGAGAAAAACCCAAAGTAGGAGCTAGACAGAGACGCCATTTATCATTTCTTCAGCCGTGTCGATGTCTTCATCTTACTTTTTTTCATTTTCAATTTTCATATTAAAAAAAAAAATCTAGCTTAGCTGAGGTGACTGCCCTAGGAACGACTTGCAGGAGATACAAATGCCAAGTGCTCCTGCATTACGCGTTTGGAATTAAAAGATACAAACCAATTTTCCCACTCAAGAGGGAACATGCAGTAAGTCCGCTTTGCTTCATTTATGGCTTGACAGGGGCCAACATGCGCTGCTGGTGCACACGCTCTCGTAGTTTTGAGTATATACCAATATATATGTAAGATATTGGTCTATATATGAATATATACCAATATATATGTAAGTAGCAAACATAAAGACACAGACGCCACACTATCAGGCCTACCAGGTCGTTCTTCGCTGCCAGTTAACTACAGGTGTGAATGTCTTCTCACGCGAGGAGTCCCCCCGCCGCCCTCATCTGATAGCTAAACCCCTAGGGTGTGTTTTCCTCCAAGGTCCTGTTCTCTACGCTGCTTCCGGGGATCCTTCTGGAGTGGAAGAGCAGGACCTCACCAGGGGCAGAGGGCCAGGGTGGATCAGCTCGGGTACCGCTCCACCGGGCAGCACCGAGGGGATTTTGGTAGGTTTTGACGCCCCTTCCCAGTTCTCCAACCCTACCCTGGCAGATGCCTTCACGCAGCATCCCTCCACATCATCTCACACCTGCCAAAATACAGCAAGAGGCAAGACAGACCTCTCTTTGCTTTGAACAAATTGTTAAAAAATAATATTTTATAAGGTGCAGTGAGGGGACACCTGGGGCCCAGAGGAGTCTAAACACCTTTCATTCAAGCCAAGATTCCCAGTTACAACATATTTCAGCTTTTATTCGCTAGAACGCCCCTTTACAGCCTGGTGAAAGCTGTTCCACCTGTGAGAACCTCACCTGTACACAACGGCAGGGATACGCTTCCAGGACCGAAAGCTTGCCACGCTCTCCAGCTCTTTATCCGTGATCCAGGCAGGAACGATGATTTCCTGGGGGTAGCTACCACAGAGCCTGCAAGAAGAGCGGTGCAAAGGGTTGTACGTAAGCAAGACAGCGCAGTTACACAAATAAGCAGTACAAGCAACTTGACAGTTGTTCATCTCAGCAAACTGCCATTCCATTAATTCCTGTTTCACTGTATGTTAATAAACTCCCCTTTCGCATGTACAAAAAGCACCGTGAACATCGAGGTGCATAAACACATTTCAGAATTCAAAGATTCAAGCTGGTGTTTGCACAGGAAATTTGCATCTAGACGATCTTCAACTCTAGCTGCTGAAATAAAATGGACCGCAGAAAAGAAGTTCCCTGTCTCTCCATGCCAAAGGATTACCCACTCCATTTGTGGGTCACAAAACACAGAAGCAGAGGCACTCTGGGCTACTGGATTCAAGACAGGCAACTTGTCAACATATGAAAAAGTACATTGGCTAATCGTAGAATCACTTGGGTTGGAAGAGACCTTCAAGATCATTGAGTCCAACCATAAACCTACAGTGCCAAACCCACCCCTAACCCATGTCCCTCAGCACCACATCTGCCCGGCTTTTAAATACCTCCAGGGATGGCGATTCCGCCACCTCCCTGGGCAGCCAGTTCCCATGCTTGAGAACCCTTTCCATCAAGAAGTTTTTCCTAATATCCAACCTAAACCTCCCCTGGCACAACTTGAGGCCATTTCCTCTTGTCCTGTCGCTTGTTCCTTGGGAGAAGAGATTGACCCCCCCTGGCTATAACCTCCTTTCAGGGAGTTGTCGAGAGTGAGAAGGTCTCCCCTCAACCTTCTCTTCTCCAGCCTAAACAATCCCAACTCCCTCAGCCGCTCCTCATAAGACTTGTTCTCCAGACCCCTCACCAGCTCCGTTGCCCTTCTCTGGACACGCTCCAGCACCTCAATGTCTCTCCGATACTGCGGTGCCCAAAACTGAACACAGCACTCGAGCTGCGGCCTCACCAGTGCTGAGTACAGGGGCACAATCACTGCCCTGCTCCTGCTGGCCACACTATTCCTGACACAAGTCAGGATGCTGTTGGCCTTTGTGGCCACCTGAGCACACGCTGGCTCACGTTCAGCTGACTGTCCACCAGGACCCCCAGATCCTTTTCTGCCAGGCAGAACCCTCACTGAAGGCAGGAATCCGAGTGTGCTGGCCTAAGTCTGACTGGTTAACTGGAACTTCCTTCTACTAGATGCACCCCCTGCTCCACAATTTAACTAATGACGTCGTGACTGGCAATGACAACAGTGCAGGCAGCCAGCAGTGACTGCAGCACCTTCCTGAGTCATCAACTAGTTCATCCCCAGTCCATCCCCTCCAAGAGATGCATTCGCTGCACAAGGAGGACAGACCTGAGCACGTGCCTAAGACCATTCTACGCAGAAAAATACAACAATCATCCTGAAAAAATGCTCTTTTCTCAAGTGCTGGCTATAGGAAGGAGTAGTTTGTGTCATTCTGCTGCCATACAACATACAGGTTTTTTTTCCTCTTTTTTCCTTAGTATTAAATATGTACAGGACAGCTATTTTTTCTTCCTTAGATTTTTAGAGACCAAGACAGATAACTCTTCTTGCAGGGCCATCAACTACCAGCTGCAAGTCATTATCCTGCAAAGACAGAGCAATGAAACGTTTTATTACAAAGCATTACTGCTGGTTTGGCTCCCAATTGGATTAGGGATCAGCCAGTACACCCTGTCCTCCCAACCACCAACAGAGGAACACCTTTGTCCGCTCCAGCAGCTAGCAAAGTGGACATTTGTCTATGCTTTCAGGACCAGAGAAAAGTCTTTTCTCTTGTTTTCAGGATCTACAAGCTTAACTCTTCCAAACCAACTTTTTTTTTTTTTAACTCAAGTCTTTGTCATAAATTAGAGAATAGGACACAATAAAAAAAAATGTTTAAGTAGTTCAAAGTCCACTCTTTGCCCACTTAAGGCTTCCCCTTCCTTCCATTAGAATGCTTATTGTCTAAGAAGTCCTCCAGAAAGTGCATCAAAATCTGGTATTTCTAAGCCTACAAAAATTGTAACAGCTAATAAAATATTAAGCAATACTTCAAAAGTACATTTTTGCTATAAACTGATAAAAAATTAGCATTCTAACCATCCCTTATTAGGAACTGCAGAACTTGTAAAAAGTTTCAGTAATCTGTTATAACAAAATTGGTGTTTTGAGATGCCACTTGGCTGTGAATCAGCAGCCCACATAACTTACTTGTACTTCTCATTGATGTTGGAAATCCTCCAGGCATTGTTCATATCAAACCCCATCCGCTCCACTTCATTTTTAAACCTTGAAGTTACATGTTCTCCTGGGTATCAAAAGCAGAGAGAGAAAATAAATGCGAAATAGGGAGTAAGATTCCTACCTTCCAAAGTCGTTAGAGAAAACCACCACTGCGCTCATACTTATTAAAAGCTGAAAAGAGAAGAACAGTCTAAAAATACCATCTATATTTCACAGCCCTATTTTGAAAATCTGTATTGGGCGAATGATACGGGAGCTTGTGACAAGGCTCTCCCTTGTCAACTCTCCAGAAACACCAAAGTCCACAAAGGACATTTTCTCCGAGATGATCAGCTTCTCTGAAGTCATATAAGAAACAATAATGCTGCAGACCAGAACCAAGCACATCAGCAAAAGCAATCTGGATCCACCAACAGTCTTAGTGGGAAAACACTAGTAGTTTTTCTTTCCTGAAGTTGAGAAAAATTCGGTATCTACGAGAAGAACGTGAAGCTCTGGTCTGACTGACACGTGAAGGGGTAATACATGGAATGTGGTCCGGAACTTGAGCAATCTCCATTTAGTATGCAATTTCAGCCACAGGTTTCCTGCATGACTGTAGGCAGGCCCTGTAATTTCACCTGCATCTCAGCTTTCCATCTGTAAATCAGACATTATTCTTCCATCAGTCACGTGGAGATACGAAGATAAAATGCATAAATGATTGTTTGACACAAATATCAGTCATAAGATCCTCACAAATTCCTAGATTAAGGTATTAAAGGAACTGGAATGAGCCCCATTATTTCCTAGACACTTTTAAAAGTATCAAAAACCAACTGAAAAATACACAATGGATATAAAGAGCAATTATTCCGATAGACAGGAAGGCTAGAGAATTAGAAGGTACTCAATCAACATGTAGACGAGAATAACGTACAAAATTTCCAGGTTCACTGAGCTAAGAAAGGTGATAAATTTAATGAACATGTGAGCAACACTAAGTAAAATGATTCTGAAGTCTGTCCATTGCTTGTCTCTTTCAATTACTGTATCATTAAAGCATGAGGCAGAGCACCACCCCACGGGGTGGGGGGGAATCTGCTGAAAAACTAATGGTTTAAGTATTACACTTTTCCATTATTTACTTCATAAAACCCTTACAGTCTTTAAATACCTGAGATATATGTAGGTGCATACTTATCTCAAAGGTGTAAACGTACACGTCTGAGACAATTTTTTCTATGTGATGTTACAGAACAATTAGAGATAAACACAGAGAAATAGGTAGATTAACAATGAAGATAGCAGCCTAACTACAAGACTTAATTAATTGTGAAAGAAACACTACTACGTTAATTCATTCCTGCAAGTCAGACCATACACTGCAACTGGGGCTTTGCAAATCTAGACATGCTTTACTATGCGGACAATGTGCAAGAGATTTGCAGAAGGGGAGTCTAAGGAGATTATTTTTCTTACGCTTTTTGAAAGGTAAAATGTGAGAATGGCACTGCGTGCAACTGGAGAATATTCCCCCAAGACACGCTGGTCAAAGCGATGGATCTGACTGACCTTCACCACGTACTCCCGTTACGTCATGTCACCGGTACAACGGTACCATGAAAAAGAAATAGTTCTGCCTGCTGGGTCAGGAATTTTCCACGGAAGGCTGGTCTCAGTCTCACACAGGCGCTGCAGTCCTGCTCTGCCTTGCCTATCGCTGATCAATTACCCCAGAGCCTGCCAACAATTCCCCGCTTCCCACATGCGCTCTGCAGGAGCTTGAATTTATTCTCTTCTGGCCACCTCCTCAAACGGACGAGCTCACTAAGTCCCTATTTTACAAAAGGAGGATGGATCCAGAGACGGAAGCTCCGTAAGGAGCCCTGTGAGCCTCTGTCAAGTGCAGAGGTGAAACTGGGACAATACCTTCCAGCCAGACAACAGCCTCCATCATGATGTTCTTTCCTTGTTAAAAAAAAAAAACCACCAAAGAAATCCCACAAAACAACCACAAACCCTTTTATTGGAATAGCGGCATGCTCTTGCAGCACTGAGGATGAGCTTCATTATCAGCTGCTTTTGGTCACTAAAACTCATGATACATCCTTATGGATTTTTTCTGGACAGCAATTGAGAATACTGGAAATAGTTCCAGTCATCGATGCTGCATACTACCAGCGGGTTTGAAGAGAAACACACAGAACTACATGAAAATGAAACATTCTGCTCGATTTCTCCCTCTTAACTTTTCAGCTACCGTACACATCATAAAATCATAGATTTACCTCTGAGAAATGAAACCCTAGCCTTAACATTTTGTCCGTTCCTCCTGAAATGCTGGTATTTTAAGAGGCATGTTCAGCCAAGATGGATAATATTTTCGAAGCATCCCAATGAACTCTCAAAATCAGAGAAAAAACAAGCTGTAACTTTTGTGGACCTGTGTCTTCTGACTCTAAGAGCTGATCCTGTGAGCCATGTTTCAAATCTCCCATTGCATACACTGAGAACAACTTATATTTTTTCCCCCGAGGAGTTGATACTTAGATTTTGAAGAAATTTAGTGTATCATTTTAGTGTTTGGTTGAAGCCCATCTGTCTCAGTGAGGAAGGGAAAAGGACAAGAAGGAGACTCAGCAAGACATCTACATGTCTGCTGTCTTTCAGTTGCTGAATTTGGGCAGAAGGTGAAAGACCCGAGTCTAAAATTCCACTCTGAGGAAATTCTTGCCTATTTTCAGTAACTGCTAACATAAAGTGGGTACAGCGCAGGAACAGGAACCAGAACCAGGGAGCATCTCCTCCCACTTGTGTGCTACCTGTTGGCTGCTCTTCCTCAAGCACCAAAGTCTCTGCTCAGCCCCAGACCAGCTTCAATAATAAGGACAGAACCACACTAACATTCCTCAGCCTGGAAACTGGGACACTCGGATACGGGAACTGTGAGAGGAGAGAGCCTCACATGGGAGAGCGCCTAGAACTCAGGTCTCCTTACATTCAAACAAGTGCTATAACCACCAGCATCCCAATTTTTAGCTTTTATTTACTTATGGACTTCTTAAACTCTCCAGCAAGGATGATATTTCACTAAAATAGGTTGCTGTCTTGCAGCTGTGAATGAACCTCAGGAGCAGCTCAGGGACTTCTTTCTCCTTCATCTCCTGCTTCTCAACATCAACGTTAAAGACCACTCTTTTAGATAATTACAAAAAATGTGGGCACAAGCAATACACAATGTTTTAGATTGAAAGTTGCTGCCATGGTGAACAACGTGTTATTAGTATTATACATGACTGACGAAACCAAACCCACCCCAATCATTTCCTCACGATATTCGGGTACTGCTTTGCATATTGATCCCAAAGTAGCTATGGGGGGAGCTAATCCCTCCTTTGTTCAGACAGAATAAAACTCAAGACTGCTGCAGACATGCAAGACGTCAGAGGACACTCGCTCTACACGAAGGCATACTATACCTACAGAATTATCACATACAGTATATCCACCTGCCGGCGAAGAAGCGCAAGAACTTATGTACAGAAAAAAGTCCGTACTGGGATTTTCCAGGTTCAATTTACAACAGCGTAGAGGCTGAATTTGTTTAAACCTTTCTTTGTAAGTTCCAGATTATGGCAAACAGAGAGTTACAAAACAGCACAAAGCCTTTATGCTGATCCCCAAAGTGTTTCCACGTACCTGGCCGACACAAATCCCCGTGCTGTTCCTTTTCACTAGCATATACCTCCATGCACCAAGCGTGATAGGCAAACGAGAAAAGGTCTTCTATCTTCGAAGGAGGGCGGATGGCATTGTTCAGTCGCTTAAGCCAGTCTTGACACTGCTCAAAAGTAGAAAACTGACACCTGTCCCAGAAACAAACAATGTATTTATGAATTTTCAGTAAGGAGATGCCAGACTGTAAGATCTGACAGGCTGACTACGAAAACATCCATGAAAGCGAAAAGAAAAAACATCCTGGTGCTGAGTTCTGCTTCTCTGTACTCTAACGCGCAGTAAAAATGAAACCTTTGAGTATCAGTAAAGAAATACACAGTTTGGAAGTCAAAACAAACTGTAAGCAGGAAAGCAACGTTCTGTGATTGTGACTAAGCCAGTGGTACGCCCTACTAGTCATGACTGAGAGACATTTCTGCACTGTAAAACCAAGGACAATATACCCAAGTTCAGTCTGCGACTTTCCCCCACCCCAGGACAGGAACGTGTTACTGCACCTCGCTAACTGGTGCTCTCAGACAGAAACTCCCAAACCATCACATACGTTATAGTCTCTGCATCATATTCCCCCAAAAAAGAACATGTTTTTCAGCAGACATAGGAGAAATAACCATTTGATTAATATGCTTAATTTGAGAATAATGAGGACAACCTCCACCATCTGAATTCTTACGTTATTCCCCTAGCTCGTATGCTAGGATACTCTTTCCTGCCCTTGGTGGGAAGCGCAAACAATGTTTTTGAAACTGAGCTTTTTCCACCGTTACAGACTAACAACAACTAGCGAGAATATTCCCTGCGAAGGAGAAACTGCTCTTCAAAGCAGGATATTCAAATTACATCAGCTTCTCCTTTCGAAGAGGATTCCTGGGCCCTTTAGGATAAAAGGGTAGAAGTAAGATCACTGATTTATATGCTCTGACAGCTTTCTTCAAGATTTTATAGTTATAAAATATTCACCAAGTATTTACATTCAGCTGGGTCTGTGTTGTGCTGCATTCACAAGTAATGACAGCATCTGTATTCTCTAAGGGCAGGATTTATTACCCCTAACTGCAAATATCTCAGTCAGTCAGTGGAAGGAAAAAAAGATGTGTCCAACTCATGAAATGTGCCTAAATAGCGTGAGGAACTGCAGCCTGGAGGTGTTTATTTCCCATCGCTGACTATAAAGCAAGCCGAGACTACCAGCTCAGGCTGGATAATTCTCCATTAAATGTCTCAAGTCAGACAAGGTACATCTTACCCTAAAGACCCCATTTTCTTTCTAAATTCTTTTGAAGTTGGTATTGGAAGTGACAAGTACTATCTTCACTTGAGCCCTATTATTCAAAATACACACTGTTTTATTAATGAAAAACAACATGAACGTGTTCTAAATCTCAGCCCCATGCTTCATGGCCTTCCAACGGTCAGCATCATCAAATACTGCTTCTTGGAGATGCAGTTTGAAGGAAATTCATAAGGAAGGGCATAAATACAAATAATTTGTATTCATTCTACAATTGAAGAGAAATAACAAATTAATGTAGAGAGGGAGGGTGACTTTTTTAAATGTCAAGAGCTACAAGTTAAGAGGAAGTTAAATATTTAATTCAAATTAAACTAAATATTACTTCTAAAGTAAAATCAGTCCTCATCAAAATACAGCATTTCAGGAAGCAGCTGGCCTGTTAAACATTCCGAGTGCTCAGATATGACTGGGGCTCATTTCATTATACAAAGGGTACTGCCAGCAAACATTTAATCAAAAAGAAATGTTCCTTTCTTGTTAATTAAAGTTTATAGATCAAAATTTATTTCTGCAGCAGAAATGCTGGAAACAGCAGCAGCTCAGAGACTCCCGGGGCCAACTGAAGGCTGCTGAAAGACAGACATAAATTAATACTCCTTTCAACACGGCGCTGCCTACCTTGCCGGGTTCGGCTGGGTTGCAGACCTGGCTTTACCTTATTCCCTAACTTGCTCTTCCAACAGGCTACTGCGTCTTAAGGACAGTGACTGCACCCTCATGGCTGTTAAATATGCAGGGTGGCTGATGCTATCCAGACTGATGATTCCACGGAGAACTGTACAAGGCCCTACCTTAACCCTCCAAACCCCAATTCTTGATTAAATGCTTTTTTTTTTTAAAGTGTGTGTTTCAGTGGTTTTATCTAGTTTTATATCTCATAACTAACTGAAGCAATATATTACAACTGGTTGTAAGGCAGGGCAAATGCAGTGAGATTAAAATTAATTTCAGAATAAAAGCATATTAGCCACTTAATCTCAGAGTAAAGTTTGCTGCTATACTGTATCATAGCAACCAAAACCTCAGACCATCTTGCTCCCGTCCTCTTTACAAAAATGCCCAGCTATCGTCTGCAAAATCAGACAAAAGAAAATCTTCTGGGCAAAAGCAACTATACTAAGACCACCACGTTTCCTTCAGACATCACAGTCACCCTCAGCATGAGGAAAGCAAAGTTAACCCCCCACTCAACGTTCAGCCTATTCATACCTTATAACCTTGCAGTCTTTGCAAGTCAAATGAAGTTGGAATATATCGCGGCACTCGACACTTTCTATAAGCTGCAATGGAACCTGCAATTAAAAAGATAGTATAATTTTATTTCAAACAGCACTAACTGTAATTGCATTGTACATCTCAAGTGGATTTATTATAGGACTACACAGAGTCTGAAAAGAGAGAGAGAAAAGCAAAGAAAACTGTAACTACTTCAACAGCTCTGACGTCTGGTCCCATGTATCAGCAAAGTTTCTAGCTCCACTGCCATATCATCAGAAAACCTTAAGGAATTGCATGGCAACAGCTGAGAAGACTGCAGCACTGGTGAGACCTACGAAGCACAAAAAGCAGCAGGAACCCACAAGCTTCTTTCTCCTGGAAACATCCTTCCTCCTCTCTTCTAGGTCCAAACGTAGGGATTTAAGGAATATAATTTTAGCTATCGGTGTAAAAAATGACCTGCCAAGTAAGATCCCCTTTAACAGACTGCTGCAGCCTAGATGCTTGTTATATGGAAATATCCCATATTCCCTCTCCAGGGAAAACCCATTTGGCCTGTTTACATCAACACTCGTGATCAAAGCACCCATATTTAGAGTAATAAAGCTGAATCATTCCTTTTTAAAGCTGTAATTATATGCACTTGTGTATTATGGCACATGTAGCTAGCAGAAGCTTCCTCAGGCAAAACATTCAAGCACATGCAAATACCTTTAAAGATTAGAAACCACCACAGGATGAAAATATTAGTTTTCATTACTGTTTTTGGACCTTTACCTGAGACAGGCAAAAGTACATTATTGTCTTCTTAAACAAATGAAAGTCAGTACTCAACTATCTCACACTTAACCGTCTAAATCCCAGATAGAGAGAATTTAGCTAATAGCTATAATAAACATGAAGTGCAAAACTGTTTGAATTGTTTATTAGATTATATTGAACATTACACAAGGCAACAAAACCTCTGCCATCGAGATCCTTCAGTACAAAGGCTATCAGAGAAATATTCAAATACTGTTATGTTCTTGGCCACCAGAGGAGCACGATCCAGCAGGTTAAGTCTGGCTCAGGGCTTACAAGATGCGGCTGCAAGACCCAGCTCTGCCAGCACCTTTCCATACGGCTCTGGGCAAGTCCTTCAAGGTCACCTCCAATCCAAGGATCTGGGGTGAGGAATCAAACCAGCTTCTACTCAGGCATCACAAAGTTTAAAAAGTACCCAATTTCAGTGGAATGAAAAAAGGAAACGGAACTAAAAACAGTCGGCAAGGGAAAGGGACGTCTCAGAAATACAAACCATGAGAAAACTTAATCTGAGCATGAAGATGCTTAGAGAAAGCCAACAGAAAATGCTATGCCCAGGAGAGCGATCAAAACTCTCAGGTCTCTTGGGAGGGCAGGCTCACAGCAGCATCTCATGCTCCCCTGCCAACTCAAAAGAGTCCAGAGTCCTCTTCTGAATGCTAACGCCCAAATAATTCCCCAGAGCTCACAATCCCCAAAATACAACAGCCAGGTGTTGTCCTACCCAGCCAAGAAGCAGTGCACGACTCTTCCTTAGCTGGAAAATACCAACCCTCCTCTCCCACGACCAGCCAGGCTGGTACAGGGAGGCCACCCTTTGCTCCTCTGGTCATAACGGGGCCATTCGAGAGCCAAAAATTCACACACAAGGAGACTATAGACAAGATGGTGCCTGACTCCACAGCCCAGTAGCTCGGGTGCTCAAATAAAGCTGGAATTTGAATTTTGGTCTGTGTTTTCAGTATTGTTACTGTTTTAAGACCTGTGATGGTCTAATATAGATTACATAGCTAGCAACGTGAAGGGGGACACGAAATGTCCCTTATCTCCTGTGGGACAAACCCCCTTTTTACTTCCCCTCCTTAAGCTCAACGTGGCTGTGGTCACCTGCAGAGATCTCACTGGAGACACTGGCAGACTCAAACACCGACGTAACAGAGTATTTAAACGCATGACAGACAAGATCAGATGGACTGTTGCTATTGTTACTCTTTTAAACTGCTAATTTCTTCCACACCTTCTCTGACTTGATTCTACTCTGCAAGGTAGAGAAATTATTGTGGTGGGTTTTGTCTAATAAATTAAGGGACCGGAACGCACCTCAGACCGGGGAACCTTCCGTTCTTTCTTCCCGACTGGACAGCCTCACATACACCAATAAATGTATTTAAAACTACCACTGACTTAGATGGCACCAAGATGGAAATTTAAGCTACCTTTCCCCATCTAAATATGTTAAGACTCTAGAAGACTTGCTTTTCCAGTCAAATGCTCCTTTGTCTGTTAGTATTCTTTTTCCCCCACCAAGCCCTCTTTTACTGCATTCCTTCCCATGCCCATCTTCATTTAAGCAGTTCTTCACCTTCCTCCCTCCTCTCAGCAGTCTTGTTCTGGTTCCTCTTCCTCCTGCCTGCACTCTAATGACATACTAAGTATTCTCTACTCCTGCATTATTTTTAATTTCCTTCTTTCTAAGTCACTCTTTGTTCTCTGCCCTTCCAATCTGCCCTCTGCTCAACAGCCATTCTTTTTCCTCTTGACAGCCTACATGCAGCTCACCACCTATTTCCTCAGAATCTGCTGGTTTTTCTTCAAGGCAACCTTCATATCAATCTTTTTAATTTTCTTTTCCGGTCACAAAAATCCCTCCTCCAATCCTCTCGTATTTTCAATCTCCTTCCCGTCCATTATTCTTTCCCCAGTAAAACTCTGTACAATTATCTGCCTTCATTCCCCATTTTTCCCCACTGATAACCTTCCATTTTCATTGTTCCGTTTCTCGGGGTGATGCATGCAGCAAGTTGGACAGCCAGTGCAGATCGCTTGCTCATGAAAGCACCATCAATTCTATTTGCAGGCACTTCACCATATAATAATAGCTATCGGAATAAAGCAGGGGAGAAGCAATCAGTTTTGCTTTCATAAGAATAAACACGCATCGTTATCCAAGGCCAATCATATCACATTACAGAGAGTACTACAGCATTGTGCTCTTGCTGTGTCCATCTCTGAACTGTCTCTTCTTTAAAATTATCTCATTTTAGACAAAAGCAATGCTCTACAACTCAAACCTTTTCTTTTTGATTTTTTTTTTTTAAATTTAATTACTGGAACCACTCGTTATTTAGCCTGGAGAAGGTTGAGGGGAGACCTCACTCTCGACAACTCCCTGAAAGGAGGTTATAGCCAGGGGGGGTCAATCTCTTCTCCAAAGGAACAAGCGACAGGACAAGAGGAAATGACCTCCCCATCAATGCCAGGGGAGGTTTAGGTTGGATATTAGGGGAAACTTCTTTACGGAAAGGGTTGTCAAGCATTGGAACTGGCTGCCCAGGGAGGTGGTGGAATGGCCGTCCCTGGAGGTATTTAAAAGCCGGGCAGACGTGGTGCTGAGGGACATGGGTTAGGGGTGGGTTTGGCATAGGTTTATGGTTGGACTCGATCTTGAAGGTCTCTCCCAATCCAAGTGATTCTAGGATTCTAACAACAATACAAGATATACTTAGAGAAAAATACCTCTGTAGTTAGAAGAAGCGCAAGTTCTGTTTACAGTGCTGACTGAAACAGGCCACCCCACGGCTCACTCCTCGACCGCCACGCCAAGAGGCACAGAGCCGAGCCCCGCCAGCCTGCCGTAAGCCAGCCCCTTCCCCAGTGACCACGCCACAATGCTCCACCCCGTACACCACCGGGCCCCAGTCTCCCCAGGATACCTGGCGCCCTGAGTTGTAATTAGTACTTTCTTCTTGTTTTCCCAGTTCAGAGCTTGAAATAATGTCAAGGTTGTGTTACAGGCTGGTTAGTTTAAACAGCACGAGGCCAAGGCTACGTGCTGCGTGTCCTGAAGCATGGGACTATACGACCCATGGAGGGACTGAGGGTGCGAGGTCAGCTCAGAAGGTCTTCATGGACCCTCCTAAGTGGAAAGAGTCAAATATTCCCCAGTGCAATATGGTTCATATAACCTACAAGGAATACCCGAGGCAAATTTTGCTGTTAATTACAAGTAAGTACACTTAGGTTTTGTCTTGAAAGCAATCATTTAGTCCCTCCTCTGCTCTCACAATTAACATGCACGCGGTGCGAACAACTTGAGCATCAGGACCTGCGAACAAAACAAGGACTAAGCTACTGTTCAGCACAGGTGAACCACGACTGTGCTACATACGTAAGGAAGATCCCAAACCAACCATTTTTTCATTAAAGGCCAAGCAAGGGAAAGCTCATACTAAAACTCACTTACCAACACAGAGTCTCTCTCATCTTGCCAGCGACTCTGATTTCAACTCTAACGTTTGAAAGCGGCTACATACAAGTCCATGGTTCCATAAGCTACACTAAAATTTTAGTTCTCCCAAAAATGCAATTAGGCTTACAAGGAAAAAACGGTTAGACAGAAACACTCACCAGCTGCAAAGTTTGAAATTTTCTTAAGGAAAGCCGATCGGTAGAGAGCGGCCTGGGAACCAAACTTCCCACGTGCACAGAGAGATCACTGGTGAGTCTGCTTTTTTATCCCATGGATAAATCTAAGTCAACACTTTTGAATGTCATAATCCCTCCAATTTATGCACAGTCTACTGGATCTTTTGGTCTTGCATTTAAAACACCATGTTGCTATTACTACTGTGATCTAGGAAATTATCCATGGAAAAGATTTATGCATACAGCTGTTTTCTGCAGTGTTGCAATGTAAGCATTATCAACTTTTAAATGTATTTTCTTTTCAAGCACAGGTGCAGCAAGGGATCTAGCAGCATTGTGCTACTCACTGAGGTTTCACAAGCAGCGCTTTGACAGCCGGTCTATTGAATTGCAAACGAAAAAGAGAACAGAGAAGTAAGAAACACCCCCAAAGATCAGGAATCCAGTTTTAACTGGGTTCCACTTCCCTCACGCAGTTGCCTTTACTAAGGGGCAAGCAGCTGACACACAACCTGCATTCTCTGGAGGACCATTTCTACCACCAGAGTATCTCACCTACTTCAAGAGGAGATGCCTGCATAGAAGAGCTGCACATTCAGACATGGGGAACCAATTTGTTTTACAAATACTACGATACAAATATCTGCTAAGAATCCTCTTTCTTACATTGACGTACTTCTCTCTGCTGAGATGACAAGGTTGGTGATGTGGCTGGACTTCATTAGCACAGTGATTCTTGTGAAAATGATTTAAAAAACCCCAACTCCTAACATTGGTAAACACGTATACATTTTTAAAAAGATCTTTTTACAGGTGTTTTCTGAACAGCTCTAGCAGTATGAAAACAGTAGGAAAGAATCAAGGTGAACATGATGAAAAAGTACTCAGTGAAGATTTAACTTAGAAAATCACCATCTGATCAATAATTTTGATCAACAATAACCAAAGGGACTACTACTCCACAATTTGACAATTAAATATGGTTCCTAATTATTGCAAGTATCTTTTATGCTTACAGGTATTCCAAATCCTTTCTGCCTCGGATTCCAGCAGAGTTCATTCTGTGTTATTAGTGATAACCATATTTGGTTACAGAATAATAATCTATATTCTGCTCTGCCTCATACATTATCTAATAGAATCTTTCCGGTTAATGATGACACATGAAGCAGGACTAACAACCTTGGAGATATCAGATGGAGTGAGAGGGCAGAATACCGGAAAGTCAGGGAAGCAAAATTAATATGGTAATATTGACAAACCTTTATGGACTCTTTCCTGAACACTAACAAAGGATATTGTTTAAAGAAAAGATAAATTTTTGCTACTGCTGAAAAATATTAAATTGAAAATTCTTAAAATTCAATACTCTCAATTATCCTAAGAATAGTTATGACAGTAAGTGCAGTACATGCATTAGTGCTCCCTCTAACAAAGTAGCTCAATGATTTCCTGGCATTTCTCAGGACAAACTCGTGATTTCTAGGGCTACTCCTGTTTCTCATGTCTCAGCTCCTTCTTTTTAAATATTCAGTCCTTTGCTCTGTCACTTCTAGTTGCCAATTCTATCACCATTCAGCCTCTGAATTAAAAAAATAAACTTATTACTTATTACAGTAAGTAATAAAATATAGATTTATTGTAGCAGGCCCTTTGGCAAAATTTGGCCTTGAAATTCATGTTCCTATTACAAAGCAGCAAAGGAATCCTCATAACGCATCTTCCCTTTGCTGCCAGCGGCGTGGAGATGCATCTGGCAGGACTGCAGTTGAGGCATCCCAGCACCTAACCAACCCCTGGCTACCGTTCTGACGCCAGGTAGCACTTACAGCTTAAATTTTAAGCGTCAAAATATACTTTATGATTGACTACGTAAGAGAAGTGGAAGGTGAAGTTAGGCCACCTCTGCATATGCACATACATACTTGTGTCACCTCCTTTGTACGGTCAGCAGTGGAAGATAACAGCCTTTAAATTTCCAGTTAAATTCTTGTCCTTGTCAGGGTTTTTTTGGCATTGTTTGGAGTAATTGCCGTGTTCGAAAAGAATACCTTCATTTGCTGAAAACCCCTACATCATCATGAATTTCAGCACTTGAATGCTGTACACAGATGTTCCCCAGCCTAGCAGATGTGCCTATCCAGCCCACTACACTGACAATTCATGAACTAAAACCAGCACTGAAAGAGACTAACGATAACTATAACACAGACGTATTTCCAAGTCTGTAGGTAACATGTAATATGACTAGAGACAACATAAACCAGTAAAAATTGATGATCTTAAAGGTCTTTTCCAACCTAGGGGATTCTATGACGTTCCAGACCACTGTGTCACATGTGTCCGAGTCATGTAGGTGTTGGACGCTTGTCAATTCTCACATTTTGTTTTCCTTGCTTTTCTCAGTTTTGGAATAACACACAGTTTTGATGTTTTACACTTAACTCACCCCTGCATAGCTCAGGATTTGTGTGATTGACACATGGCAATTGGGAACAACTAGCCAGGCTCAGGACTGGCCTTGAAATGAGGAGACTGTTAAAAAACCCATCATCAGGGGAAAAAGAATATGCTTTGATTCTTTGGATTTTGTTTTACTGGTTTTATTATAAACATCCGCAAAAATAGTTCTGCACCATGTAAAATGTCCTATCGAATTCTACAGAGTTCACAAATGGTATTACAACTAGCAGGACTCGTGTATGTCAGCATTATACTACTGCAAAGGACTATACAACGCCCATTTAACTTACGTCTATGATCATGAGCAGCTGGGTATGTCACAATTTTGAAGAATGGATATTTAGAGTATAAAGAAATGCATGGGCATCCAAAGATGAGGTCCAATTCACAGATCTCTCACATCAACGACTGTACTCGTACTACCCAACTTGAGGCATGTCACTTCAGTAGCTGGACCTACTTCCACCTTTGGAAGCTCCAAGCAAGGCACGAATGTAACTTTAGTGCTCCAAAGAGTCCTTTGGATGATCTTCGATTTCCCTACTGAGTATGTACCCGTCTTAGGGAGAACAAAGGGCTGACACAGCCGGCTGTAATGCGAACGTAAAGTTGAGTGATGTGAAGTTTCCTTACGAAGCCTGATTTTCAGAGGTGCCAGGTCATTTTTTGATGTCTAAGTATGTATCTGTTCCCCCTGCAAAATGTGATTTGAACATCACAAAGAGATTTTTCGCTACCACTAACCTTAAAAGGCAGGATTACCCTGCTTTTATCCTAAATTCTCTTATTACAATAGAGCTCAGAATACCTGTATTACCATAGTAGCACAAATAACACTTACATTCACAACAGACTCCTTGAATTTGATGTGAAGCCTGTAATTAGAAAGTGCAATGATGGCATCCTCTGCTCGTCCTACATATTCCGTGCTCTCACCATGAAGTTCAATGAACGGGACCTTCAGAATGGGAAGAAAAGTCTTTCAGAAACCATTTACCAAAAATACGAACCTCCTGTAAGCATACACTCAAGCACACAACATCATAAAATCAAAATGAAACACTGCTGAGAATTCAGCCTATTACTGGTAAGGAGGAAAGTCTTGGATAAGGTCAGTTCAGAGGTTAATTGTAGCCTTTTTTAAAAAGGATTCCTCATTTTCTCTTAATTTTCCTGAGTAGTAAGTGCTTGGTCAGGAAAAACAATGAATACCTATGAAAAATCTGAGCAAAATACCCTCACGTTTTGGCAAGCAGTCTGATCAACCCCTTGATTTACGCTCTCGCTCCTGACTTAATGGAGTGGCATTTCCATAATACTATTAAATTCATCCTAAAGTAGGCAAAATATATAAGATGAATAACCTTTTATGCTGTTGGTCCCCAATATTCACTTAGCAAGCTCAGCTAACCAGCTTAGACTGGATAAATGCTACATAGCTGAAGTCAGTTGGAGAAATCACGCTTTTTCCTTCCTATTTCTCACTGCAAATATGAAATTGGATGACATGCTACTGTTTTATAAAGTTAGAAAAGCTGCAGTCATACTACATTGCAGACAAAAATTACAACTGTTTAATTAAAAACGTGACTTAAGCCCAATTTAGGCGAAAAGTGTAAATGCTCAACTTGAAAATAATCTGGTTTTACACGAACTTATCTTAAATCAATTAAAAATATTGTCTATTAAAATGAAACAAACTACCTCTTCAGTTTATATAGAAGTGTCCACATGGATAAACCATTTGAACTAAATTGATTCCAAAAGGAAATCTGGAAAATTAAGAAACTAAAAAATGTCCATTTTGTGCAACGGAAGACTTTTGGCTTCTCAGTAATAAGTAGTAATGGTAGTATTTAACTAGCTTAGTGTTTTGGGGTTTGGATTTTTTTAAAACCAATGAGTTCTAAACTATGGAATAAAACCTGCCACTTGAAATTACTACACAAGTAATGGCTATATTTTTCAGACACTCGAAGGAAACTGTTATAATATAGCACACAAGCTCTCTGTCCTATCAACAGTACGTGAGTATTTAAAAAGAAAGTGTGCTTCTCCTATTACCGTGCCAAATTGCGAACGAAAATTCTACCGGAGAGACCAGAGAATACATAGGTCAACTAGAGACACTGTGATCTTAACCAGCAAGGAGCAGCGCGGTGATTACCTGAAGATTCTCATCCTCTCGGATCAGCTGCTTCCTGGGAAAAATCTGATTAGCCTGGATGCATTCAAGGCTGTGCTGAGTCTCTTCATCCTGAGAAACAAAGCGTTACAGTTAAGTTTAGCATCACCCCTTGCTGCCCTCCTCACCACACAGCGAGCTATCGATGAAAACCCCAGACAGGATGGGCTATTTAGAGAATTCAGGTATCAGTAACTTACTAAAGTTACTAAACTTGCCAAGACAAGCACTCAAACAACTAAACAGGATGTTAGAAAGAGGTTCCTTTCCTCCAGCCTGGTTAATAAAGTCATTAAGAAAAGACATGTAACAGTATTAGGAAAAAAGCATTAGCCTCGCCTAGTCTAGCAGTGTGCTTAAAATTCAACAACCCCACGTTAATTCTCTAATGTTTTTCAGATTTTATTCTATTCAGCTCTGTAACAGACCCTACACAGCCCTTCTGCTTACCATGACAGGCCGTGGATCGGAGGAGAAATCCTCGTCTTTACTCACAATACTCTGAGGCTCTTCTTCACTTATTACTAAAATCTAGAAAAACAGAAAAGTATAACAATGAAGTTGAAGTCATCTTCCTTTGGCAAGTAACTACAAATTAACTTTTAAAGACTGAGAATTCAGCTGCTAGAAAACAGCAAGCAAACAGTAATTATGAAGAGATGAAATCCATATAAACCAACTCCCCTGAGAGAGAAAATTGTTTCAAAATACGTCTGGCTCCTTCTGTTCATTCTGAAAAATCATCTTTGAATGTACTGCTGGGAGAATACCCCTCTGAATGCAGCAATTAAGCCACTGTTTATATGATTTAAATCAAAACATGTTCCTCTTTCTTTTCTAGCTCACCCTGAATTTTCTCCCAAGTCACTCCCAGACAGTAATTCACAAATACAGAGGTTATAAAACCAAAGAGATCGTCGAGATCATTTAGTCCGATCCGTTGGGTAACACAGGTTCACAGATCCTCCTGAAGTCACCTTGTTTCAACTACGGCGTATGACTTAGAATTCATATACGGACAAAATTCCTCACTTTATAGAGTTATGACTCATTTTCTACATCCAGGGATATATCAAAATATCCACTTTATTGCACCAGCCTTTCCAAGAGCTCCAGACCACTACGCGCTAGCGAATTGCTCTCTCCACTATCTAACAACCCCCTGATCCCTAATCATCTGCAGATTTTCTGGAAATATTAAAGAGCATTTTATGCTCTTACGCTCATTATGAAGTTTATGCAATTGACCCTATTAGGAACTTCATGATGGAAGCGAATACAGGAGTTGCAATCTGATTTTGAGATTCATCTTACTGTTATTTTTTTTTTAAATTCAGGTAGGTCCTTCCCTTTTTAAAAGAAAGAATTTATTCAGGTGTTTTAAACCCATTTATTAATGGGGTTTGCAGTCCACAGCACATAAAAGATACAAATGAAAATGTATCAGTCAGGTTCAGTCAGTTCTCAGATCATATGTCACCTTAATTATAAATATATTTCAAATTATCACTGTGGTTGACAGAAAACCAGTTCGAATCCATCCGCTCACAAGCACGCCAGCGCTGCAGGAAGTGCTAACTGCGCCCTGTATATTGTATGAAATATTTACAAAAGAAAAAGGAGCAACAGATGCACTTATTGCAAAACTAAGACAGCCCACTGACTAAAAACGATCAATGAGAAGAAAGCAGCGCGCTGTCCCCAAAACCTCTGTTAAATAGGAACATCACAATAAACAAAATGCCTTTATGTCCTCAGAGTAGGGGAGAAATAGTACATAAAAGCTTGCAAATCGGTTCAAGATTGCACACCTTCCAGAAGGACACGTATATGTGCGTGTATATATATAAAAGCAGGAAATTATGAGCAGAATCAAGCTGGAACTGCCACTAATTCCCTAAAAATTAATGCAAAAACTAGATATAAAATCGCAATTTTAAACAAACAAGAACAACAAAAGCTAGAAGACCTGATAGAAGCCTGAATCCATCAACTATGGAAATTGATAAGAAAAATAAAAAACAAGCAGAGAAATTTCCACGTCTGCAAGAACAATGGAGAGTAGGAACACTCTTTTAAGCTATCAGAAATGAAAGAAATCTAGAAATGCCATCTACCAACAGCAAGATGACGATAGTATTATTGTTAATATTGCTTTAAAAAAAGGCAGATTTAACATTTTTGTTCCAAAAGAAGCAGGAGAAGAAATATGGTTCATACGTAACCCTACACTGTATCTGAAGAGACTATTCAAAGAAACACAGCGATTAAAGCTAAAAAGGCCAGAAATTCATCAGGTTTGATTTTTAATATACCAGAGGCCACAAAATTCCAGCCCTTGTATTCAAAACAAGAGCTTGTGCTGGATTCTAGCATGACTTGGTACGTTGTGTTTGGGTACGCTTATCTTCCAAAACCATGTCTACTCCTGACTTGAAGATACCAAGAACGGAGGAGTTCAGCAGTTCTCTCCAACGCATCTGGTTTCAGCTCCTAACCTTTGGTTCCCTGGTATGTGTTTCCGATCACGTGATGTGCTGTTCTCCTTCATCTCCAAGAGTTAAAGAACGAGCCTCCTGCTCAACCAACTTTAAAACGATGGCTGGTGAAGCAACAGGCTTTTTTGTCCAGTCAACCTCTACCTTACAGCTCATCCGTCAAGAAAGGCACCAGCTGGATGAACTTTGCACTGTCTTGATATAATGAAGACTAACGATTCAAGAGAAGATGGGTTTAAAAACTGTAAGGTTTACACAAATGGCCCTCTCCACCCTTAAAATATCGATAAGGTCACACATTCAGGTGTCAGGTCCACAGCCAGCCAGAAGAGGGATGGAAGAGCGAGGGCACGTTTCCAGGAACATTTTTGAGGAGGACACCCCAGCTCCCGTTTCCGCAGGCTGCTGGAGGCAGGCGGTTGGCAATCCTGCCTTCCGCGACCTCTTCATCAGCGCCAAGTCGGCTTTTCCACTGGTAAAGTGGTTAAGACCAAACATTTCCATGTACATTCATGTACAACTTGAACAAAGCTTTACCCATGAATAGTCAAGCCTTCTGAATAGGAAAAAAGACTTTGCTATTTTAGAAAATTCCTTCAACTTCAAGCACGATTATCAAAGCAGCACAGACCTCATTAAAAATTATTACAAATCTAAACCATGCTTAGTATTGCTGATGAAAAGTTTTAATATACAAGGCACTGTGCTGTAACAAAATCGTTCTTTTATACTTCAGATTGATTAGATATATTTATTTTTAAAGCTTACTATATGACCACCTACATGATCGTAAAAGCAGTATCAGCTTGGAGAATTAGCCCTTTTAAAGGTTTCTTACAGTTGTGCTTCTAAGATCCAGCAGCAACCATTAGTGGAGACTATCCATATTTCTGCAAAACGAGTTTCTTATTTTAATTGCTGCATTCAGCTGCAAGACAACTGCTATCATACTACTGTGGCTTTTTATATGAATGGGAGAATCTTCCTTTTTAAGGTGAAATTTGGGAAAGCTGTGTGGAAAAAAAAACGTGGTGGATTCAGTTTTAATCAGGATTGTCAGATGTAAACTGTGATGTTACCAAGATACGTGGCACAGGAACTTATAAGACCGGTTCTAAAACAAATAGTTTGCATTCTCACGCTGCTTCTAGGTATTAGAAACGCTTCATCAACTTAAATGCCACAACACAAAAATATTTCTAAAAACTGCTGGCAAAAAGAGCAAGAAACTCTGAATTTTTCAGTGAAGTTCGCTGACCTGATGGACAGTGAATAGCACCAAAAAAAGCAATTCATTTTCCATCACGGCAACAAGCTGATCCCATTCCCTTCATGATCACTGGGTTGAGCCCAGGGGGAAGGAAATACAGCCCTGGGACCAGGGACCGGGACCACACACCGTTCTCAGTAGCAGCCCGTCCTGAGACCTACCGTGATTTAACTCTGAAACCACACTTTCAATCTCAATGTCTTTCTATACCAAAGCTTTCTAATCCATTTCCATCCGTATGTGTAGTGAACTCTTCCAGGCGAGCCACGTGAATAGAAAAAAAGGACACCTTTTGTCACACAAAAGTGCTTGTGTGACACCTAGTGAGGGGATTTCTGACCTCGCGTTACGAGCCCTCCTCTAGTGGTGAGAATGAGCACGTTCTTCATGCTGCGAACCCCAACAAGCCACTCCGTTGAGTTTTACCCACGATAATTAACACACCACGCTCACTTGGAAGGAGAGCTTGAGATAAAGTAGCACAAACTGGCGGAAGAAATCTATTCTCAAGTTGACCCGTACCATCTTTTTTTGATTAGTGACAGAACGGAATGGGAATTCTCATTTTGTTTAACTGCAGCTGGCAAATAATCAGCTCTTCCATGACAGTAGAAAAAAACAACAACCACCCTCCCAGAAATGAAACACAACTTAGATAAAACTGACCAAAAAAACATCTTTGCAAAGAGCACCCTCAAATTCAGGCTCCCACTTATAAATAGGAACACATATAAATAGTAGACAGCTTATAAATACTGTAGTGAAACTTGTTTTTGTTAGAAATAACATGTATTTCTTTCAGGACTGAGGCCAAAACGGGTTATATTATCAATTTACTGTGCTGCCCTTTCAACTGCCGTTTCACATATATTAAATTACACCAAAAAAGAGGTGAGTCTTGTTAATTCTCCATCCTTATGTTCTGCTTGAAAGGATAAATGATTAGTAAAGGTTGTAACCTCAGACTCTTGTTCAGCCAGTATGGGAACATCTTAATTACCTTTCATTTCAGATGTGCCTTCTGGTCTAAATTACGTACATAATTAAGACTAGCAATAACCATCTGTTTGCCAGTAATTCTAAACAAAACAGATTATCTCACTAAAGGATCATTTAAATTCACATATATTCAAATGTAGTTGGATTTATAGCAAGGAAAAAGAAAAACTGGAGGGTAAAAAGAGAAAAAGGAAGTACCCAAGTGTTTCACATTCTTCCCCTACCTCCCCTGTCCACATTCTAAACTCCATTTATTTTAGTATCAAAATTAAATTGTGCTGACCTTCAGTCGTCTCAAAACATAGCTATTTACATACTGGCTCACAGCTGCCCTGTGAAAGTTTTAGGCAGCGATCAAAAGGTTTTGACAAAGCTGCACTAGAAAAGTTGAGCACAAAATATTCAAGAATATGATCTGACTTTAGCAAAAGACGCTTCTGTTACAAAGTGAAAACACTTCTTCCCCTTTCCCTAGTGGAAGGAAATTATTCCGAGATAAGGATAAACACTCAGTGTCCCACATTTCAATCCCTGACAGTAAGGTTTCCCCTCTTTCCTGGCACCACATGCAGAAGTAACTGAGTAACCTTCCCAAGTATTTACTGGGGAAGTCGCTAACAATAATGGACATTTACACATTCCTCAGGAATAGGAGCAGGACAGAGAATTGTGTTTGAAGATTCTGGGTACAACTAAAAGCCAAAAGTAATCATCTTCTTATAATTAAAGGCTGCAAATTCCAACTAAGTAAAATACAGATTTTTGTCTAACATCTTGGAAAATGCTTTATTTAATTAAGACAGTAATCAGTGATAACTATGGAACCCAGCATCAACAAGTAGCTCGTCTTATCAAAATAATACGCTTACCAAAAAATAAGACGTAATAAAACAGTCCTCTTTGTCCCAGAAAGTTTCAGATTATACTCTTCTGATACTTCACATTGGTAACTGCAAATAAAAAGACACTACTTTAAAATACAAATCTTCAATTGAAAAAAACCCACTTATTACATAGCCAGCAACTTATGGAAGAAACTCAACAGCTAGGCTAGTTTGTCCTAATTAAAGAGGAAAAGTAACAAGTACTAACTACTGTGTAAGTCCTAACTATTGAGATCTTAATATGTCCAAAGAGGGAATTTAATGATTTGATTCCGACAGGTACACACATGCTGGTTAAGGTCTCTCTTCTGGTAGGGAAGAGTTCAGAAATTATGACCACAGTGCAGTTCAAACATTTTTTTAAACTTCTTTGGTACACAGAAGTGGGAAAAAAAAGATTACTTCGCATTACAAGGTACAGGAAAGCTCTTTTATAGAAGATCCGACTGGTTTTGTACTTGTGTCTTAATTTTATGCTAAAAATAGCTCCCCCTCCCCCCGAAAGCAGATGAATACCCCTAAATACTGGTTATTGCTTAATTACTTTTGGACAAAGCTGCAAAAAAGCCAAGGTGAACAGCAATGCTCATATAATACCATTTCTCTCAAGCCCTATCTTTCTGACTTTCCAAGTGCTGTACAGTTACTTCCCAAAAAATAAACTGAAGTGTCGTGTCACAAATCTACACTTGTCAAAAAATATTATACGGATAAAATACCCGATTTCCCTCATTCTCGTGCAGTCAGTTCAGTAGGTATTCACTGACCTCCTCCACAGCACTCGAACGACTGCGCCAACAGCTTAAGTCACGTGGGACGCCAAGTTCTACACTAAACGACTCAAAACCTAAAATTAAAGTTCCAAACTAAACCCAACCATTCCTAAAGCATGCAAGCAGCCAACCTGATGGAATACCACTCCCTTGTATCCAGGGTACCAGAAGATTCGCTCTTCACAATAACTTGGAAGCTATCCCAATAGCATACTGCATATGTATGTGCCTGGAAAGCCTAACTTCCCCAAACACGCAATCCTGCTGCTAGAAATAGTTTGTTTATACTCTGAAGTGCCACAACTAGTGGTAATTTTCACATTCTGGCCCATTAAAAAAAATAAAATCTCTACTTTGCACTTATGTCCTTTAGTTTATGGCTTATAACAAGAAAAAAAATAATACTTTCAGTACACAAAAAAAGTATATATACTTTTAGGACTGACATAGTAGGAAGAGTTTAAAAAGTACAAACACATCAAGCGAAACAAATTCTAACATTTCACATGGTGGACACGCTTTAAGGGAATCTCATATGTATTGACATTCAGCTATTATTTTAAAAAAAGGTGACATGAGAATGCTCTGCTTTAACAGAAAACACCCTATGAACGACCACAGCTGTTAAAAGCCTCAGCTAATCACAAATTACAATTTTATAAAGTAGTTTCCAAAAGCAACATTTCGTTACCTGCGACAAAGGTCAACTTCTTTGAAATTTTAAAATATCTCTCAACCAACAAGCCGAACGCCAACTCCAACAGCTTTATGGGTTGATAATTAAATATGGCACACGAAGCAGAAAGGACAGAGTTATACTTTGAGGCACCAGCTTGATCAATGCAACAAGCCCAACTTCACAGCTGCTTGGTTGGACAAAGTCAGCTTTGAGGGGAATGCTCAGCGAGTTTATTAAACAAACACAAAGCAGCTATGAAGGCAGGCTACGCAACTCTAGAACGACTCTTCAGAGACAGTTTTCTGGCCAAATCCTCGCTTTTAAAAAGGCAAGATGTACATTTAAGGTAGCAGGAGGCAGACTTATTTTGTGTGGTTTACGTCCAAGAAAAAACACCTTCACAAAATCTGCAACAAGCTTTTTATTGAATTTAATGAGGTTTGGAAGAAGCCACTAAGTCTCAAGAGTTTCGTAGAGAAGTTTAAAAACAGGAGAAAAATGTTCCAATATAAGCATTAATAATTCCGCTTTATTCCTGCCAGTATTCAGCAAACACTTCACGACACGCTCATTAGCATTCCTCTCGAAAGGCTGCTAGTCACAGATAAGCACCTCAAATGTTATCACTTCCTAAGTCAACAACTTGTGCCAAAATAAAAAAAAAAGCTGACTCCAAGAAGAAACAAGGCTGTGACTTCTACTACCATCTCAAAAACTCTTCTTACTTAAGGGAGGAGTGACCTCAAGTACTGGTGTACAATTGTTTAATTAACGCAGCTAAGCACACCTAAGTTCGCTGCCCCCGAGGCAGGTGATGCAGCCTCCCCCCTCCGCGTGCTCCCACTTTTTCCTCCAGGAAAAGCAGATTCAGCAGCGTCAGGAAAGCCAAGGGCTGAAGAGGGAAAAGGGCGCAGGCCCCTTTCAGCAAATCCTACGACATCAAACACGTCTCCTACAGGAACTGGCTTTGCACCATCCTTCTTATCACATCCTCAGAGCTGCTTTCATTTAGCTTTGTTTTGAATTTCAGCACAGGTGCTGATGGATATATTGGATATATCCCCCAATTTTAAACATGCAAGAAGTTATTCTGCTATAGGGCTCCAGTACTTAATGCGATGTAAACAGAAACACCTAAACTAAGCTTTTTCTTTCAACCATCTTCTTAGGATCATTCTCTGTGGATTCTTTTGACCTCTTAGACATTAGGAGAACATTAACTAACCCATAGGGGTCTTGCCTCCGTTGTTTCTGCTGTGAAGATTCTATGGAGAAATACAGAAGTAGGATGATATATCGACCATTGCAACAGTGAAACACAAGGAATAATGTAATTGTGGAGGGAAATTCAGAGTAATAGTTGAGCACCGCAACAGGTTTCCAAGCTGTAGAACCTCCATCCCCAGAGCTATTCCAAACCTCACCAGCCCTTCCGCAACTCGATCCGACATCAGTCGGCCCCACTCGGAGCAGGGATGTTGGACTACATTACCTCCAACCTAAATTATACCACGAGTCCGTGACAAGATCTTTTTCCTTGACATTTATTTAAATAAAACATTGGCAAATAGGAAAAATGCTCTTGAGAAGTTTTAATAAACACGTTTGTTTAATTGGAAGATTGTCACTTCAGTTTCCTAGCTGAAAGGCTGCATCTAGCAAGAACAGCAGAGGTATCATTTGACAAGCATAAAGTGAAATGATAGAAGAGAAGAACAGCTTTGGAAAAAAAACAAATCCAAACTTTCTCTAGCCACAGACAAAGCTATCTTCATGGAGATGGAGGCAAACTAAACCAAACCATACTTTCTTCTGGTAATTGACTATTTTGAAGGTGTATTTTTTCCCCCTCCCTTGCTGAAATACTGCATTTCTACATTGCTCAGGCCACACTGTGGCACAACCTTGATGTTATGCAAGTGCAGCTTCTGATTAAAAGTTCTCTATTTCCATTTGCCTTTCTAACTTCACAACATCGCTGTTCCCACATAACCCAGCTTTGCAGTGACTGGACCTTCTCTTGCACCATACTGTCACGCACCATTTCATCACCTCTTGGTTTGGCCGCTCTCTGATCAGCCTTAGCTCGCGTATTATATAGCTTGTTCTTGCCCTCCGTGATGTTCTTCCTAGCAGATTTTAGCTCGCTTACCCCCCCAAAACTATTTTGACCCTATTCTCAGGGCGCTAAGTAATAGGAACAGAGTACAACGCCATGACCCGCCACTCGGGGTTATGTGCTTGGCTTGGGGCTGAGCTAAAATCCACGGAGGGGATGAGAGCACTCGGACTGCTGTCCCGGATACAGCTGCTCCCGAGGCCGGGGAACGCAAAGTTACTACTTTATCAAAAGTTTTAAGACATGTACAGAGAGCAGAAGGAGAGCTGATCTTCAGGGAGGTATTTTATGGTTTATACTGCCATGTGTCTTCTCTACCATTCAGTTCCCCAGATGAAGTTATTTATTTCCAGGTGGAAAATAGCTGAATGTGAAGCACACGGATTGACACTCAAACACAGGACAGAACGAGCAGAGATCCACAGCCAGACCAAGTATTTTACTTTCCCTTAGCACACGTGGGAAGTGTCCTACATAAGAGCATTTTGAAACTTGCCTTATTTCATTTTCCATTCTACCTGTGGCTCTGTGAGTGAGAAATAAAATTAATTATGAGAGTCCACAGCAAAAAAGTTTTGCCAGCATCTGTCACTGCCCTGCCTCAGACATTAATGGTAAGAAATTTGGCTTCCTGGGGAACCCTTTACGGGTAGGCATATTAGTTTCCTTCATCTTCGCACTCAGAAGTGGCATTGATTTGTTTTTAAAGCAGCTTGATTAAGCTGATTAGCTTTGCATACTAGTCAAAAAGAAGATGACTTCTCTTACACTCTTCAAAAATTAAATGCAGAAGCAACTGTTCAAAGTTAAAGTGAAAGCCAGCTCCAACAGCAAGCAGCGACTGAAGAGACAGAAGGCAGTAAAACCACTGAGGCGCCAGCGATCCAGCAGCTAACGGGAGTAAAGAGAAATTTGATCTTGTATTAGGAAAGGTCCATTTCTCCGTAACTGATGTAAGGAATAAGAATCAGTGGAACTTTAGGTGGGATTAGAGTACTCATTATTCCAATAAATAAGAGGGGTTTTTAGGAAAGAGTGTTCCTGAATAAGAGATTATATGCCAGTATTCTCCTTCACTAAATGCCACCCAGGCCAAAACACCGCAGTAAGCTTGAAACCAAAATCTGAAGAAAATTTTCACTTTTTCTTATAAGATTTCAGGTTTTCATTTCTTTGAATTCTTTCTTCATTTGGATAAAACCCCGAGATCCAAATGCTGCAACTGTTTGTACATAAGCCAGGATACAGTTTACCCATCAGAGATCTTCTGATGAACCACTGGAAGTTTGAAGCTCAAATCATTAATCGTTCTACCATTCTCCTTTTATTTCATTACTCTGTATTCCTCAATTTTACTTTATGTTACGTGCATGACAGACAAGTAACATCTATCAAGAAGGACCAATGAGCTATATGCATCTTTCCACTGTCCCGACTGATCTGTAAGGACTGGACCTGAATCTAGTAGTCACATGAAAGCTGACAGAGCACAGAATGTTGCCCAGGGACCGAGCTGGTGGAAATCAAGTAAACTTGTGGAGGTTCTAAGCTAGAAAGGTGACCAAGTGCATTGAGGAAGGAAAATGACATCAAAAGGTAATCAAAAAGCCATGAAAAGTAGAGCAATACTAGACTGAAGTTACCAAACAGAAAAAGCAAGCGAGCAAGCCTGAGCCCAGGCAGCAATTTCTATTTGAAGTGGCAGAGCAGAGTGAGAAGGGAATAATTTGCCCCCCATGTTTCCCATTTTTCCACTGGTCCTCACAGTCCATTCGCTATGAGTCATTGCCTCACTTATTTCTTCCTTTCTAGAAGAAAGGCAACAAACAGAGATAAGAGGTTGTTAATCAGTCTCAAAGGTTTTACTCATCCTCCCAAAACTCCTATTCCTCCCCCTTCCCTTCTCCAGTAGGATTTTGCTGTAACTCAGTCCTTTCTGGCAACTGGATGAGTACTGGAATAGAGGCAGCTGCTGTTGTAGAAGAGCAGCATTACACACTACCCACAGGACAGGCTCCTCACACTATGGTATTCACACTCAATGCAACACTAGAGAGATCTGCGAGTAATTAAAAAATTAAAAAAAAATAAAGTTTTGAAAATAGGAAGAACTAAGAAGCAAATTTCACCTGAAGGCTCCTTTGGAGTTTCAAGTTACTCTCCCATGAGAGTTTTTCCCCATTGAACTACTTTGGGACAACATACAGGCAGTTACAGCTCTTAGCTCCTAAGCATGTAAGTTAACTTCATTTTCACTATACTTCACCTGGCACAAAGCTTTTAAAACCTCTTTAACAAAACACCACTCAACGCTTTTGTCGTAAGACAACTTTATTGAAATACCAAGCACCTACTATGAATAAACATTTATTTCTCAAAGCACTGAGTGGGCTGAGTTATTATAAGGTGGCTGTAAAGGCTCAGACCAAGGATGGATCCAACTACGCGGCCAGGAACAGGCAGGATGCTGGAGAAGTTGTCAGTTATTGAGGCCAGTAACTCAACATCACTTTCTTTTACTGCACACCTTGCACAATGCAATTATGGACTACTTAACTTTTCATCCATCAGTTCTTAAATTGCCTTGAAAAAACCTGTTCTGTCAAGGAGGCCGTTTGGGTAAGATACGTATCCACCTTCACTGTCTTCACCTAGGAGGAGGCGGCCATTTGAGAGGCTCAGCCTTCAACCACTGACACTGGACTACCTTATACAAGCATGAAAATTAATAATCTCCAACGGCCTAACGCTAGCACTTAGTAAAATGGCAGCACACTCCAAAAATGCCTTTTTTATTTAATATAATGTGACACTTAAGGTGTTTTTACCTTTAAATTAGACTATGTTCACATTCCATGAAACATGGTGAGCCACCAGGAAGGGCACTGCTCCCACGCTCCTCCCCAACAAAATGCTCGCCTTTATCTTACACCATCTCTGGCATTTCAGATCCCTCACAAACTAATCCAACTCGTAAATGCAAGACAAAACGAATCCAGAAAGAAGTCAGGTTATAGCACCACTACCCTACACCACAGTACATGCTGTTTCCAGACGAGATGCAGATAGAAAGCATAGCCTGAAAGCAACTGCACGACATTCCGTTTTTACAGAAATGGAGGTAGCTTAAGAATCACTTCAGCACCTGCAGAAGTGACATATTCTTTACAGAACTAGTAAGTTCACTTGCTCAAACTATTTACATATTTATTTCTCAAAGTGTTAAGTAGGCTAAGTTTAAATGGCAGAGTTTACACTTCAAATACCAATTACCCTCCAAAAGCCCCGATCTGCATTAGCGCTATTAAGCATACAATCACATCCTGCACCAACAGGAACTGAACTTGTCTCTGAGTATAACACACAGCAATAGCATTTCTGCCAGCATCCGTGAACTCAGGGATGAAGAGCTCGGCTCTTCCAACCAGCCGCAGCAGGGGATAAGTGTGTTTGATCACAGCATTAGTACTACTGTTTATTTACAGTATAAAAGAGTAAGTCATTTCAATACAAGAAAAGCATGAGTTGGGGTATCTTTATCGGTACGTGGAGAACAATCCTGGTAACACACCTGAACCAAGTAATCAAAGAGCTGACCTAGGTAGACAGGCAGCTTTATTTAGTCACAAGAGAGCCCATTTTACAAACTGACCACTTAAATTTCCCATTTCAGGAGTTAAACGAGGGTCAGACTAGCTTTTCTAGGATCATAAACATCTGTTTGAGAGGGCAGTCCAAATACTTGCTTGAACATCACCCACGGAACTGCCACGACTTCAGCCACAGTACGTGTAAATACTGTAAGGCAAAAGTCAAATTATGGAGAGATAAACCCATGTCTGCTTGCGCACGATAAGGAGACCAGCAAGAGCTGGGTAAGGCAACACTACCAGCTGAAGTGAGTATAAGGAATTTTCTGCTAGCTCATATTTAGACAGCAAGTCCCAGTTTAAAGCCAGACACGTGATTTACCAGGTTACTGCCTTGCTTACGTTTGAGCAGCAAACCCCTTCCAGACTAGGGCAAACAGGTTATTGCATCGATCCATTTCCAGCCTCAACTCCTCTGAACTTCCAGCAGCATGCTCCGTTACTAGGCAAGGCTTCCACCGCAGGAGAGGAGACTCACCCTGGCGTTGCCCTTCAGCTGGGCACAGCACTGAGCAGCGTGTTCCCTACGTGTAATAAGACATACGCAGAACTCGGATGCCTTCCCCAATTAAGGAGGCTTCCTATATTTAGATCACAGGGAACAAACAAACCAGCCTGGCTAATCTACTGGCACACTGCCTCCAAGAAAGCTGCTACTTGGTGTCCTTTCTTTGATCAGCTGATTCAATTCACTGAAGCAAGGAGAAAAAGCAGAAGAGCAAATACTTTTTCTCCTATAGTTAAAAAAAAATAAAAAAATCACTTCAGTATCTTCCAAATACTAAGAGTTGTTTACTCCCACCTTTTTCCATTCATGGAAAGTCAATTACTTTCAGAAGCAAGAAATATAACTGGCAAAATACCACTTTCCATTCACAAGTCACACTTCAGTAAGACCTGAAACAAAAGGCACTCAAAGAAGAGAGAGGTTTGAAAAAGGGTCCCATAAACACGCGGAAAAAGGACACCGAGACATCTGCATATTGAACTACAGTGAGGAGCTCTCGCTTGAGCTAATCAAATACAGCATTTAACACAGATTTAAACAACATTTGTACATGCCTTTGATGTATGAGGCATGAGGCACAAGCAGTCTTACATCTCTTAAGACCGCCTAAAGAAATTCAAAGCTAGTATTAATGTGTTTCCATTTTGGTAACTAGTTTTGCAGATGAATTATATACATTGCGAGCATCTAGTAGGAAGTACAAAGGTCTTCAAACAGACTAGTTAATTTTGTCCAACTGCAAAATTTATTCCTCTAAAGACAGAACAGTGGTATTTTAGAACCAGTTGACTCTATTATGTCAACTTTTTGAAGCGTATTTATTTTTACATCCAGCAGCCCTCCAGCTACCAAACGGAGGTAGTATGTTCTGCAACCATTTTATTCAAATCTGGAACACGTCAGAGGCAAGAACAATTACAATTTCTAAAGTCGTGTTTCCAGACTAGCCAGGGAGGATGGGTTCAGTCATGACAACCCTCTACAATTTTTTCACTATATAACAAACTCAATAATGCTGGAAGTCCACAAACGTGTCAGTTTACACTTACAGAGCCAGGAAAGAATTTACTTGGATTAACAGAATATGCTTATTCGAAAAAACTAAACAGCATGAAGCCAAAGTTAAACATATTCAGGCATTTCAGAGAGGCACTAAAGAAGGGTTTGTGGTTGTTTTCAAAGCATGTATGTGTATCAAAACACTGAGCTTCAGTTAGAATTAAGTTCTGCAACAGGCTGCAACTCTGCTAGCGAAACAAGGTCTGACATCCCAAGTTAATATTTACTACCCACAGTCAGTCTCTCCCCTGCCCACTCCTATATTTAGTTAAATAGTTAAAAAATCCATTGACCTAAATGTTCAAGCTTCCCTAGGAGGGTACCAGCAGATATTTGCCTTATTTGGAAGAGGGAATTGATCCCATGTGGTAACCATATCCCCTCTGAAATCACTGTTTCGATGGATAGACCAGCCAACAGGAATAAGCACCTCTAGGGAATGTGAAGATGGAAGTCTGGACTTCTTACCTGCTCACTTACATCAACCCACAGAGTTCTGTGTAGTTGATCAGTTTTCACCAAAAAGAGGTGTTACTAAACACCCTTTAAAAAAAAAGCATGACAAATTAGTAATGCAACATAGTAACGAGTGTCTGTACACACAGACAAATGCATTCTTACAACAATCCAACACTAGAAGCGCTTGATCTACAGCAACCTTTGTTTCCAGAGTTGAACTATGTGGGAATGCATTTGCCTGTAAATACAGACACTTAGGTCCTGGTGAACTTCAATCATAGAATCACCTGGGTTGGAAGAGACCTTCAAGATCAGCGAGTCCAACCATAAACCTGTGCCAAACCCACCCCTAACCCATGTCCCTCAGCACCACGTCTGCCCAGCTTTTAAATACCTCCAGGGACGGCCATTCCACCACCTCCCTGGGCAGCCTGTTCCAATGCTTGAGAACCATTTCCGTAAAGAAGTTTTCCCTAATATCCAACCTAAACCTCCCCTGGCACAACTTGAGGCCATTTCCTCTTGTCCTGTCACTTGTTCCTTGGGAGAAGAGATTGACCCCACCTGGCTATAACCTCCTTTCAGGGAGTTGTCGAGAGTGAGAAGGTCTCCCCTCAACCTTCTCTTCTCCAGCCTAAACAATCCCAACTCCCTCAGCCGCTCCTCATAAGACTTGTTCTCCAGACCCCTCACCAGCTCCGTTGCCCTTCTCTGGACACGCTCCAGCACCTCAATGTCTCTCCGATACTGCGGTGCCCAAAACTGAACACAGCACTCGAGCTGCAGCCTCACCAGTGCTGAGTACAGGGGCACAATCACTTCCCTGCTCCTGCTGGCCACACTGTTCTTGATAATGGGACTATCCAGAACACACTTCCCTCCCCAAATTTGCGTGGATTCATTCAAGTCAGGCAAACCCTGCCTTAAAAACTCTCTCGCTTATTTTCCTTAAGAAACTCATTCATATGGACAGATACAACGAACCCCAAGAAGGAACACTACGAACAAATTACTTCTTACATTCTTTGTAAATGTTCTGTCCTTTAGAGAATATTCACTCCTCCCCTGTGTGACTCAAAACAAACCTAGTTTACTAACAGAGACTTGGTTGTAATTAAGGGATAAATCATCATTTTAAAGAAAATTCAAAAAGTTTGGGCTCTTCAAGTTACCTAAACCCAACGCATCCACATCTTTCCCACAGGCACAGTAGAAGTGAGTGCAGTTCAACAGCTAATTCTGTTACTGATGTATCAGGTAAGGTAATCTTCGTTTTAAATATGGTTTACTCCCAGATTTTAAAAAAGATGTACATCAGCATGCAGGAAGCTTCAGCTATCCGCTTTAACTTCGCTTCGCATTTGAATTGTTAACAGCCAGTAAGACTTAACCTTCCTTTAAAGAAACAGAAAAAAAGATTTATAACCAGCTTTACAGTAAATTTAGCATGTCCCTTTCAAGTTGTATTTTATAAAAACATGCAAGAATATGTGCATATTAGTCCACGAGCTTGCTTAAAGATATGAAAATAGCACAAGTTACACATTTGTAACAGTTGAATTCTTACCCGTGACTCGCAGATATCAAGGTTCAATCAAATTCACAGAAATAGCATTTCACAGTAAAAAAATATGCGAGATCAACTAAATTAGTCTATTAGTCTATCTTTATCCTTCAATTTGAACTCTCCTCTGGTAACCAACTTAGCAGCAAAATCAAGTCAGTACTTAGTGAAGGGGAACTCAGAGATGTCTCTCTTAGGATAAGATACTCAAGATGCATTTGCTCAGGTTCAAAAAGTAGCAAGGCAAGTTTTGGCAAAAAAAGTAGATACAACATAAGTAAGGAGTAATAAGAGATTTCGAACTTGATTTTTGGGGTCCTAATTTACCGCTTTGCACCTGATGAAATTAAATAGCAAAAACCCCTGACCTCAACTGACATCTTGCTTCATGATGCATAAGCAGGATGAAGCTGCCGACAACACATGAACAGAATACTGAGAAACTCCATTTGCTCAGGGACTCAAGGATCTCCTTAAAGACCTTATAAGATGTCAACCTTGGTCAAAGTCCAAACCAAAACAGGGCAGGAATTTCTTTCCTTCCTGTAACTATAAAAATAAAAGCTCGCCATCAGGTCCAGCGGGACTAAACTTCACCGAAAGCATCCCTTCTGAAAGAGACTCCTGTTCAACACCAGAGGTTTCTGTGCTGTTAACAGTCACAAGATTCAATCTTCAATTACAAAGGCAGAAGTTACTTCTGCCCTTTTAAGTCCAAATGGGAAACTATAAAAAACCAGGACAGATAAAAATGCAAAAAAATTCAGAACCTTTTGGGTCGAACGAGACAACTGAACATCAGTTAATCCAAGTCCCTACTTGACACAGTTCCAATTCGATCAAGTCCCTCAAAGACTTGTCCAGCCAAGGTTTGAATATCTCCAAGCATATGCTTTCTAGACAACCTGCTCCAATATTAAAGTTCAAATCTTAATTAAATGAAGTTCGGTAAAATACTCGGAGGCAAAGGAAGCCTTCACACTAAGCCAAAGCAGGGAAAACAAGAAGGATAAGAATGTTCAGAATAGTTAAGTCCACTTCACTTTTATTGTAAGCCTTTAATTCAAGAGGTTATGTAGTCGGTGTAACAAATCTACATGCAAACACAAATCTAGAAGCAAATGCTCAGAGCCGAGCTGAAAAAGTATTTGCAATTTAGATAAGTAACAGCCTCCTGTAGGAACAACCTCAGTATTCAGGTCTTGTATTTCTGAAAGAGCTTGCATATTTTTGTCCATCTAGATTCAAATGCCAAAAATTGGCCAAACGTCTCTCCTAGATGAAAGATTACATCGTTATGTAGGAAAGCTTACTTGGCAAGCCTAAATTAATCTGTCAACCAAGCATGGGGAATCCAAGGTACATATATTTTATTAGAAGTACCACATCTGTGTCATTAGCTTGGAAATTTAACATCTCCGCATCACTTTCAGGTCCAGCTGACCTGACTCTTTTCAAACTCTTCCCTGATGGCAGAGGCTTCCAGAATAACCAATAAAATCCATGAAGCTGCACTTACAGCTGAACTTCTACGTTCAGGCTGAACAACCCAAAGCTTGACATGAATCGAAGATGTTCTTTTTTCCAGTTACCATTACCATGGATGCTGAAATACAGATCTTCCAAGAACAGGGAAGAAACAACGGGCCATTTTGGTATTTTAACTACTTTACATAAAACAGCTCAAGAAGTCAGAGCACCGGTGTGTAAATGCTGCTGTAAGGGAAGAGACCCTTGGCAGGGCAGGCACGCTCTGATGACAGATTTTTGGACAAGGAGTTAAAGCTGTTACAGGTAGTTGCACAATAAAGTAAACAAGGGAGGCGAAGCTGAGAGCCTGAGACCCAGGTATGAATGACACAGCAGATACTCTCACTACTGCATGCCATGGAAATCAACGTGTAACTGCATCTTAAAATGCCTGTCTATAAAAAAAACCACGGAGTGAAGACTCACACATTAGCAAATGCAAGCACTGTGATCACCCGTGAAACTTTAGCTCAGCTTCTCTTGGAATACGTACAATCCCCAGTTCCCTTCTCCATCCTTCCCTTCCCATAAACCTCATCCTCCATCAGTAGCCTAGGTGGACAATACTCCCTGAACCTGGAACTTTTCCTTAGATTCATTTTTATTAAACCTTGTAGACAGCGCAGAGTTCTGAATCAAGTCAGTTTCTTCCACACTGCTCATTTTATAGCGCCTCTCCTGGTAAAGATCCCCAGTGCTTACCACAATTTTCACGCTGCCCCAGATGGTTAAGTGGTAGCAATGTATTTTTAAAAGGTTGAAAAACTAAGAGTTCAAGCCATGTCAAGGATCTGCTAGTTTTGGTACCAAAAACAGATGCCTGAAGTCTAGTTCTTCAAATTTTTTTCATATTTTGCTCTATATTTGGGAAATACAAGTCCACTAGCTGGGGGGCTGAGCTGCAGAAATGAGCACTCAAGCCCAGAGTCGTGTATTTAACAGCAAAACCGTAACTCCACACACATCTGTAGAAATTTCCAGTAACTACTAGCCAGCACCACAATCCACAACAGGGCAGGGACACACCTTGTTCTCCAGCATGACTCCACCTGACTCACCAGACGACCACCTAGGCACTTCTTCCCAGATAAAAATCACTATTCCCCTCACCTACTGAGGTAATTTGAGATATTAGTGGACCACCTGGAAGTTCTGGATTTCTTCAGATATCCAAGGCTATTGCAGCCTCTACTTAAAACGACCTCAGTTATTACCTGTGGGGATAAGCTCCTAATGCCAGTGCACTCACAGCAACAGTCAAGAGGTCGGTTTGTCAGGCATCTGAATTTTGAATCATCATTCCTCCCACAAACAGCTTAATCCGATTATATTAGTTTAGTGGCTCAATTGCACAGCACTGATAAACCTCTTTTGGAGGGAGATGAACCCCCTGCAAGCCTTCAGAACAGAGCAGCACTCACATTGGGTACGGTAGCTCCATCAACAGCCACAGCTATATTTATTAGGAAACCTGGATCATCAAGGACTCACATGAGAGTCAAAATGCCTCACTCCCATAACCTCCTTTAAAACGGTCAGTCCTAAAGCTGGGGGTAGAGTTGTTCAGTTCTATTATTTTGAACGTAACACTAGTGAAAATCCCTTACTAAATCAGGTAATCTTTCTCCCCTTCAAAGTTTTCTTGCAGAGTAGCATTTGGCAGTTTAAGCTGACAAAAACCACGTACACAAGGGGGAAGAGTGCACAACACTAACGTTTAAGGGATATTCAAATTTCACACCCACTTAAGCTACATGAATGCTCAAACTAGAAACCCAACAAGGTTCAACAAGCTCTTGTACCAAAATTTTTATACAAATCCGGAGCAGCTGTCCTTCCCCAAGACGCTTTCCCCTCCGTATGCTTTTATTGTCGCAGGTCCCCCAATTTATTTGTTGGGCTCCCACACCTGCCCTGGAGACCTTCAATGCTGGGCTGAACTTCACCTTTTTGTACAGCCATTCCATCAGGCGCAGCCTCCACATTAAAGAGAACCATCTGGCTTTGGGCACTAGTTATTTCTCCAACAACTTTAAAGGCAGGCTATTTTCTTTAAACCATTCAAGCGAAAGCCATTAAATTAGTTTTAAAGTCAGTACGTGTAAAATACCAAATGCCACCTGCCTCAGTGAGGCATCTCTGCCATGCTCAAACCTTGCCTGCCATAGCTTTAACTCCTGTTTATCTTATCAAAAAGATGTCAGAAGTCTTGTGCAAGTTCACCTCTAACATACTCGTTATCCTCTTAGAAGCCATTGAATGAAATGCGAGTTAATGAATAACACAGTAGGAATTATTTCATTATCCCCATGGTGAAAGAGAGCCATCTAATTCTCGGCTATGATGTCAGACTTGAGAACCAGCCAGTGATACTTACTCAGGCTTCCACCGCTCAATCAACTGCTCCACCAGCGGAGTTCCCAGTAAAGGCTCGCAGACTGCTCTGGCAGCTCCAGCAAGGCTGCCAGAGCATGAAGCGAAGCTACTCTGATAGCAGCCTTAGGAAAATCTAAAGCACCAGGAATGAGGAACTGAAGCCTGCTGTTTTGCTGCCACGGAAGGGAAGGCAAGAGAGGGAGGTTTTTCGCAGCGTACATTTAATGTAGAGGCCTTGCACGGGTACAGAAGTCAATGCAGTAATAGCATGATTGTCCTCCTGCCTCACCTTCACAGAGCCTCAACTCTCCCCACTCCAAGTTACCACACGTCTCTTGTACTCCCCCGAGTCAGCCTGCCCATTGCACTCCATCAGAAACCCAAGACACTTTAAAGGTAAGGCTGAAGCGAGGTATAGATCCTTCAGCCACTGGCAACCCCGTCTTCAGGCATCTACAGCTAGTTCATTTCCAGTTAACACCTTTCTCTATAGAACCTGATGCCTTTTGACTTCAAGTAGATGCTCACTCCCTTGTGAAAAACACACTCATCTCCTGCTAGCATGGGTAGTGAGAGGGACAACTGCAAGACTTCCTCAGCCTACCAAAGTCCCCCTTCAGGTCATCAAGACATTTGCCTGCAATAAAAAAAACAAGCTTTAGATGGCCTGAAGAGTTTGTATGCTCAAAAGACTGTCTAGTTCTTCCAGGGTGACTGGACAGTTCAAGACAGTGTTCAGAGAGATGATATTTTACTGATTTCATAACCATGAGACCAAAAAGAGACCAAAGCTAGAAGACGGACTTCTCGTACAGCTGGAAAAAACAGAACTATCTTCCTGACACGTCATACCCAATAAAAGAGCCCAACACAAGCTTTACAAGTGGTTTTCTCTAGACGGACTGCAGAAACTGAGAGGCATTCTCTTGTGGAGGAGTCAGATTTTTCCCAGAACCTGCAGCTTGCAGTCACTTCTCAACAGCTATGCGCTACTGAATTTGCACGACACTTCAAAAGCAAAGGATAATTATACCATCCTCCAAACCATACCGAAAGAAACACTATCTTCAAGCCTAGCATGCGCTGTTCTGTCATTCTCACGTGAGCGTGCACGTGTAAGTTGCATTCATGTTCAGGTCCTGGCGTCACAATTACTCTGTCAAGAATGCAACACTGAAGTATATTTAGAATGGTTCTGTTAACATGATAGCTAGCTTCCATAATGCCATTAAGGTACCCTAGACTCTAAACCCACTACTGTTCTATAAACATTCACCTTAAATTCTTCAATAATCGCTCAAAATACCTGTATTTAAGCTACAACTAATTCCATGGCGGTATCTGCAAAATTAATAGAAAATTTAGTAGGATACACCATCAAAAGTTGGCTTTGGGGCAAGTTTCTATTATATTAGAAGCTTCTGAACCGGGAGGGAACAGCATCAACACCCACCTCTGCCAGTAAACAGCATCTCCCTGTGTGCGAAGCGCACCTGTCTGCAGGTACTGCCTAAGCCTCTGAGGAACCATCTCCACCCAGGCACTTGCTGCCAAGCAGAAAGTCTGGCTGTTCATGCCCATCCACCTACCAGCAGGTCACAGAGCCGAGCTGCAGCCGGCAGAGCTGGAAATTGGCGCCTAAAGGTAAGCACAGTAACACAGAGCGAGGTAAGAAACAAGTTTCTGAGATGGTATGCGATTGAAGAGGGTTAATGGGACAGAACCGATACCCTCACCTGTGAGGCTGGAAGCCTGAACAATTCCAACTTGTACAGCGATAGTGCTTTAAGTTTAACCACGTGCTTAACTTCCCCGCCATCAGAGCGGTCCTTACACAAGGCATGAAGACAAAGCTCTTCAGAGCTTTTCAGTGAGGCCTTAAGAGGGTGTATCTATACCCTTTCTACAGCAGCGCTGGGTTAACCAAGTTGCCATGGCAAGAAAACTGCCAGAGCCATCCACAGCCAAAAGAGATTAATCTTTACTGGAAGCATCTTCAGCGCTATGGGCCACACTAGCTGTACACAAGAACTGCCCTGGAGCCCTTAAGGTTCTTGTCACCTGAAGCCAGACCTCGTGTCTGACCTTGTCTCCTTTTAAAAAGGCCCATATTCTACCCACTTGGTGAGCACTTCCCACCTATTTTGGATGTCCACTTCAGGAGACAAATACATGCTCGATTCAAGCGTGTGGTTTGCTGGGAGGATAGGACAGCAACATCCAAGTGTCCTTAACTCTGCAGTTTCCAGCTTAAATACATCTAAACAGAATCACTAGAAGGAAATAAACAGTATCCTTCAGGCTGCCTGGGGAAGCATCAATAACTAAAAAACGCGAGTGGATACCGCATCCTTTGGCGTGCAACGGCCAAGAACAAGCAGCTCACCAGACATTCCCTATATTAACCTAACAAACAGCTGTTAGCCTCAATAAATATAAAGCCACCACAATTCTTCCTACACACCCCAAGCTTTTTGCTAGCATTAAGTTAGCTGTCCAAGTGAGAGTCAGTAATAAAGCTGGTTCCATCACTACCACTACTTTCTCAAAGCTTAAAAATTAAATCAAGTATTCCACTACTGGAATTTTCATTACCAGGAAGCTGCAATAATGTTTATTGCACTATGGTTATTGCTTTGTTCTCCCAACATAACTGGATCAGTTCAATGCTTTGAGTTAATTATTATTGTTTAGCTAAGGTAAATGCAAACAGAAATCTGAAAAGCATGAAATAAACAATAGGAAAACATGCTTAACTACTTAAAGATAAACTGAATGCTTCATGATTGCCTGCAAGTGTCAGGGGAATTCTCACACAGCTCTAATATGCATGAGAAATTTAAAGCCCTGATGATGAGAGCTTCAGAAAACGGCCACAGGAAAATTATAGAGTGAGGTAAAGACTCAGACCTTTTACTGTGTCTAGACACTTGGGATTAGCCGTGAAGAAAAGTTTATCATAATATATAAAAACCTGGATGCAATATTTCTGAGATACACTGTCAGACTTCAATTCTCTCAGCAATAAAGCATAAATAATCATGAATGGTTCTCTGGAGAGCCCATCAAAAACCCAGATATACCGAGATACCCAGAGCTGCTGCTGCACCAATTAAAAAGTACCTCCAGTCATACCCTTCCTCTCCCATTCGACTGAGGGAAAGGAGATGCAGCACCAAAGATCTGATGGAAGGCAGCAGTAAGATTCAGCCTTGGCATAGCCTTATTTTACAGAAGGGCTACCAGCTGCCAGAGAAGTTTCACTTAGTTATGCTGACAAGAACCTTGGAACCATTCGAAGAGGCCACCAAGTTGAAACTGGCAGTGTAAGATGTCCGACCTATAGACGAAAGGCTTTGAATTTCGACAGTGGAAGTGACTTCTACAAAACAGCGAGCTTTGCTCGGCAAGCGCAGCGTGCGAAGAAGAAAAGCGAATCGCTCTTTCTAGTTGTCTATTCAAGTGTCAGTCTTCAGGAGAATAGCCAGGACAAAGTGCTTTTTGTTTCTACCTTTGAGAGCTTGACAAATCAAAAATAGATTAAGTGTGCTAGCAGACTAGCTTCTACCTCGCAGACTGACACGTGATCTCACCGAAGAGGTCTGCCAACACTCCGGAGTAACTTACACCACAGCAAACGCAGCGATGCATATGTTCTATTCTCCTTGTAAGAAGTTTGAAGCAAATCATGCATTTTCAGCATTACAGTAATCATTTTGCTCACAGTCAGGATAAAATAAAGCCTCAGAAACAAGAGCTAGAGGCCCTAAGTGTATAGGTATTAAACATTAATAACAACATTTTTTGTCTTGTCAGAGCCAGAAAGAATATCTGCTTGAATACAGCTCCCAGTGGAGGCTTCATTACCTCTAGGAACAGGCTCTGAAATACATACATTTGTGTTTTGAACATTTTTCCTTTAACCTTGCTAAGTTCACCAGCATTATTTTTTGCAGCTCAGTGACCAAAACAGAGTTACTGAATAACTTTCCAGTATGAAGTTTCAGTGCACTAGTTCTCAGTACTGAATTAAACACATAGCTAACTTAACATCCACAAATCCAACGAGCCCCTACTCCATAACTCACAAGGACTAAGCACATTTTATCTGTGGAACACACACGAGCGCTTCTCAAGCGACCTATCGAATACTAACCACAAACACTAAACAAAGTAACAGCAATTCAACTGTTTCAGTTAACAATTAATAAAATAGTTGGGAGAAAGAGGAATGCAGCTGCTTCCACTTCCTGCATAAATCTCAAGTAGAATTCCAGCAGCACCACGGGCACGCAGCAGAGGCAAACCCTAGGAGTGCTGCATGTCCTGCGGGCGATGCTTCCAAACTCCGATCGACCGAGATACAGAATAGCTTCAGGATTTGCACATTTGAGGGACAATTTGAAATCAGCGTTAAAGGCTCCCCTTTAGGCCTTCCTATACCAGCAGTTCAGCCCAGCATCCCAGTGCCAGGAGGCAGCCGGTATCCGCAGCTCAAGTGGCACGATCCGCAAAGCAGCCCCATTCCTGTGCAGCTGCCCTAACCGCAGCACGCTGCCCAGGCATGGCTGTTGTAAGTCGGCAAATTCCCTTTAGGATATGGGCAGATTTACCTACAGAAGCAAGATAAAGCCCTGCAGAGGTGCTCATTAATGCTTTACTTGCAGCAACCTTGGTCTAGAAGCACCATATTAAAAATCCCCCTTCAGAGCGTATCGGTCTAGTCATGCTGAACACGGCACTCGGACTGCAAGTTAAACTCAAAATTCAACGGGCTGAAGCAACACTGAACCAAAGGTTAAGTTGCAGATTTCTACCTCAAATCCATCCACAAGGAAGGCCGAGTCACTTGTGACAAGGAGTTAAAACACTGGAAGGAGGAGAAAGAACGACATTTGAGTTGCGAAGAACTTAAGCTCATCTTTACTCCCAGCCCACCAGCTCAGTACAAGCAACTTCTCTGTGCAAACGTTACACCAAGCTGCTTCAAAATACTAAGAAATGATATAATTCAACCTACTGTTTTACACCCCAAAAAAATACCTGTTACATCTCCCTTTGAAAATTCAGTGAGGCTTGAAAGTAGGGCAAACCTAACTAGCTAAACGAGAAGACTTAGTCCTTACCTCAGAATTGAGGCCTTCAGACCCCTCCATTCAACCTACTTCATCATCAAGCACCTCATTTTTAAGACAATCCACATATCCAGTTTGCATTATAGTATTCACCCAGCCTATTTGTTTAGATGAGAAATTAGTAAGGACTTTTACCCATTCTCCCCCCCCCAAAAAAAGCCTGTAAAATTGACATCAGCTACAACATAAAATACATCACTTCCAAGATAAAGCTGAAGTTAAGACACTTTTCATCTGAGAAGCGTTTGGACAAATCTCCAGGATTTCACAGGCAAAAACTCATTGGCAGACCAACTCCTAAATCCTAATTAAAAAGTTGAACACTGTACATAAACAAAACTGAAGAATGAAAAAGGTGTAATGAGACAGGCACAGCTGTTTGTTTGCTACAGGTCACATCTACCTCTTTCTGTTAAAGGAAAAAAAAACACCTTACCTATCCAGTAAGTTTAGAGTGACACACACCTTGGTATTTAAATAGCCGAGATCTAGAGATGTAGGACATAGGTGAGTAAGTAGGAGCTAACTCTTTAAACAAATGCAGGTTTTAACAGGATAAATTCCTATTCTATACTTAGAGAGTTTAAAGGTTACAGGAAGCTCTGTGTTGAAGGAACAGATCAGCACCAGGCAACAAGCTTTTTAGAATACGGCAAAGATGCTCCAAATTCCATTTAGAGGTTGAGCTGTCACTCACGCAGCACAACGTACGGATTCCCAGCTTCACAGAAAGATTAACAGCTTTCTCTTCCACATTCTTACAGGCAATAAACGATCAATATGTTGTTTAAACTCTTTATCAGTCCTGATTAAAGTGTTATAAAAAAAATATCAAAGTAACCAAGTCATCAGCATGACTTTTGCGGGGTTCCAGGTAAAGAGGCTCTTCAGAGGTCAGCTAACAAGCAGCAGGTTCTCAAGACAAGTTTTAATCCCTCATATTTGTTTCAACACGTACCAACTCTGCTAAGTCAAGTCTTTCAACACTACTTAGCACAAAGTCACCTAGGGGAGAACACAATGGCAAAGCCTGACTAATTGCTATTGAAACATGGGGCTGATTGTGTTTTCTTTTACTAACATGACGGATGCACTGAGTTGTTTTACCGCAACTTATCTTCATTCCGCTGAACAAGCCTTGTCTGAATCAGCCCTATATTCCTTCAGCTTTTGCATTTTAGTTAGCTACAAATAGAGTTAAGGAGATCTTAAGAACATCAACCCCACACAGGGACCCTATTCTTCCTCCTAAGTTTTCCAGAGTCAAACAGGCTTGAAGTTCTAGAAAACAGGCGCTACAATAACTGATTTAAAGTTTACTGTCCACCAATTCATGAAAGTTCAAAAGCTGACCTTTTACAAGCAGTAAAAAACCCAGCTGGCTATATCTGCAACTGGACCACAGATGTGCTTCACAGTGACGTCTTCGGACTCCTAAAAATCTTTCCAGCAATAAAACCACCGAGACTCACCAACCTACCTGAACAGACTTGAGCATTCTCTGCACCTGCAGAAGCAGCTACCATGCTCCAAACCCAGTCTGGAAATTTCAACTAGCTCTCTGAATTCTTTAATTGTCTTGGCGAGAGTCAGTATAAAAATTGTGGCGCTTAAGCACATAAATTAGTTTTTGAAGGGTTTTTTTGGCATTAGGCCTTTCTTTAAACTGTAAGCTTAGCTAGATTCTCCCCAGCCCACCTGCTCACTGCTAATATTGTAATTCTTGCACAAAAAACTTAAGTCCCTACTTGCCCTTTTCATTATACAAGTCACTTAAGACTGACTTTTTTTGACAAGACATGTTTTAACTTATCAATCCTTGCCTTTGGTAAGTGAAGCCGGTCTAGCTCAATAACAAATTGAGCTGAACAACAACTGAACCTGATAATCAAATAACACCGAATCTGCAGTGTATTTTTAGACGAATTACTTCTTAAGCAGCACGCTGCTTGGTCTGCGGGTATTGACATGTGGCAGCAAGCGTTTATGATGAGATTAAAAACTGAATTTCGCTGGAGGAACCAGAAAAAAACCCCAGTAGGTGTTATAAATACTTAGAAATTGAAAGGACATAAGGTAGATTAAGCCATATTGCAATTTTGGGGCTCTTAAATATGTTCAAGTACATGAGGCTTAGGTCTCCAATTTGAAAGCGAAGCAATTCAGGTCTAGGAGCAAAAAGTATTCCAGAAGCAACAAAAAGCAAGGGCTGCACAGATAATCTCTCCCTCTGCACGAGTCATGGTCTGGTTTCGGGCAGCTGTACATGCTGCTAAGAGTTTAGCAAGCTGGACAGTAACTTGAAATAGTAACGTTTAGAAAAATAAGCTACAGGGCACAGCAGCATGCAACTTACTCTTTAGAGAGCCACCAAACTGTTTCCTCCCCGACCAGAACAAATCAAGTTGTCTTATGCAAGAGGAAAAGTCTTCATACCTTAGTGCTGAATGAGAACGTGGCGGTGTAAGGCATGATGCAACAGCACTATTAAAATTAATAGGACTCTTCTCTGGGTGTGACCCTCAGAAAGGATGGCAGCACCTGAACGTGTACCTTATACAAACAGCTTATTAAAAAAAAAATCTAGTCTCAAAAAAATGAAAGCAAGAAGTAGCTTTTATTGTCCTTGTTATACCAATCTTTTACTTGTCAAATCAAGCAAAATCCTTTTGTCCTTTGCCCGCAACTCCCCAGGCTGAGTCCTCCAGGTGAACACCACACCCGCCCCATGCAGTGACAGCGATGAACCGCACCACCCGCTGCAGGTTTCGAGATGGCTTCCTACTCCGAGGTGATTACAACAGCAGGTTTGGCATTGCTTTTTTTCCTCCCCCCTCCCTTGGTGAATTCCTAAAGAATTCCCATCCTTAGACCCTTCCACTGCCAGGTTACCGCCAGCCTTTCAAGAATCTATAGGAAGAAGTTCCTGCACGATAAAAATATTGCAGGAGTTAGAATGACCCGTCCGTCGAAAACTAGACAGCTCTTAAAGCAGCCTACCAGTCAACACTTCAGAAGCAAAATATAATTTGCCTGGAGTAACGAGCTAAGTATAGAGCCACCAGGACTAGAGCTCCCCAATTATTCCTACATTTCTTCCGATGCGAGTGAAACAGCTTGGGAAGCAGCAGGCTTCGGCTGTGGGGACAATCAGTTACTGAAGCTACTCCAAGCAACAGCGATCCAGTGCTTAACCTACCAAATTCTGCAAAAGCAGCACTAAGAATCAAGATCAGCATCTTCTAAATCACTAGAGGTTTTTTTTAACAATTCTCAGTCCATTAGCATATTTCAGCATTTTAGGAAATCCTATTCTATTTTAGAAAACCCCACCAACGTACTCATCTTGACTGGTCCTCTCACTAGAGCAGTGTTTGGCAGTTATCCTTGTCAAGTATCAGCATTCATCCTACCATTTAAAAGCTAAAATTCCACATTTTGGTTTCAGCTACAAAAGCCTGCAGAACTGAAGGGGGGGCCCCGAAGTAACCTGACAGTGCCCAGGCGTGATTGTGCAGCTATACAAGAAGCTACTATATTCTGAAATTATCTGTTAATGAATATTTATTATTTTTTCTTTAACAAGGGTTTATGAGTTACTACTTATACAGCTATATACCCACTAATGTCCCACGTGGTCACAGATTCTGAAAGAAGGACCTGTGCCATCACAGTTTTCCTGCAAGGAAGTTTCCATAGAAATACCCTAATTCATGGTTGGAGCATTTGTAGGTATACTGAACCTACGAGTATAGTATCAGTATATTGAAGCTGTCGTCCTTTTTTAAATTGAACTAGGAGTTTTAGAGCAGAAATCTGACCTCCTTACTTACAGACCAGCTGCTTCCCCTTGGTTTTGCCAGAACACAACCCGGCAACAAAATACTAAAAACTTAGACACAGATCTCCGAAACTTAAAATTTCCATGTGGCTTCTCCCTGCAGTCCCAATTTACTCATCTGTTATGCACAGGGATGCTCTGCAGCAGCGAAATACGCTAACCAAACACCTCCAAATCATGTGATACTCATGCTTGAGTCTGAAGGGATTAAGAGATTCCAGTCCAAAGTAAAAGAAAACAAGCAAGCTATTGTATTCTGCACCAGAAAACAACTATGCCTTGACCATAATCCACTGGCCAAACCTACAAGGAAAGCCCAGCAGACCTCAAAAATATTTACCTTGTTCCATCTTCCTCCTTCTTCCTCAGAGAGTTCAGATTTTCCCAATGTGCAAAAAGGTGCATTCTTTTGGAAGTTACTCAAAGAAAGGTTCACTGAACATAGACAAAGATGATAATTTAATTATAATGGGTATCCAACCAGAATATAATGCCCTGTTCACAGCAAATTCCTGCTACCAGCAGTGAGAGAAAATTAAGAATCTGAATTCACAAATATACTCATGACTAGTATGTCCACCAATCATCATACAATTAAGGAACAGGAATGCTTAATTGTAAAGACGAACACTTGTTTGATAGGGATTAGTCATTAATTTGATGAAAAGCTTATCCACTGTTAAAAACATGCGCAGTGCTTAGATGGAAAGTAGTAAAACATCTGCAAGTTCACATTAAGTACAATTCACTTGCTTTCAGCTTCCATTTATTAAAGGCAAATCACTAAAATAACCTAGAATTGCAATCTGCTTAGGCACTTCAGTCAGGTTTTTTGGATCCAAAGTTTAACAATGCGTGTATTACACTAACATATTTGTTCTTAGAAGTGAAAAAAGTAAATAAGGAAAACTGAAATAGAATAAAAGCAAAGCTAACAGCTCACAAGACTTAGGGAAAATGTTTCCACTTTATTCAGACCACAGCAAACTTGGACTGCAGAATGGATAGAGCAATGTCCTCACATTAATTTTCAAGCAAAGTTGTTCTGCGATATGGCAGGTGAGCTTTCTTTTCATTCTCATTTTGGATCATCTGTTCTTTGTCAGGAGATAAAAAAGTATTTTAAAAGCCTGAACTTACAGAAGCCCCACAAGAGTAAAAGTCAGCTTGATAACAGTCATTTCAAAAGTTAGAGAAGACACTGAAGGCCAGAGGTAAGTAAAACTGAAGATTGTTTTCAGCTGCAACAAATCCAGAACTAGGTCTGAAAAGGTCTCAAAGCAAACACCCTACCAAGGATGCAACAAACAGTATAATTACTAATAGCAGAACTTCACAGCACCTCATTTTATCACAGGTGTAAGTTTTAATGATAGCAATTACAAGCTTACAGATAGCAAGGCAATAAGTAAAGCTTTCACAGGTACACATTTAGGTCAATTACGGCTACAAAAGATGAAATCAGACAGCCACAGCAACTAGCTTACTCTTTCCTGATCCACTGGCAGAGAAAACGTGGAGAGTCAGGCTGTTGGTCCCCCCTTCTAACCAGCAGATAGCAAACTCCAGGGAAAGAAACCCTTTCCACTGATTCCAAACCTAGCTGCAGCCGCTTCCATGAGCAACTTGGGACTTAAAACTCAGTTTGAAGGCACATAGTGGCAGAATAATGTCCCGGTTTGAGGTGATATGACAGAGCTTAACACCAGATCAACTAACAGATCATTCTAACTAGATCATCACTAACTAGATCATTCTAACGCCTTCTGTACAACAAAACTGAGGCTTCACTTCAAAAGTACCAAAAGTTATTTTACCCACATAACATGGACTGTAGAATCTTAGTATCTTTAACAAGCAGTTCCAGTGACAGTAGGTACAGATATTTTTTCTTAATCTCTCTAGGTGCTCAGTCTTTGGTACCATTTCTTTAATTCAGTCTTCAGTTTTACTCAACTCCTCAATACTTTCAGCTACATCTCCTAGCAACTAAATAACTGAAACCAAAATTCTAATCGTCCACCCCTCTCCTATGAGGTGGCTAAACTCTACATGACGGAAAGACTCACGAAAAGATCTGATTTTCCACCTATTTTCTGAAATCCTGCCACCAGCTGTACAGAAGCTCCAAAAAAATAAGAAACCTAATTGCGCAGAACAGTCAAACCACAGAGAAACTGAGGAGTCATGCTCACAGGACTGGGAGAGCTTGTGATCCGCATCACCCCTACGTAAAAGGCTCCTTGCAGGGGTGAGCTGGGGAGAGAGAAAACGCAACAGGCCCCTGCGGGCAAGTCCTGCCTTTGCTCTGCTCTCCAAGGGTAGTCACAAAGCGAACCTAGGGCATCTTGTCTTCACAGACTCGGTTTCAACCTCTGCCTTTCAGCATGGAGACAGGCATTTCTGTCCCCTCCTCGCCCAGGTGGCCGGGAGCAGTTTCCCCCAGGCACCTCCACGAGCAGAGAAAGCAGCGCTGGAGAAAACAGTCTCTGTCAAGAGCCTGCCTTTTCCCAGTTGATAGAGGAGTCAAAACCTTCTTTTAAAGGCAAAGAGAAACTATTTTTATTTCTTCCCGAAGCTCTGTCCTTTCAGGTAACACTAAGGAATTAATGCTTTGATTACAGCCCTAGTTTCTAGTCCCAAAGTTGGAGAAGCAAGTGAGGCCCACAAAAGGGCAAGAGAAAATTGTTCTAACAGGGTTTCTATAAATAATGTCTATACCGGTGCATAAATATCCAGTGTTGGAAAGAAAAACTACAAAGACTTAATTATGGCAATGCAGCAGTCTTCCTGCACAAATTCAGCTTCAAGTGCATTACTTTCCCCCCCATACTGATTATATGTTCTAAGAACTAAACCTTGTAGAGTACCAGAACAGCCAAAAATACTTAAAGACACTATTAGATATTTATGCACAAGAGACCTCATCCTACAGTCAGCCACCCTACCCAGAGGTCTCTATTGCAAGCTATTTAGTTTTCAGAAGTCTTAGTTAAAGCACAATGTATAGCTTTTATTGGTTTTCCCAGATGAAAACCATTCCACAGTCTTAAAATAGCCTAAGAAAGATCACAAACAAGAGAGCCTTTGGTAGAACTCTTATCCATGGGGATAGTGTGCTCACAGCACGGGCAGAGGCAGTAAGTTACTTTCATGACGTTTTCTTGAGAAGTAGGAAGCTCAGATTAAAGTGAAAAGTATCTTCCAATCCTTTTTCCCAGTAAGGACTAAACAAGGGAGGACCTGAGAGGGTAGACCCTGCACATCTGCCAGGGATAGCATCAGTAAAGAATAGTTTTGGTTCTGAAATTAAACCCATACAAAAAAACCCAGCTCAAGATATGCAACATTCCCCGAGCACGTTCAGCCTTGAGTTTATGAAGTGCCTGTAGGTCCGTGCATCTGCAGGACTGTCCCAGCTCAAGAAACCAAGTATTGGAATCCTGCTGGAATCCTCACAGCACCGAACAGGTAGGCCAAGTAGCCCATGCCTTCTCAGGGACCTAATCCAGCAGGCAGAAAAGCACATTTAAATTGATTCTTCCTGTAACCAAGTTAAAATGCAACCAGCTTCTTATTTTAAAACTATGCCAGAAGATAAAAAAGACGGTACTGTAAGAGCTTTAATATTCATGTGCTCGCCCATGAAGCAGAAGAGCTTTCTAGCTCTCCACACACTGGAGGCTTCCACGTATTCTCCCCAGAAGTATACGCCAGCCACCACTCTAGAGGAGATTCTCTGGAAAAGCCTTCCCCAATCCTACGGAAACACTGCCGAAACCGTAGGAGGGACTGGGCTAAAATCAAATGGAGGGGAGCACAGCATACACCGCTTGAAATCAATATATGCAACAGTAAGGAAGAAAACAAAGTCAAAAAAAGTATCAAAGTTCAAGTATCGGAACACAAGCCTTTCCTACATGGATATTCACTGTCTTCCAGGCCATGTTGTGGAAGTTCAGAAGCCCTCAGCAGCCTGCCTTGCCATCCAGTCGCCAAAGTTCCAACATTTGAGCATTCCCTGTCACAGCTCTCACCGTCAGAGCACACCCCAGCTGGGGTGGTGGTCTGTTCTGACTGCGCTTCCAAACACCCGGCTGCTCCTAAGGAGCCAAGGACTAACACCAAGTTACCGATTTCATTTTAGCTTCAAGCTAATTCCACAGGTGACAGGATAATTTTCCACACTAAGACTAATCAGCACTAGTTCCAACGCTTCACAAGACACACATTAGCTAAAAAAACCCCTGAAGTTGAGCGCTACCATGCTATTCACACACTGGAGAAGAATTCAATGGAGAACTGATGTCACAAAAAGTCAGTAAAAGTATCAGCATCTCCGATGAAAGCCGTCAGCAGCACAGCCAACTTCGTTTTCACCGTGGCGAGTCAGTCCATCACAACGAACACTGAAAATGACAGTGAGATGTGCTGAGCAAGGTGAAAGACAGCTTGCTTTGCGTTTGCCAAGGTGTGGCTTCTTTGATGTTCTGTCCACTTTCAACTAACACTGAACTGAAAAATTATATTTTAAAGTATTTACAATTCAGTATTTTTGGTTTCATGTCTCTAAAGAAGGGGTTTAATACTACTTAAGATCTAGCAACACGTGTTACCGAGGACATTATTTAAGTTATCATTTCATTACTGGCATGACTGGTAGCTTCTATGACAGTTTGCCCCCAAGCCATTCTATCAACGCTATTTTATAGCTTTTCACTTCATGCCTAGTCAAGAGGAAAAATAACAAAGTAATTTCTCTAAAATTAGGTTCCACTAGAATCTTGTTCAAAGGATTAACTTTTCCAAAAGCAGTAATACTTCAGTACGGCAACTTGTACAAGTTCCCTTGCAACATCCTGTAAAACGGGCCATCCAGCTTTGAGGCTTCTGAAATCCAACTCCCCTAAGGAAGGACAAGAATTACCTATTTAGGCAGTCTCGTTCAGAGTTTTGGTTGAGGTTTTTTTTTCTCCTTATCAGGGTTTGGAAGGGTTCTACCAGCTACACGATAGCTATTACAATGTCATTAGTTGCCTCACTCATGCATATATACATATACACACACACACAAATTCCAGAAAAACTTCAAACTGGATCCCACCAAGCTTACTTTGTCGTAACTATTTTCAGCATTAACACCCACGAGGAACAATGTCTCCCAAGTGCTCCGTTGTCCCCCCAGTAAGACCTACAGAGCACACTTCCTGTGAACAGCTTAACTTGCAGTCACCTTCACACGTTAAACCAGCTGCTGCTCCCTAAAACTTCAGATTAAGATTCTCACTCAAAGGTGTTTCAGGCAATGAACCAAAGCTAGGTATGAGCAACTGCGTTTTTAAGTTAAACCTGTAAAAACAGTGCTTTCTGGTGGACATCAACGACTCCAGAAATACCTTATCCATTTCAAATCACGTTCCAGAAAGCCACCTGCTTTGCTCTTCCTCCCCAGCTCACTTTGCACAGTGCGGAGCTGCAGTTCCAAGCTTCACTTCTAGGCACATATTGCTACTTACTGCCGACTCCAGCTCAGAGCAACACAGTCCAGACACTTCTAAAGTGACTAAAGGTGAAAGACACCACTGGTGTCGACAGGGTAATGCCACCCCCTTCTTCCCTGCTCCTACGGGCTGGTTCTTCCCTCTCATTCTGATGAGGAGAGACCGACATGAGGCCTTCCTTATGGGATAGAACATGACCTCTCAGAATCACTACAGCCAGCTGGTGCTCACCTCCTTTACAGCACTACCAGCAACTATGAAACTGATGAGGGGACGAACAGGTCTGGACTACTCAGGCTCCAGCTTATGATTAGATTTCTAAGATATCAAGTCCATTCTGTCAGTCCTTCTCCACTGTCCACTCCAAAGCAAGGGGACAAAGTCTTGGCTGTTTCTGTGAGCAGCTACGCTCCAAGTGAGGGCAGCTGACACCAAACAACGCTGTAGTTTGCGACCTTTGCCCATCCCACAAGCAGCAGACACAAGAAGCCAACATGCACGCGAGTCCCTACACCAGCCTGGATACAGCAATCCTGCACCGTTCCGGAGTAATGCATCCAAGGCAGAAGTTGGAACACACCAGGAGTTGAGGTCTTCAGTTCTTTACTGGACATAGCAAGCCTCAGTAAAAAGTCAGTATTTCAAATTCCCAAATTAGTACTAACTTCACTTTCATGCAATCCACTCAATCACCCTGAAATTTTGAACCACCACAAAGATAACTAGTTATCTTTTAAACAATCCAGTTAATTCACAAGAATTAGAACAGGAATTGAGTGCTAGGCATATTCCTAAAGTTTTCCTGACAGCACTGGGAAGTTACAGCATCGATACCGAGAAGACAAGTGGAATTACAAATCATTTCTCAGAGTTAAAACCCATATGGGATCTAACAGGCAGATCTTTACACCACCAGCTACTCAAGCTAGCGACAAATGCAGAACTGTCGCACATTATGGCTGAGACAATTTAATACTTAGAAACTTATTTTGAAAGAAATGTAACATATTACTTTGATTCAGCCCATGAAAGCGACTATGAAACAAGTGTATATTTAAGTATTTGGTCTTTTCATTCTAGTTTACAATATCTGACAAGTGCTAATGCGCTATTTGGAGTCCCATGCTCTGGGAGACACCACCAACACCAAGTAGAAGAGACCTACTCATACCCAGTTACACATCCCAGGAGGAAGCTACCACAGCAGGAACAGCCGTCATATCACTTTGACCTCTGCAGGTGAAGAGATCTCAAACTTTGTGCTGGACGCTAACCCAGTTCCTCCAATTCACTCCATGGAGATAATTCCTTCTTCCTTGCTACAGCAGACTTGCCAGGCTTCTGCCCATCACTCCAGCAGCCTGACACCACCTTTCTCCTTAAGGTACTCCTTTTTTACAGGTTAACGGGGAGGAAAGCACTGCATAACCATGTTCTTCCTGCTCTTGAAAGGCTGACAACAGACTTCTCTCCATCATCCTGGGTCGCATGTAGGTGGAATGAGATCTGAGATACATCAGTGTATCCTCTTATCTTCAGAAGCTTCAGCATGCTCCATTCCCATCTCCAGCTGCGGATGGCCATTTTTACCAAAAAAAAAAGAGAGCTTATCAAGCTGACCTATAGCACCCACTTGGTATCACTTGTGGGTTGCATGGCATATTACTTAAGCAGGCTGACATCAACACTTCAATAATTTCCAGTGCAGACAGTTATTGTAATGGATATTAACAACATCCCAGATAAGACTCACAGAATCATAGAATGGTTTAGGTTGGAAGGGACCCTAAAGATCATCCAGTGCCACCCCCCTGCCCTGGGCAGGGACACCTCCCTCTAGTCCAAGTTGCTCCAAGCCCCATCCAACCTGGCCTTGAACACCTCCAGGGATGGGGCTTCCACAGCTTTCCTGGACAACCTGTTCCCATGCCTCACTGCCCTCAGAGCGAAAAATTTCTTCCCAATATCTCACACAAATCTCCCCTCTTCCAGTTTGAAGCCATCACCCCTCGTCCTGTCACTACCTGCCCTTGTGAAAAGTCCCTTCCCAGCTTTCCTGAAGCCCCTTTCAGACAATAGAAAGCTGCTCTAAGGTCTCCCCAAAGCCTTCTCTTCTCCAGGCTGAACACCCCCAGCTCTCCCAGCCATCCTCCCAGCAGAGGGGCTCCAGCCCTTGGAACATCATGGCTTCCTCTGGATCCGCTCTAACAGGTCCATGGCCTTCTGATGCTGGGGGCTCCAGAGCTGGACACAGTGTTCCAGGTGGGGTCTCATAAGAGACAAGTAGAGGGGCAGAATCCCCTCCCTCGACCTGCTGGCCACGCTGCTTTTGATGGCACATATAGACACACATAACACTGCCAGCAAGAGAACTAAGCTTGACTCCCAATATATAACACCTATAATTTGCAGTAGGACAAGAGCAACTTTTAGTGCAATCACTCAAAAAACCACCACTGCTCAACATTACTGTTTTTGCATGTTTGCCCTCCCCGAACTCCACAGCAGGCACACAGAAACACTTGCCATTGAAGCACTTCAGAACCCCACGCCCCACCTTTACTTATCTGCACAAAGTTTCAACACTTACAGTTCACAGTATTTCCTGTATTATGAAAGAAAGCACTTTTTTCTATTTTCCAAAACCACCGTGATCAGTAACAACTGAAGCAATGCAGACATCAGATGTCAGCCGCCTCCCCTCAAGTTATCTACAAGCATTCTTTTCTAAAAACTCCATCTCTACCAAAAAAGAAAGTTAATTTTCAAATACTACAGCTTTAATAACAGACGAAAGGCACCTCAGGTCTTCATCTAAAACTTAGAGCACGACAGCCATTACAAGAAACTTGCCATAATTCCTTCAGTCATACCACCATCCCTTCCCAATGGGCTCACACAGGCATTTAAATATGCCTTTATATTCACCGTAAAGCCAAGCTGTACATCTACACTCAGCACTGCCCGACATGATTCACTAGACAAGCTCTTTCTTCTAAAAGAAAACCTTATTGCACAGGGTTACACGGGCTCATCACACAAGAAAACAAACAGGTGAAGCACCCAGGAGAAGTGCGCCCAGCAGACATGAGGTCTGTAAAAATTACAAGCTCATACCCAGCCTTCTCCCCAGTGAGGGAAGCGAGTATGAAAAGGAAAGAAAGCAGCTGCCTGTACAGAGAAAGGTGAAGAAACACAACGTCTCATCTGTTGATAAAACATCCACTAAAAGAATGAACAGAAGAGGGTACAACTTCAATGCAAAAACTTAAACTCTATGTTGGGGGTGGGGGGCTAGGCACTACTCACCAGAGAAGGACAACATCTGCTCAGATCCCATCAAAAGAACAGGACTGTTAAGAGGAACATGGGGAAGAGGCACAATTAAAGCCCCAAAACTATGTAAATAAAAAGCCTCGGCAAGTCACGCTTCTAAAGGGAACAGGAATTTCGGCCCCACGCACACGGACAGCCGAACTCAAGCGACACCCCGGCCAAAGCAGCAGGAGAAGCCGAGCGGGGCACCACGGCGCTGCCCCGGCGGGGCCGCGCGGACAGCGGGGAGCCGGCCACCCCCGCGGGACGGGCGAGCGGGCGGCGACGGGCGAGGCCCGCGGGCCACCGACCCCGGC
>VZSF01006850.1:70696-127339 GCA_013398295.1 Chionis minor | reverse complement strand
AGGGGGACGGTGGCACAAGGCGTATCTGGAGCGTCAGGGCCTGGCCGCACCGGGGCGTGTTGTGGGGAGAGGGGCCGGGCCGGGGCCGGGGCCGGGGCCTGGCGGCGGTGCCCGGGCGGGAGGTGGGGGCCTGGGGGCGCCGTGTCCGTCCCCGTGTCCGCACGTCTCGGGAAGCACACGGCAGGGAACGGCAGGGACGCTGGAAGCCCGAGTTTCCCTGGCTTGTTGCGTCCCGTGTCAGCGCTGCTTGGCTTTAGTACCACGTGCCTGAGGTGACAGGGCACGACCAGTTAGTGACACCCCGGTGGCACAGGGGGAAGCTTTTGGGGCGGGGAGGGGGAAAAGCCTGTGGTGGGTAGTGATGGGGGACCGTCCTCTGAGGACATTCCATACGCGGGTTTATGCTCTTCTCCAGCTGAATAAGGTTTTTGTCAGGGGGCTGGTCTCTTCCGAGGGGTTTTGGATTTGGGCTGGAGAGTTTGATGCTCGGCAGGCCTGAAATATGTTATAGTGGTTAAAGAGGTTACAGTGAGGTGGGGTCAATCTCTTCTCCCAAGGAACAAGTGACAGGACAAGAGGAAATGGCCTCAAGTTGTGCCAGGAGAGGTTTAGGTTGGACATTAGGCAAAACTTTACCAAAAGGGTTATCAAGCATTGGAACAGGCTGCCCAGGGAGGTGGTGGAATGGCCGTCCCTGGAGGTATTTAAAAGCCAGGCAGACGTGGTGCTGAGGGACATGGGTTAGGGGTGGTTTTGGCATAGGTTTATGGTTGGACTCGATGATCTTGAATGACTCTTCCAACCCAAGTGGTTCTATGATTCTATGAAATGAGGTGCTTGACATTTTCCTTCTTTTTTTTTGCCTTGTTGCAAACTGATGCTTCCATGGTGTGTTCGGCCGGGGTAGAGTTAATTCTCTTCACAGTAGCTGGCGCTACTAGTGCTGGAAAGAGTGTGGATAACATAGGGATGTTTTCCGTGCTGCCGAGCCGAGGCCTTTGCTGCTCCTCACCCCACTCCACCAGGGAGTAGGCTGGAAGGGGCACAGAAAATTGGGATGGGTCACAGCTGGGATGGCTGATCCCAGTGACCCAGGGGATATTCCAGCCCATGCTGTCATGCTCAGCCTATAAACTAGGGGGAAAGTTGGCCGGAGAGGAGCCGCGGCTTGGACTGGCTGGGCACCGGTTGGTTGGTGGTGGGCAGTCGTGTTTTTGTTGGCATTGCTTGTCTTTCTTGGGTTTTATTTCTCCCTTTTTGTTATTTTCCTTTTATATTATTATTATTATTATTAAACCAGTCTTACCTGAGCCCACGAGTTTTCCCATTTTTACCCTTCCAATTCTCCCCCCGCCCTCCATCCTGCTGCCGGGGAGTGAGAGAGTGGCTCCGTAGCAGTTCGTTACTGGCTGGGGTTGAACCACAACAGCGTCTTTCTGCAGTTTTCAGAATGACTCTAGAAAATATGAGATCCAAATCGACTCTCTGACGAGAGCTGAAAAACACCTCAGCTTATTCTGCTGAAAAGTATGCTTTTCAAATAAATTGTTTATCATAAAGAAATGGAAAATGCTTTTGTCAATGTTCTAATCTTTATACTCCCTTGGAAAGATATAATTCTTTTAAGTTTTCTAAGCTGTCCAATATATCAGCATTGCCTGAGTGTAATTTTTCTCAATTCCCTCCCACCCCCGAAAAATCAACTCTAAAATATTAGCTGGCACAATTTTTGCCTAAGTCCATAGGAGACGCATTCTTGGAAGCAAAAATGTTACTCTTTCACTTACTGTCTAAACTGTGATCTTGCTCCTGAATCAGTATTGTTCAGCTGTAGGGACACTTCTCTTGTTTTAATTGTTGTTCTGCCCAGACAATGGGCATGCAATTAAGTATGCATATAAGGAGACTTGTGATCTTAGATCTTAACAAGCACAGAACTTTTCAGTACCCTTTCACAGAAATTGTAACACTATAAAAACCCCAAGAAATGAAAAGCTCTGTTAACCTGGTGTTTTCATTTTTTGTTAATATCTGAACTTTTTAACCGGTGCTCCTGATTTTCTTTTGAGTTTCTCTAAAGTTTGGCTTGCAGATAACTTCAGAAAGTTAATTGAAATAGTTCTGAGCTTAAAACTGTTGGAGAATGAACTCCGGTTTAGTGAGCACGTGGGAAATTGGCAGGGGAAAGGCAGGCTGCGTTTCGTAGGCTCACCCTGCGTGCCTTATCTGGATTAGTGCTGAGGGATTCTGCCACGTAAGCTCCAAAAATATTCTTTTACTAGTGTGTTGGCAGGATGGCGTTTGATTGCTTCTCCAGTTTGCAATGTCAAGAGACAGACTGCAGGCGTTCAAAGAGACTGTTAAGCAGAGTTCAGCCCAACTCTGCAGGAACCAGATTTAAATACCAAGCTCCCAAGTTAAACAATGTCCCAAAATGCGGGGTTTTTTTGTCCTGGAAGATACCGATGGCCTTGCAGGAAGGAGCAGGGATGAAAGTATAGCACCATGTTACAGGTTTCTTCGGAGGCACATGCAGCTGGCTTTTGGGTGTTCCCTTGAGGTTTGGCATTTGGGTGGTGTATAAATTGCTTTGCATAAATATATTTCCAGCCCCTGTGTGTATGTGGGTGACAGTGAGGCTGTAGCCTCTTTAGTTATGCTTTTGGTTGACTGACCTTGTAAAACGCATCCTGTGCTGCTTTTGTTTTTCTGTTTGCTGAAGACAGGAACAAGTCATCAGGATGCCAGCGTTGCCACTGGATGAACTCCAGCTGACAGAAAGGGATCCCAAAACCGGGAAGCTGAGAACTTTACCAGCACTGGTGAGCTGTGTTTTTCCTGAAAGCCAAATGAGACCCTTAACAAATAATTGCCATGTATTTGGACTTGGGCAAAACTAACCCTTGGTCTGGGAAATGATGCTAAAAATTGGTCAGCCTGCTTGTTAAAGAAATTGTGGGGTTTGTGTTTTTAGTGCATGCAGATAGGTAAGAGTTTTATTTCAGTGATAAGCAAATAAAGCTTACTGTGTTCAACATCTATAGCAAACTCTGCTCTCCCAGAACTCCTTTCTCTTTTGAGGAACATGTAAACTTGGCTGCAAGAGAGAGGCTGCTTTGGGAGGTTTTGCAAGCTCTGTGTGAAGTTTAGCTCTGAGCTGTAGCACTGGGATAAGTCCATCCACTTAACTGCATCCCGTGGCTTCCCGCCACGTGGCATCGGCTGGGGGAAATCAGAAAATTAAATCCCCAGTTAACGCTTTTCTCCCAGAAATACGAAGGTGCGGAGGGAGCCTTGTCCCAGGCGAGGGTGGGACCTGCCATTAATGCTGCTGGCTTGTGAGGAGGTTTAGCCTGGACACATTTGGGGGTTGAGGCAGAGCTCGAAGCTGCTGCTCGCTATTCAACGTGATCCTCCTGCTAAGGTGGGAATATTTGGGCAAAGCCTGTACAGTAACCCTTGGTTAGGGCAGCGAAATGTTTCTTCTCTTCATTTGGTGGTCGTGTTGGTTTGACTTCATGGAATATTGCGCAAGAACCAGTTAGGAGGGAAAAAGAGAGAGTGCAGGCCACATTTCAGAGGCATGACATCAAACTGTTGCTGTTTGTTTTGAAAGGTGCGGGAGGATTGCTTTGCAAGGCTTTTGGTTAATAGAATGCGAGGAGCAACATCTGCCAAATTACGGAGGTCTGAAAATATCGCTGATAGATAAGGATGGAAACCCACTGATCTGCTGCCCTGAAAGATTAGAAAATGGGAAGTTACCAGGGAACTGAGTGTCAAACTGTATTACGGTGTCATTTTGTGTTGGTTTCCTGAAATACAGCGAGTGGTGCGAATGGTAACTGAGCATTCCTGTCGCTTGCTCTGTGGTTTTAATCCAGTGTTCTGACTTTCTGCAGCACCCAGAAATAAAAGCAGATCGGTCTTTTGTGCTATACAGACCGCCACCTGTTGTCAGAGACCCTGCTTTAGTGGAAGAATTCTTGGAGCGAGCAAAATTCATTGCAGATGACCTGAACTGGCTTCTGGCTTTGCCTCATGACAAATTTTGGTGCCAGGTAATAACTGTTTTGTGGAGGAAAAAGCATGAACAGTCTAGGTGCTTGTAAAAGCCACGATCTTAAATCGTTTTCAGAAAGACTATGCGCTTGTTATGTCATTTGTCAAGCATTTTAATTACTGCACCTCAGAGGGCAAAGAAAGCAGTACTTCCCAGTAAACTTTTCATTGTGGATTTTAAGAGTTTGCTTGTATTTGATGCATATGTGAATCCTTTCAGCCCTCTTGAGTGTTTTGGCTTGCTTTTAAATTTAACTGGGCTGCCTGTGAATGCAACCTCTGAATGTGTGACATTCCCTTCTTTTCGTTTGCTTGTCTTTTATTGTGCAAGGTAATATTTGATGAGACACTTCAAAAATGTCTGGATTCCTACCTGTGCTGTGCCCCTCGCAAGTTTGATGCGTTGTTGGATTGCCATCCAGAGGTGAATGACATGCAGAAATGTCTTCATCGCAGTGTCTTCCTGACTTTCCTCAGAATGTCCACTCACAAGGAGTCCAAGGTAAATATTTCTTTGCTTTGCAGGTGCTCCGGGCTGTATAGCTTAGGGAAAAAAAGACAATTGGAGAAATTAATCATGTTTTTTACTTGCGTGTCCAACTGCATTCCTCTCCCTGGCTGCTTTTATCAGTCTGTTTCTCCGTGTGGAGATGATAACCACTCAGAGCTGAAGTATCTGAACTATGCAGGGATTCCTTAGGAAGGAGATCCAGGCAATCAACTTAAGTAATAGCAGGTTAGCTGCCTGTGGTGGTATGATACGTCGCCGTTGGAGAAAAAAAGAGCAAGTTGACCTTTTTAAGACCAGATGGAACAGAGGCTCTTCAGGCCACCAGTAGCTGAGCGTTTGCTCCCTCAGTGCCACTTCCCCTGTGCCATGGAGTGTCGTGTAATCTCTGCTAATACCGGTCTCTCCTTGAACTTTCCCCAAGTCTCGGGACACACAGTGAAATTGCTCTAAATTACTGTTTTCTTCGCGTCGTACTCAGCCCTAATTGTGTGAGTGTAACTCCCAGCAGCAGCCCTGGAATTTTCACAAGGCCTTTGGGCAGGATGAGTGAGGCACCTTGTGTTGTAGCAATGACTCCCTTGATACCCTCATTGGTTCGAGATGTGTTATTTAGTGATGTACTGATTCTCTTGATTACCACAATGGTGACATTCAGGATATTTTGAGGAAAGTTCTTGGAGTGGGTGTTGGAGGACTGGGGTGGGACCAGGTAGAAGGAATGCTGGAGCCTGCGGCTGGCACCGCTTCAGCAAAAATACAACACCTCTATGGTGTCTTTCATTCTGGGACCTGATTAAATCTCCCCACTCCAATAAGGCAGACAAGCATTTGAAACCATTTTATAGTTGAGTAGTTTGAAGAGAATGAATAGGCTTTTGTCACGCTGGCCATCAGCAGGAGTTCTAGAAATTGAAGCTAGCCAGCGTAAAGCCCTGTCCGTCTGCTTTGGCAGGGGGGAATGTGTGGACTACCGTTCACTGTCACTGAAAACATTTGCTATCATAAGCAAATTTGTCTTCTGAAAATCCAAAATCACATTGTAGCTTGCTTGCTTCCCAGTGTCGAAGACAATGGAGTTTTTGTCATCTAGAATTGTAGAAGAAATTCCTTCAGTGGCGTGAGTTGGGTTTTCGACGGTGTTCTAGCAGTCAGGGTGTAGAGCTGCAGTTTCTGGGGTTTCTTCCTATTTGTCACTGATTCAGTCATCTTTGCTGCCTTGATTCTGCTCTTCTGGGGCACCAATAACCTTGGGCTGTGACCTCCTGTGGATTTTATCAGTGTCAGTGCCAGTTAACTCATTCCTGTGCCTGGTTACTCATTCTTATACTGAGTTGAGCCATTCCTGTGGCAGCTCAGCTGTTTCTTTGGCCACGTAGTGAGCCAGGTCTGGGAACCTAATGAACCGTAAGTAGCTTTTTGTTGTAACTTTTAGGTTAACTGGTTCATTTCGTGATGCGGCCTGGCCATATAATGAGTGGCACGAGGCCAGCGGGGTGGATGGTGTCGTGACAGTGACAAGCAGCTAGGAATGGGGGGGTGGAGGGCTCTGCAGATGATGGTGTAAGCAATGTTGCTGCCTTCTGTGAAACTAAATCCTTAACACATCTTTGAGAGGTGTTTTTACAGGTATCACTGTAATGCTGGAATTCTTGCTGAGCAGGATATAGATTATCCTTTAAATTACGGTTTTCTTTTTCTTTGTAGGATCATTTTATCACTCCCTCTGTCTTTGGAGAAATTATTTACAATAACTTCCTGTTCGACATCCCTAAGATTCTGGATCTCTGCGTGCTTTTTGGAAAAGGAAACGGCCTCCTGCTCCAGAAGATGATTGGTTAGTTAAGCCAAGGAACAGCTGGCAAGTGATGAGGGGTTTTATACCAATGTTACTGCTTGGAAGACAAATCCTTCAGTAGCAATTAGAACCTATAACTTCTAGATCAATTAGATCAGGTTACTTTTTTTTTGTGTGTGTACTTCACTTATGTCAGGGAAAGCATTGTGGCCAGCTGCTTACCTGTCCTGAGCTGGGCTCGTTGTGTTAGGCATGAATCAAGGCTCAGTTATGCCTCAGCAGTTGTTTCCCATGCCAATGAGGTGTGTCCTCAGCTACTGTCAGAGGACTGCGAGGGCTCTGTAAAATCCTGGTAGAGCTGGGAAAGGGCAAACAGCTCAATTCCTGGGCAGGGAGGGAGGAGGGTTAGGAGATGGGGCACGCTCCAACAGCTCACATGAGTGCTTTTGTTCTGAGACCTGGGACCCAAGCGAAACGTGCAACGTGAAGTAATCACTGGTCTATGAAGTGGGAGAACTTGAAATTTCAAAGCAGGCATTGATTTATATAGTGCTTTCAAACCACCAAGCACTTCAGAGCGTTGCTCAAGCTGTGCTTATCCCTAGATTTCTCAATCTGTACAGACAGTCTAAGTGGCAAGTGTGTATTAAGCAGCATCTCAGCCTTGGGTGCTCGAACCTGCGTAACGAAGACGGGGCGTATTGGTTTAGCTTCTGTATTCATCCTGTGCTCTTTTCACAAGGGAACTGCCTGTGATCTTTAACATCCACCTGAGCACAGATGGAAGAGTACCTAACCTTGGATTCAGTGCGCTCTTCTTCCTAAATTCTAACCCACTTTGTCTACAGTTCATGTAATGAAACCTTTTCCTCTCTTTGGTAGTTATTTTTGTCTCATTTCCAAGTTTACTAGCACGAGAAACATTAGAGATCATGTGATGCAGCCATATTTCCAGACCAAAAAAGCTTAGATAAAACCTTTGCATTTTTGAATCCTTTTATCCTTTTTCTGTAACTTCCACTCTAAATTCATCTGGCAAGCCTCAGAGGTGGGAAGAAGGCATGACAAGACAGATGGTCCTTTCAGATATGAAGCTTCGATATCCTGGGTCTTAAAATATTCCAAAGACGACCTAAGTGTATGAAACCTCATTTGAATGTTAGATATGCTTTAGAGTGCAATGCAATAACACTGCACGAAAGTGACCAATGCTTTGCTCACCTGATTATTTTCATTATGTTGTGAGTAATGATATGAGCAGTTCTGATGGTGTAATTCATAACTTGATAAACTTTAGGTTCTTCTCTGGGCATAAATTTTCCTGAAACCTGTCTCGTAACTCTTACCTGTGCTCTGTTCTTGCTGGAGAACTCTTGTTAATTTTCATTGTCTGAGCCGTAATTCACAGGAAAATAGGCAGCCTCTGTGCTTACTTGGTGAGGATTTATGGTATGCCATTACTCACTGGAGTATTTTATAGAGATAATGAAGTCTTAGCAATATAATAGCAGGTATTACTAAAGCCTCATTACCTTTAAGAAATATTCTGCAGAACGTTTTCCAGTGTATGCCGAACTGTTATCGGTAATTAAAAGTCAACTCCAGTTGTCAAATAAAGGAACCGGGACTGTTTAGTGATAGTATTTGCATTATTCATTGATTCAGCCTCTGGGGCGTGAATCATCTAACATCTCGTTGGCTCTGCTCTGATGAGCATGTTCTCATTACCAGTTCTCCACTTGCACCCAAGAGTTGATGGCTCAGCTTTGTAGGAGCAGGCGCTGTGTCCGAGTGGAGAAGTGAGCCTGTGCCCGTGTCCCAAACGGTGATTCGTTGTATCTGGCGGGGCTGGGGGGTGTCAGTAATGAAAGTGCATCTTCTGGTGCAAATGTGTTTGTTGGCGTGGATGTCTGAACTAATGGGAGCTGGTCTCCTTCCCTCTCTCTTCTCAGAAAATATCTTCACTTGGCAACCGAGTTACTTCAGTGACCTCGATGAAACTCTGCCCACCATCCTCCAGGTACCGTCTTCCTGCTTGGCTCGGGGCTTGGATTTCACCTGGAAACGTGGCACAGCTTAGAGGGCGGAAGGGAGCAAATGTGGTCATAGGCAGGCAGAATGTATTTGCTATTGCTTGCTCTCTCTCTCTAGTTCATGCTAATGTGTGTCAGGTAGTTTTTGAATCTTTATCCAAAACTACTACTTGATAACTGTTTCCTCCTGCCTTCCTTCAGCTTCTGGCCTTCTCTGCAATTAATCTCAAGGAATTTTCATTAGGCAGTTCAAAAAATATTCTTTGTATTCCACCCCCCTCCCAAGCAGGGGAAGCATTGACACTTCAAACAGCAAATTAGACTGGGAGAGGTAGCTAAGGCTTGATGTAGTAGGATGGGTTAGTGCTAATGCTGCAGGTCCTCAGGAGTAAATGAAAGTCTGTCGGAAGGGGTGCAGCGTTGCCCTACAAAAGATATTTGACACCTCTCCATGTTTACGCTCTAATTTTTATAAGCAGCTTGTATATTCCTCAGAGAGTCGGTGAGCAGGATTCACATTTAACCTGAGGGGGAAATCAAGGTGCTTTGACATCTCTGTACCCTGCAAATGTCACATTTATGTCCTCAAGAAACTCACCTATGTACAAAAGCAAACAAATCCAAGGTACCATTTACCCCAAGGCACCTATGATGTCACTTGACTTTTTGAAAGCCCGCATTTTTCTTTCTTTCAGTGTGTTTAGAGATGGTTAGAGCTAAATCTCAGAGGTGATACCACGTTTAAAAAATATTCTAGGATGCAAGACCAAACCAAATGAATTCAAATTCAAATGAATTACTGGGGAGGACAGCAGAGATTTTGTTTGTTTTTTGTGATGTACCACATCGGAGTGGTTTCTCTGCAGAACACTGGTTTCTTTACTGTGTATTTTCATAACCGTTGCCGGGTGATACCAGTGTATCTCAAGTGTATGGATGTAACAGCTCAGATAAAGATCACAGAATCCCCAGGGTTGGCAGGGACCTCTGGAGATCATCTGGTCCAACCCCCTGCCAGAGCAGGTCCACCTACAGCAGGTGGCACAGGATGGCATCCAGGCAGGTTGGGAATGTCTCTGGAGTCGGAGACTCCACCATCTCTCTGGGCAGCCTGTTCCAGTGCTCTGCCACCCTCAAAGGGAAGAAGTTCCTCCTCATGTTGAGATGGAACTTCCTATGGTCAAGTTTGTGCCCGTTCCCTCTTGTCCTGTCACTGGGCACCACTGAAAAAAGCCTGGCCCCTCCTCCCGGCCCCCTCCCTTGAAGTATTGCTCAGCATTGATGAGATCCCCCTCAGTTTGCTCTTCTCCAGACTAAAGAGACCCAACTCCCTCAGCCCTTCCTTGTCCAAAAGATGTTCCAGCACTCTCAGCATCTTTGCAGCCCTTCGCTGTCCCCTCTCCAGCAGTTCCCTGTCCTTCTTGAAGTGGGGAGCCCAGCACTGGACACAGGACTCCAGATGTCCCTCACCCGGGCAGAGCAGAGGGGGAAGATGCCACCCCTCCACCTGCTGGCCACACTCCTCTTGATGCCCCCCAGGATGCCGTTGGCCTTCTTGGCCACCAGGGCACATTGCTGGCTCATGGGCATCCTGTTGGCCACCCGGACTCCCAGGTCCCTTTCCACAGAGCTGCTTCCGAGCCCGTCACCCCTCACCTGTACTGGTGCAGGGTGTTATTCCTCCCCAGGTGCAGGGCGTTATTCCTCCCCAGGTGCAGGACCCTACACTTGCCTTTCTTGAACTTCATGAGTTTTCTCCCTGCCCAACTCTCCAGCCTGTCCAGGTCCTGCTGAACGGCAGCACGGCCTGTCGGTGTGTCAGCCACCCCTCCCGGTTTTGTGTCACCAGCAAACTTGCTGATGGTGCACTGCGTCCCTTCATCCAGGTCACCGATGAGTATATTGAACAGGACTGGACCTAGTACTGATCCCTGGGGAAAAGGTGTGTCATTACCGGTCCATAAAGTTATTTCTGTGCTTGCACTGGCACTGAAAGGAGTTGATACCTGTGCAGGTTTAGGAGTTTACCTTCCCTGTAGAACGGTCACATTAACCCCACGTATGCAGCTTCAGTACCTTTAGCCACCCATTCACATACCTGGGAGGAGGGTTTGACAAATCCCTTGGGGTGCAAATATTGAGGAGTTGCTTTGAAGTTGGTCCTACACTAGAGTGTGCCGGGAATCCAGGACCTGATTCTACGGGCTTCTCCCCGGCTGCTTTGTTTATAAACAAGAGCCACAAACTCTGGAGTGCTGAGCTCGGGGCAGAGGGCAGGAGGGCTTTGGGACTAGCCTGGAAGCAGGAGGTGGTGCTAACTTCCCAGTTGTCCCACTGCTCCCTTGCAAATAGAGATCCCCTGTGGCCTCCCAGCGGTGGCCTTGCTGGCCGATTTTCTCACATCGCTAAGGGTTTGGATTAGCTGCGGGCCCCGACTCGGCACCACCACCAGGTGCAGCTGCATTTAAATCGCACACCAGTCGCACGCGATTTCGGAAGTGCAGCGTGGCCCTTCCTCCTGTAGCCTGCGAGATTCTGTTGCAGCTTTTCTCTGTGCTGGGTGGAAATAGTCACGTATCGTGTATAAAGCGTGTCCCACTGCTTTCCCATGTCTGTTTTAATGCTCTGCTGTTCTCTTGATCTAGGTGTTCAACAATATTTTACATAAGTGTGGCTTGCAGTGTGAAGGAGCCTCCGCTGAGCCCCAGAAATTGGAAGAAAGAGTAAACGTGACTCCGGGGAACATGCCCCTCCAGGTAGAACTGTCGCTCCTTGCACTTCACTATTTGTAGTCCTGCAGACTGAACACTCCCTGGAGCAGTAAGACCACAGAGGGTCATTCTGTTCCCAAAAACTGGTGGCTCATATAGCACGTGGTTCCATGTCATTGTTTCAGTGTTTGTCTCATGACTTGATGATAAAGCCTTTCCACCATGAGCCGAGTGCTTTGCCCGTGTGCATTTCAACCGTATCCATTGTAGTGTTAGTTCTTTTTAAAGCTGGCATCTTTTTTTGGTTAACCAGCTTATAAATGATATAACAGAGCATCTGACAGAAGTCCTCACGTAAACCTAACAGCAGAGTTGATCTTTTCTTCAGAAATGTTTGTTTAACAACAGCATACTTTAACTTTAGGTCATAAGAGGCCTTTTTTTTTTTTTTGTTTTTTTTGAGTCCTGTGCGAAGACAGGCCCCGTCTCTGTGAGCACGGTCTTCTGCAAAATCTGTCGTACAGCCTGTATGTGGGAGTTGTTACAGCTCTCCTGGAAATGCATCTTGCACTGGAACGGGCAGCTGAAATCATCCCTTTAATTCCTGTACTACTGCTGTGCTGTGCTTCCAGATAGGTGGGGAAAGAATACTGTATGCGGAGGCTATATAGAGGCCAAAACCACTGTCCAAAGCAGGATCTGATGAGGATTCTTGTAGTTTCACAGGATCTTTTGTGAGAGGGAGCAGCTGGGATTGCATTATAGATGTTTAAAGGCTAGAAGTTTTAGCAGAGATGTCGTCTCTGCCTCTAGACCCGGGGATGTGTTAATGTGTTTAGGATTGATAGCAGACTCTCTTTGTGCAGTCAGGAAAAGGCTTGGTCTGAACATGATGTGTCCCTGCTAGCTAGTGAGTTATGCTGTGTTCCCCGGAAATCTTCTCTGGCTTTTCTCTCAGTAATTGCTCTTTCTCTCTCAGGAGCTGAAGGATATTGTGCTGTACTTATGCGACACTTGCACGACACTCTGGGCGTTTCTTGATGTCTTCCCGTTGGCTTGCCAGACCTTCCAAAAACACGAGTTTTGCTACAGGTACATCTTGTATTGCAGACAGAGCTTGTCTTGGCAAAGTAAAAATACTGAATGTGCCGCTGTGTCCTGTCCCAGTGCCTTTATCATTAAGAGAGGAGACAGATCTAATGCAATTACAGGCTGTTAGGTTCACACTGACAGGAATACAGAGACTCCCAGTAAATAAATGAATATAGAGATGTCTAGAGTTTGTTATATGTTCACCTTCGTCATTATCTAGATCCTAGAGCCAGGCGACTGTGACAACAAACCGTACTCGGTGTGCTTTGGAAAGGGTGGAGAGGGACGAGCAGAAAAGAGTTGTGGACAAAAAGTGCTTCCTGCCGTAGAACCCCAAGAAGGGAAGTAGAAAGTCTTGTGGAGTGATCAGGTCTGAAGTGTTTCTCTTTGCTGTTATGCCTAAGTTTTATGTTAGAGAATATTACTGATGTTTGGCAAAAACTTGAGTGCCTGGGAGAGGATGACGAGCCAGCGCTATCACGACTGGGCTGACGGCAAATTACCGGTCCAGCTCTGGCTCGTGGTGGCGATGAGTCGGGATGGTCTCGAGGACCAGACAGCCGAGTGTGTTCCCACAGAGGCTGCAAGTCCTTGAGTGGCGCTTACCCCGCTCGCTCCAGCTGTTTTAAGCCCCCAGATCACCTTGTAGGGTTTGCCTTTGTGTAGGACCAACAGAAGTTTTGATTTTTTGTCCTTATTCTCCCTGCTTTGCTTGCTGGTTAGCGTGAACAAACACGCGCCCATATTGTGCTTGTTTCTGATCGTGCTGCAGATCTCTGAAGTCTTAGAGCTGCCAGTGGTTTGTGGAGCACAGGTTGGGCAACGCTGCTCTGGGCTGTGTCGGTTTCCGTCCTCTTTGGATGTTGTCGGCGAGGTGGTTATTGAAGGGAGAGCAAATTGGTGGCTGGCTGGTGGCTGTTTGGATTGGCAAGCAGCGCTGGTTACACGCTTGGTTCCTCAGAGGAGGAAAAGCCTTTTGCTTTTATTTCTGTTGTTGATGTCAGAGATGCGCTAAAACAGTTTTGATCTCTGTGCGGTGGGACAGCGGTGACGTTTTCATTACTTCTCAATATGGACTAATGGCTGTTGGAGTGTGGGGAGGGAAGAGTGATTTATGTGTCGTCCTTTTGGAACCTCTGCGAGTCTGGATCGATCTGCTGGCACTTGCTAATTTCTCTCCCTGACTAAAAGTATCAACCGGCTTCTGCTACATTTGCCTCAAGGGTACTCGTTTAACATATTTGGCTCTTAATATGAGACATGGACGTAAGTTCCTAACGGAGCCTCTGTTCATCGGTTCAGCAGGCTTGGCTTTTGCGCAAAGTGCTGGAAAGGGTTATTTGTAACAGCTAGCTCTTGATGAGGCAGTAATGGCTGTTACTCTGTGAGGGCGTTTCTCCGCGTCTCCTGGTGCTCTGTCCCTGAAGGAAAGGGCCTGCGTGGGCTGCCTGGCGCGGAAAACGTGAAACTGAACCGAACTAATTTGCTTTGTTTCCTCCCTGCTCCGTCCTATTGAAACACCCTCTTAGGCTTTCTGCATGTTGGATACCTTCATCTAAATTCCCACCTAGAGCAGAGCTGAATAGCAGGACCAGTAAGACTTTACTGGGAGTCATATCCTGTTTCATACCCAGTTTTTAGCAGACAGCAAGACAGGGCCATAAGGGTATCAGAGTGTTTTGGGATGGGCTGGAGCATTTCACCTCTTCGCAGACTGCAGATTTGTGTTAGGGATGTTTCTCGGTTGCGGAGATTGTTGTTCTGTTGAGGAGCACGATGCTTTTCAAATGCACTTCCTTGCCCAAGTCTTCAAAGACACCTTGGTGGTTTCCTTAGGGTGCTGCTCTTTGTCCAGTGCGCTTTTCCTTGCTTGCGGTTCAGGGAACAAGTAACAAAATGGGGTAATGCTAACGAGTCCTGCTAGTGAGGAGAATTGAATGAAATTAATTATTTGATTTATTTTTTAGCGAATGATTTTTGAAACTTCAGTTGACAGTTACTGTTTTGTTGCCCCTTTTGACAGATTGGCTTCGTTTTATGAATTGGCAGTTCCTGAGCTGGAATCTGCGATTAAGAAGAGACATTATGAGGATAACAGGTGAAAATGTCTGCAGGGGCTTCCATTTGCTTTTCAATAAAAGTCTCCCAGGGCTGTGTTAAAAATTCACTTTGTGCTGCTTTACTGACCTCTGCAGAGTCTTTCTATCTTTTTTTATGCTGCTTCAAAGGACTCTGAAGAGATGCTTCTTCTAATTCCAAATTTTCCTGGGCCAGTGGGGTGACTAATGATTTCATTCAGTGCTGCCTAAGAAGAAACTTGATGGGAGACACATTCAAATTGTAACAAAATGAGAAAACATAAATGATTTCTATGTATAGATGGCTCTCATTTTAAGACCCAGACTATGCTGGTACATTTGAGATCCCACTGTCTAGCTGACAGGACAATTGGTGATTGAAACCGACTTAGTTTAGAGCTTGGATTTTCCTTAATGACTATGAAATGGCTCTAATCTCTGGTCCTCACAGCAAAGAAATGATTCTGCTAATGAAATCCCTCCTCTACAGGGTTAACTCCGCAATAAAGGTGTGTTAAAGATTCACATTTCTTATGCTGACAGCAACAGTGTCTTTTTACTCTCTCTGAAGTGTTTTTGTGGATTTGTGGAGGAGAATTTCGCACTCCAGAAAGAAGATGATAGAAGCTTTCCACGTCCTAATAAACCAAGTCTGTCTGCAGCCCATCTTAGAAAGCAGGTATTGGCACTGGGGCACTGTCATACTTGCCAGTTATTTGATTGCTGTCACGGGGGAGATTGTTTCCTTGTTTTCAGATTTACTGGAGAAAATGAACAGATACTGCGATTTGTGTTGCGGTTGTATCAGAGAGTTGTAGAATGCTTTAGGTTGGAAGGGACCTTAAAGCAGATCCAGTGCCACCCCCCTGCCCTGGGCAGGGACACCTCCCACTAGACCAGATTGCTCCAAGCCCCGTCAAACCTGGCCTTGAACCTCCAGGGATGGGGCAGCCACAGCTTCTCTGGGCAACCCTGGGGCTCACCGCCCTCACAGGCAGGAATTACTTCCCAAGATCTCATCCAAATCTCCCCTCTTCCAGTTTGAAGCCATCACCCCTCGTCCTGTCACTACCTGCCCTTGTGAAAAGTCCCTCCCCAGCTTTCCTGGAGCCCCTTTTCAGATACTGAAGAGCTGCTCTAAGGTCTCCCTGGAGCCTTCTCTTCTCCCGGCTGAACCCCCCCAGCTCTCCCAGCCTGTCCTCCCAGCAGAGGGGCTCCAGCCTTCCCAGTATCTCTGTGGCCTCCTCTGGACCTAGTGCAACAGCTCCGTGTCCTTCTCACATTGGGACCCCCGGAGCTGGACCCAGGATTCCAGGTGGGGTCTCCCCCGAGCAGAGCAGAGGGGCAGAATCCCCCCCCGGCCCTGCTGCCCCCGCTGTGGGGATGCAGCCCAGGGGTGGGGGGTTCTGGGCTGCCAGCGCACAGTGCCAGTTCACGTTGAGCTTCTCCCCCCACAACACCCCCGGTCCCTCTCCTCGGGGCCGCTCTCCAGCCATTTTCCGCCCAGCCGGGATTTGTGCATGGGATTGCCGTGACCCCCGTGCAGGACCTTGCCCTTGTAGCTAATGATCTTGGCTAAGATCAGAAGTCTGTTGTCCTGCATACCAGGAAGGTTCCAGACGAAGCTGTATGACCCAGAATCGGTGTAGTGAGCTGTGTGTTGACCCCACTGGAGTGGGATAATGCTGTGCTCCAACGAGCTTTCTAACCTCAGTTTAGGTGAAGTTGCAAATTCTAATGGTGTGTGTAGACACCGTGACTGAGACACCGTAGTAAAAGTGATGCAGTGTTGTAGATCACAGAAAAGAGTCGTTTTAAATCTAGATGCTGGTGCTTTTACCTTTCTTTCCCCCTGCTACTGTTAAAATTGTTAATTGGTAGCTCTGTGACTAATATGAAAATGAAGGCAAGTATAACTATTTTTATTTTAAAATAGAGACAGGAAGAGAATTGAAATGACCCAAAATCATGCTACATATTGGGGGTGGAGCCAAGGACCTGGATCTTGATAGCAAGGGCAGTGCTGCCTCGGGCTGGCCTCTCGGCCAGTGCTCGTTACGGGTTTTGTAGACCGCTGGTATCTGTGGCTCCTGTTCTGCTTGAATATTTGCCCTGGTTTGATACCAATAGAGTTGTCCCAGAAGAAGAGGAGGATCTGTTGGTGGAATTTCTTATGAGAGACCTGGGTTTGCTCCCTTGACTTCCTCTGTGACCTGGACTCTGTCACCCAGTCTCTGTGCTGTAAAGCCAATCCTTAAAGGAGCAAATCCCCTTGCCTTATCCTGGCTTACCTGAGTATTGCCTTTCAGTACCCCCCAGAATATTGAAAGTACAAATGAACCAAAGAGCGTAACGTGTTCAGATTCTGCACTATTAAGTGCAGAATATACAATATTCTATATGAATAAGTGTATATAGTATATAGAATATACTATATACACTTCAGGGATAGTAAAGGGCAGCTCCAGAAACTCATGCCAGTTTGTCAAGAGCTGAGGCTCCTGTGAAGACGATATGTCCACCTTCTAGGGAAGTACCTTTTTCTTAACATTGATCTGCTGCAGAGGGCATTCGGTCTCGCTGCGAGGCTCGATGCATCGGCAGTGATGGGGAGGTTCGGCATTATAACAGAAAGGTTGCAACAGGAGTTTGCTTGGCACATGATCTTGCGTAGGTGAGCACATACTTTCTGGGAGGTTCACTGGTATAATCCCAAGACATATAATAAGAGTGCAATTACCAAAGCGCCACACGCCCTTTTCTGCTTATTGCAAGTCTGAGGCGTCAAGCTATGATTTGTAAAGTCTCTCAGAAGTTGTAATTCTAACTGCTGTACCGCTTGAGATCTAGCTGGGTGAAATGTTTGCTGAAGCCGGAAAAGAAACTTGTTTCTGTTTAACCCTTTGCTCCCGTGAAAGCCAAAAAGTGGTTGGAAATCTGTTTTCACATGGGATTTTCTTGTGATGTATGAGCGTGACTAGTTTGGCTAGTGAGGCAGAATTTCGAGATTGTGCAATGCGGTAGGCTCGCCGCTGAGTTTTTCACTCTGTTGTGCCATTGTTTTCTGTAGCTGTGAGAACATTCAGCCTTTTATTGAGGAATTTCTACAGATCTTCACTTCGGTGCTTCAGGAAAGGAGGTGAGTCTTGCTGAAAGAGGCCCGAGGGGAGGGTCAGCTCGCCTTCCTCTTCCATTCTTTACAACAGAATTGCCCGAGACATTATTATGAGGCGTAACGATGCGTTTGGGAGTTAGAAATCATTCTAAGTAGTTGGGAGAGCTGCTGTGAGAGGATTTCAGACTGCAGTACAGACTTTATTGTAAAGGTGAGGAGGATGTTGCATGACGCTGGAGAATGTTATTCTTCACTCTCTTTAATCCAGGCTGTCAAAGCGGAGGATAGCAATTTAGCCAGTAGCTACCTTAGGCTATTATTACTAATCTGTGCTTTTCAAGTGGGGTGACCAGACCAGAAAGATATTAAGTGCTAATGCTGAAGATGCAAAGTGAATAAGTGGCCGAACTGGGAATTCGATGTCGTCCTGATGGTGCTGTCGTTCTGATCGTGTTCAAGTCATAAACCATATTTTCTCCGCAATGTGGCGCTGGGTTACAGGTCTCAGCGTCATGAGGACTGTTGCAGCTGGCTCCGATGGCTTGGGGGGAAGCGCTGCTGTAGTATAACGGGGGCAAAACCGGACACAGCAACCCATGCTGGAATTCACCGTGCTAAGTTGGACGCGTTCCTAACAGCAGTGAGGAAATCAAAGTGGCATAGCAGGGGTGGTAGTGCGTGACAGGTCTGCTGGTAATTTACTCTTGAGTTCGACTGATTAAACCTGCTTCTGTGTTTGCAGATTTCTCCATGACTATGATGAGCTGTTTCCTGTTGAGGATGATGTCAGTCTGCTTCAGCAAGCGTCCTCCACACTGTATCCTTTGCTGTCACCTTGGGGTTGTGTGGACCTGGCTGCTCTTGCGTTCCTTCACACCGGTGGCGTTTCCAGTGTCGGTGTCTCTGGTTAAGCCCCATGACTGGCAGTGAGCGATGGAAAGTTTTCTCTTAAAAAAAGAAAGGGGAAAAATGTTCATGTAGGCACAGGCTCGGAAGTCACTGAAAATGGCGTAGTTGCTTTGAGGTGAGGCCTGAATCTGTGCATCTAGAAATGTCCTTAATGCTGTCCTCTTAGAGATGAGACCAGGACAGCCTATATCCTCCAGGCAGTGGAAAGTGCGTGGGAAGGGGTAGACAGGAAAAAAGCCCAAGTTGTTAAAAACCCAACACCACCAGCAACATCTGATGGAGCATCAGTAGGAGTGGAGAGCGCTGCTGAGGACACAGAAGAGCTCGGGGCTGCGTATGCATCAGAGGACGAGGTGAGTAGAGCTGTGCGGATCAGACTGGCTTCTGCTCTTTCTGTCCTTACTTCATTGACCTGTGAAGAGAGGGTAGCTTTGCTCGGTTTTGGGGATTGCTTGAGATTGAGTCTCATTTCTTACCTTTGCTAGATTTCAGTGCAGCCTTGTGAAATGAGAAACAAGACTACACTTGAACCCCAGCTTTATTTTGGAGCAAATTGTTTCTCACTCCTGTTGCCTTGGGTTTCCTGTTGTTGTGGCTTATTTAAATACCGTGCTCCATCTCTGTAGCTCATGTGCGTATTTTTTTTAAATGTGCAGTTCATATGTTACTTGAGGAAGGGGTTCTCCAGAGCGTCTTTGCTGACTTGGGGACAGACAAAAATAGTCGTGTGCCCAGTCTGTGTAATGGCCCTTGTGTAGTATAGACAACTTAGCTGATTTCTTCTGACTTCAGTCTTTGACTTCTTTGTGTTTAAATTCCGATAACCCAGACCACTCCTTTCCCTTTCTTAATGTGCATTCCTGCCTTCCCTCAGCTGCTCTCCCATTCCAGTAATGCCACTGATTCTCTTTGGTGTGTGTAGTGTGCCGGCGCAGCTGCTGCGCCCCTCGTCAAGGTGTCAGGGGTGGAGCTGGACTCTCTGATCTCCCAAGTGAAAGACCTGCTGCCAGACCTTGGTGAGGGCTTCATCCTGGCCTGCCTGGAAGAGTACGGTTACAACGTGGAGCAAGTGATCAACAACATTCTAGAAGACAAACTGGTGCCGTACTTGGATAAGCTGGACCGAGCAATGCAAAGGTGTGAGACAACTTCTGGCAGGGCTTTCGTGCCTTCTGGTTTTTTTGTTTGACGGTTGTCATTTAGCATCGGGCGTGCTGAAGGTTAGCCACTTGTAGAGCTCTAAGAAGTTGCATGTGCATTTTCTGGGGGTAGGTAGCTGCAGTGAGAGCTTCTCGTTGCCATCTGTCACTGGCTTTCTGGCCTCTTTGTGTCCCTGCAGAGCACTGGAACATTCACTGTTCAGCATTTCAGTAGAGCAGATGCCGGGTCGTGTTTTGTGGTGGGGGAGGCAAATATACTCGTTCATTAAACACTCAAATAAGAACCATTAAAATCCCATCATGGGGACCTGGGCTTAGCCCAGGCTGGGCGATGGCATGTGTTGCCTTCAAAAGTTATTTTGCTGCAGGGAATAGGGTCATAGGTGTTAAAATCCCAGCTGTCCTGCAGGAAAGGGCTTCTTCAAAGGAATTAATTCAGCTCAAAATTGACCTGCAGAGTCAAACACGGTATTTGAAAGGCCACTGTTTTGCGATGTGAAGATAAACCAGAGGGAGATGGGAAATGGCGATTTAGATCTGTTTTTTCTACCCTTTGAGAAACTTGCCAGAGTTCTGCCTGCTTCTCTGGGTTGTACATGGGATGTAGGGTCTGTGGCTGGCCGTGGAATTGAGTTTTAGTTTGTCTGCAGCTGCTCGCATGTGTTTGTGCTGCAACAGCAGTTTCTGACTGAGTGTCAGGATGTGAATGTGCTGTTTGTTCACATTTCATGGGGGAATGGGCAGACTGTCTCGTTGTTGCGTTAAAAAAGGAAAGCATCTTTATCAGAAAAACGATGTAAAAAAAATAATCTTACTTTTGCAACAGTCTTCGTGCTCTCACAGTCGGATCTGCTGACTTTGGCACAAATGATGTGGGGTGGGCTTTTGGAAGGGTTGGTTTTTTCTGCAAAGCCAGCAGTTGCAGAAGATAGGGCTGGATTTTATTTTTTTCCTGCCTCTTGCATCTTCAAACAAAACTGTCAGTTCAATAGCAAATGTAGAATTTTGATCACTGCTGATTTCAGAAGTGAACATAGCAGCGTTTTTCAGATGCCCAGCTGAGCTAACAGCACCGACAAAATGAATGTAAAAATAATGGTCTTTTGACTTATAAGTTGAACAAATGTAAACCTGGAACCTTGAGAAAGAATTAAGAAGGAACCATAGGGAGATAAATATCCTGAAATCAACAGCGGCAAATTATTGGCATTTTTTCCAGCATGTAATTCATCATACTTAGCGTATGGCTTTACTGAGTCACTGTTTTGAGACCAGGCAGTCTGTTGAATATTCCACGCTGCTGTATAGTTTTACTCAGTCTTAAACGACCAGAAGAATTTTCTTTTTGCTTTCTGTAAGTTGCTTTAGTTTCCCCACAAAGGTAAGCTTCCAAAGCACTGCCTTTTATCTCGGACCGACGCCGCGTAGTGATTGTGCACGTACTATGGCACGGCTGTGAAATGAAGGAATAGCAGTCTGGGACCCAGTGAGCCAGCAGCACGGAGAGGAGCGTGGTGTGCTGTAGGTGGCTTTGAGACTGACAAAGACTAAACCAAGGAATTTGGGAAGGAGAGGACTTGATCTTCCTCAGTTCACCTTTGGTTTTATTCTCCCTGTGTTTTGTTTTTTTTTTTTTAACAGGCAGCCGAAGCCAGACCCTACTCCTCTAGTCACTTCTCGCTGTAATGTTTTCCAGAACGATGAGTTTGATGTTTTCAGTAGGGATTCAGTGGATGTTTCTCGGATACAAAAAGGCAAGCGGTGAGTATCGCATGCCCTTAATTAACCCTGTCTGTCAGGAGGAATTGTCACAGTCTGTCAGCTGTGAACCTGCACATTTATTTCTCCTCCGAACCTCCTGCAGGAATTTGTTGGCAGGGGGTAAGGCTTATCAAAAAATGTTTCCCACCTGTTTCTTCTGCTTCTCTGGGAAAGTAAAATGAAATATTATTAGGGAATTGGTTTCAGTTAGTGTTTTTCCTAATTGGCTTTCCTCTGTATGCTGCTAGAGTTTGCTGTGCCAAGCTCATTTGTAATGTCAGGCTCTTGCTTCTTGGTCTTATTGTTAAACTTGTACTGAATAACAAACCTTGAAAAGCAACCACCTCTACCAGCCTGGGATTGTGACTCAGAACTGAGAATAAATAATGATTTGGTTTAGACCCAAGTGAAGCTTCAATATCTATCTGCTTCAAAATCTGATAACACTCTGTGGCTTAGAGTACTTTTGTTGTTCCTGCTGCTGCGAGCGTCCTGCAGAAGGACGTTTCCTTTGCTTTCTGCCGAGTTTGGTGTGCTGTGCTGTGCCACGCTCCATGCAAATTTAAGTTAGGGCATTGTCCTGGCTCCCATTGATGTCAACTGCGACTCCAAATATGGCCATTTTGTTTCAGATTCTTTTTATACACTTTCTCTAACCAGCCAAGTCTCATCTTTATGTTGGTATGTATTTACCCAGAACATAAATAAAAGTCGGGCTGGAGGCTGAGCCGCGTGACCCTGGGAGCTCCTGGTTAAGGTTTTGGTTGCGAAGCTGCATCAAAAAAATAATCTTGGGAGTCTCTTTTGTCCCAAAGTCCAGTCGAACGACTTTTCAGCAGCAGGGTTGTCGTGATTATATTGGCTCAGCTAGGCAGGAAAATAATTTTGTTTCTCTCTGGCCAAGGCAATGGCTTCTGAAGTGTCTGTAGCTAAGAATCACAGGCGCAATCTCTCTCCTTTCCCCTCATCATGTTGCCTTGCTCAGAGCACAGGCAGGAGCCTTGTGCCCAGGCGCGCTCCGTTGTCTCCCACCTCCCTAAAGTTCTGTGCGTGTGGGCGGCTGCCGAAGCAGCCGGCCAAGGCCAGAGAGCACCGTCTGTGTTCAGCACAGTGCAGCCAGCCAATGGAATAACCCTGCCGGGAGCTCCATCTGCAGATCATTTCCAGAGCTTTGAAAGTTGTTAGTCATCCCTGAGCTGGGTTGTGGGACCCTGTTCCTGTGGCTTTGCCCTCCAGCTCGTTGGGGAGGCTGTGTCTTCTCTCCGGTGGTAACACCACTCCTTGAGAAAGCTGGCATGTCTTCTGCTCTGCTGTTATGTGACCTCTTGGGATTATCCTCTTAGTGCTGCTGTTCTGGGTGTCTCTTGGCCTCCCTCGGGCTCCATCTTCATTTCAAAACAGTTGTTGTTACGCTAGGAACGTTCTTTCTGCAGGACTCTAGACACGTTATGTATGTTTTGAGTAACATAGCTCCATAACATGGAGGTAACTAGCTGAGATCAGCAAGGCCCTGTGCCCAAAGTTGACCCTACCTAACTAACTCGAAGGATAAGCTGTAGTACATTGCTCTCGAGGATTTAACATTCAAAACTCCACAAATATAAAGTGTGTCCTTTCAGCACTAAAAGCGCAACTTACTTGGGAGTCCTTTTCCCACAAGCAGGAAACCTGCTGCTTTATCCAAGCATCTGGGTAACAGGGTTCCCCTAGCCTTGTTTGAGACCTGCTTGGGATTCAAATTGCATCAATTTCCCCTCCCCACCTCTTAAAATCTTTTGCTCACCGGATTCTGCTCGTGTTTAGAGTGGTGTTGCTGCCTGAGCGTGATGTCGCAATCGTGCTCCAAGAGCCCAGCCAGGTTGGGTCCCACTGCGCTCGCTGCTATGCGGATAAGCGTAAGCAGTTTGTTGCAGGGACTGTTAATGCGAAGGCGAAAGCCACACCAGGATGAGGAGAGAAACAAGCATGAGGAAACGAACACACGAGCATATACGTGATTCTTTGCTGATCCTGAGAAGTGATGTCACCTGCCTCTGCCTGTCCAGCCGTAATTGCTAGCTGAATCTGTCTCTTGAAGTCAGAGCATGTGCTGAACACCATGGGACTAGGGGAGTTATCCCACTGTTTTTCCTGGAATCGGTGCCTGAAACGTTTCATTGCAGCCCTTCTGCAGTCATCAGTCCAGCTCAACAGGAAACAATTACCAAGTGCTTAGTTCAGTCTCCTGCTGGATACCGGCAGAAGATGTTATCCCAGCCTGGGTATGTGCGAACTAACCACAGGCTTTGTAGGGCATTTTGCAGCTAAATGCAGGCGTGTAACAGAGTGAGTCACATTGGAGAGGGGAACCACATCTGTCTGTAATGTTACTTTGGTTTGAGATTCTTAATGAAAATCAGGCTGCTTAGATCACTTCCCCACTGCTTTGCTAGTATGTCGCAGAAGCCTGTCCATTCCTGAGTCACTGACAGTTGGCTTGGGGTGGGTTCTTCCTCTGATAATATCCAGATGCCAAAAAGATCGCTGATGCATGTTTCTTCCAGACTTTGAAAGCTGCGAGTTGCGCTGTGAATACTCGACAGCGTGTTCCCGTGCCGCTTTGCTGTGAGCGTTTACTTGGCTGGTCTGAAAAATGGGACTCCAAAGAGTTTCTGCTTGTGCAGCTTGAGACGCAGCATCTCAGTGGTTGCTTTTTAATCCCTCTGTCAAAATTCTCTTTCTTGGCCTTCCCTTCTTTAAAACATCTATCGTTCACTTGCCTCCTAAATTTTTTTTAAAAAATGGGATGTGCAGTGCTTTGGGATGGGTTGGATCAGAATCACTAGTCTGCTCTGGTCTGTTCTTTTCATTCTTAGTTGCGCTTATTCTAGTTCTTACTTGCTGCGCTGGTGACTTTTTGGCTCTCCCCCTCTACGTTCGTATTTTGCATCAGAAGTTGATGTAGAAGTTGAGGTTCATGGCTGTAGGACCACGTGTGTCCGTGCGGCAGTTACTCTATTGCAGCCCCGGTCCGTGATTTGCAGCGGTGCGTGCTACCGCAGCGAGACGATGCTGCAGCACGGTGTTAGAGGGCACTCTGGGCCTTGCGGAGCCGCCTGGTTGACTGGAGCCTCAGCCCTCGCCGCTTGCCGTTCAAGATTCATGGGACTTCTTGCGTTATTTGGATCTTGACCAAATTTCATCTCGAGTATAATTGCATTTGGCCTCCTGTAAAAGCTTCCTTTCTGTCTCAAATGACAGTGGCGGTCTCCGCTTCCTGTTCTTATCTGCTGTGCGATCTCGCTGCGTTTCTGTTTAAAAATGACTCTGTTCCAAGCCAGGAGTGGCTGTTTTTAGTAGCCAGACAAACAGCCCTGTTATAAATCAGAGGGGAAAATAGGCTTAAGTAGTGCTTGTGGAGTTTCAGGTGAGACTTTTGTTCCTTCAGCTTATGCTTGCTAACGGGGAGGGGGGGGAAAAAAGTAACATACAGAGAAGGTCTTTACGCTGCCTCTCTGTTTCCATCCCGTGGAGTGCAGGAGGGAGAAGGACACAACCAGGAGTTTGCTGAACGACAAACGCCTGGTTGCTGAGCAGAAGGAGCGCTACAGCCAGTACAGCGTGATCGTGGAGGAGATTCCCGTGCAGCAAGGAGAAGCTCAGCTCTACAAGGAGGACTATGAGGACGAGTATGATGACACTTACGATGGAAACCAAGTGGGGGCAAATGACGCTGACTCAGATGATGAGCTGATCAGTAGGAGGTGGGTGCTGTGGCTTCAGTGAAAGGCAGCTTGATGGGAATTGCCACCTAGAGCTGTCTGGCTCGCACAAACCTGTTCAGCGCTGGGTTTTGGCTCTGTTTCTCAGTGAGGACGTGCGTGCTTCAAACCACCCCTTTTTCTGCTGCTGCTTTTTTTTCTCTGGAACGTTGCCAGGAGGGAGATTTGGGTCTGTCTTCTCCTGTTGGTAGGGAGTGTAGCCATGGGATGCACCCACGACGTTCTCAGGCTTCCATTTTCTGTGTCTGCAGGACTCAGCCATTGCCTCAATGAATCGCAAATCTAAGAGGGGAATTTGCCATTCGGTTGAAACTTGCACTCAGCAGTGCTTCTGCTTGTAGAAAACTACCCTGCCGTGGAGGAAAATGGGTTATCTTGAATAAATCAGGATAGAGTGTAGCTTGGCAACGTAAAATGACTGGTTAGCAAAGGAAAACTTCAAAATTTGGAAAACTGTACAACCGGACTTCTTCTCCTTGCCAATCACCTCTGACATCTCAGAGTTCTGACACCTGGAATTCAGTCCTTGCTGGACTGCACAGCACTCTCCACAATGACTGACAGCTGGAGATGATTAGCTTTTAGGAAGCAAAGGGTTAGTTTGGGATGGGGGTTGTAGAATAATTCATTTTAGAAATAAGCAATAGAGGTAGAAAACACATGTTTTAAAAGCTGGTTTAACATTTCTGAAAGTGGCCTTTTAAATTTTGGTGATATCACCATTTCTAACCTCAAACCAAGAGGAATTTTTGGGGTTCCTTTGTCCCTTGTGCTTTTTGGGTTGTTCCCTGCTCCCCCAAAGCACGGCAAGGCTTCAATTTAAATCCTTCCTGTGGTTTGCCCCTAACACTGTGGCACTCAGGTCTTCTGCCCTGGTTCAGGTGCTTGGTGCTCGCCGCTCCTAGAGCGGCAGTAGGAACAGTTAGTGGATGTTACTGCTGACAACTAAATCTATAGGTTTGAAGTAACAAAGGCTTTTCTGGTTTTACATTTATTTATTTGACAGTGGCATGGTGGATCCAATTTCCAGTAGAATCTAAGCATATGCACACACACACATATATGTATTTATATTAAAGAAGAGTATAGGCGTGTGGCAAATTCAGTCCCCTTTGCCGCTCTGCCTGTTCAGGGTGATTCATAAAGCCTGATGGATTTCTCCAAATATTTTCCCCGGTGTGAAACTGGGGCACAGCAATGAAATTGGGGCTGCGTGGATAACCGCTGACTGGTCATAGTGGCTTCAGAAGCAGGGCACTTTCTGACCATTAGTGTTTCTGTCTTGAGTTTAAGCTTGAGGTTTAGGGGTTTGTCTTTGTACAGTAGCTGCTCCCTGACTGGTGAGCTAAAGCCTAGCAAAGTATCCTCCTTACTAATGCCTTGTGGCTGTGACTGGATACCCTTCTGCCAGAGGAACCAGTTGTTTCCTTGGAGAAATTCCTTGTGAGGGTTCAGGTTTTTCCTGACCTGCTCCTTTTTCTTACAACTATTATTATTATTTTCAGTAACAACTTCATAGTGAGCATTCCTCAGTGAAGAACTTCTGTGTTTAATTGCCCACGGTAAATGTGTCACTAGCTTCATTAGCCACTGGGTCCCTTTCTTTTTTCTTTTTTTAACTTCAGGAAAAAACCCAAGTCCGTGAAATTTGTAGATTCTCCTTTTTTAAAAGATATGATGCAAAATGAAAGGGATGCGGTGTTCAGTGGAACGTTTGTGGCTGCACTGTCTTCGTATCTGACTGTGTCTTAATTCTCAGGCCGTTCACAATTCCTCAAGTTTTGAGACCTAAAGGACAGGAGGAAGGACAGGAGGAGGAGGAAGAGGATGAAGAGGAGGAGGAGGAGGAAGCTGAAAAGGAAAGAACAAAGGTGACATTTAGCTTGTGGTTGGAGTTGCATTAAGATTTACCATATGCCTTACTTGCTTCACCTGCAGAGTGATGTGGAGCAGATTTCCTCTTTCAGAGAGTGACTCTTTTTAACAGTAGCATGGAAACCGAGCAGCTTTTCAGAGTGTCTGCTTCTGTGGTCCGCTGGACTGCGAAATGTCCCCTGAGTACAGCTATCCACTGCTTCCTAGGCTAGCCGTACTGGAGCAATGTCATTTACTCCGTGGAGAGGTTTAATCTCCTTTATTCCGTAGCAAGACGATGCCAGCAGAACACTTTGAGGGTCACTAATGCTCTGTTGTCACGAATATACGGGAAATAGTGACGTTGATGATGTTGCTGGCAAAGGTAGGATGTGGGAAGAGGTCTCCGTCGCGTTTTCTGCCAGGTTTTGTGTTTAGAGTCACTGACACCAATCCTGCTGGCTCAGCCAGAAGAGATAACGAACAATGGATTGACTCTGCTCCATGGTCCTACAGAATCACCTCCTGCTGTCTAGCCTTTTGCGTGATGCTGCGATGCCGATGAGTTTACTCACCTCTTTCCTTCCTTCCCGTGGCAGGATCATTTTGTGCAGGACCCAGCTGTGCTGCGGGAGAGAGCTGAAGCCAGACGGCTGGCTTACCTTGCGAGGAAAGGGTACGTAAGCATCTCCCTCTGCAGGGTGAAACCATGGCTCTGCAGTTAGCGCGTGTTTTCCTGCTGACTGGAATTGGGGAGGGTACACCTGTTCCTTAACATTCCTGTACGTCGGGGTCACTGCCGCGGGGGTGTTTCACTGCTGGTTGTTCTGTCCCATCAAAGGGGTAGGCAAGTCCCTTTAGCGTAAGCAGCAGAACCCTGTCTGAGATAGCGTCTTGGAGAGCACGGCTTCCCAGAGCTTGGACCGCTCCCACAGGGATTTCGGGATGGTTTAATAGCTGGCTTGAGCTGGCAGACTCAGTGTGTAGAAGGACACGTCGTTGTGTGGCTAATGCTGATGCTCGGCTCCTGCAGAAGCCCTGCAGAGCTGGGGTGAGCCGAGGCTCGAGGCCTGACCTCCTCACACCCAGTTGTTTCTCGGGATTGGAATATTTTATATTATTTTGTCCCCCACGTGGGCAGTGTGCTTGTTGTGACGTCCTTTTTCTGTGTACTCCAGGCACAAGCACGACAGCTCTGCTGTTGTCGGCAACGTGAAGGGCCATGGGCAGAACCGGGAAACAGTGCAGGAACGAAGGAAGAAGGAAGCGAACAAAAGCACGAGAGCTAACCATAATCGGCGAGTCATGGCTGACAGAAAGCGGAATAAAGGCATGATTCCTTCCTGAAAGACTCATAGCGCAGGTGTTGCATCATCCCCAGTCCTCCGCTTAGGAGGAGGCAGTTGTGCTCCATTCCCTCGGCACTCTCTTCGCTCAGGGGACTGGATGGCATGGTTCAATACCTGTGGAATTGCGCGTCCTGTGGGAGGGCTGCCCGTTGAAGGGAAGAACTGCCCTCCGCGGAGCCCCTCCATGATGTAGCGAGCCGCGTGTGTGTGATGGTGGGCTGCACCGCGATGCATCGGACGGGCTGCACCAGCCGTTTGTTTCCTTTTGTACTATTTGTAATTTGGAGAATTTTATTTTCGTACTGGCTCCTTGTGCCCTCTCCACAACTGGAGCGGGCTTCCAGGCCACACAGCAGGGAGCTCGGAGAGCAAGGCTTCCCTGGAACACTGCTCCGCTGAAATGCCTTATCCTGAAGTGCGACTTAAACGTCGATAGGGAAATGCTCAGGCTATTGCCGTTGCCGACAGACACGCAGGAGTTGAGGTGAATAAGACCTTACCATAAATTTCTGTCCCTTGAGTGAGGCATGTGAAAAAAGAAGGTGCAAATAAATGATTGAAATCTTTTAGTTGGTGTTTTAGGTTCTTACGAACTGTATTGATCTTTAACTCAGAGAAACCTCGACGAGCCTTTTAATGCGCTGTATCTGCAGGCAGTGAAATTCAGTTGCTGTTCTGTGTTCAGTGTAATGAGTTCTAGCCACAGCCACCGAGACGAAAGGTACTTGAAAATCGGGATCAAGGCGTCCTTAGCGAGATGACAGTAGCACAGAAATCAGAGTTGAAGGCAGCAGGGTCAGAGTCTCCCTGGGGAGCTGCCTCCTCAATAACCACTTGTCACACTCAGTGAAGCAGAACTGCCCTGATTATTGTGTTTGCTGTCGGGAAGGCTGGGAGCTAATGGTAAACAGCAGTTTGTAGTTGCGGAAAGAACTTCTCCTGAGGGCTGTCTTTTGTTACGGAGGCAGGGAGACACAACCCGAGTTTACTGTGTAACCTGTTTGTAAGGTGCTCGAATGCCATGGCAATGGCTGCTACGCTGCGCCTGGGCGAGCCTACAGTATCTGCCAGCAGCTGGTGATCAAACAGCTCCAGTTGCTGTTGTCACGGAGCATTAGCATGCTTTTGGAGTGCTGTCCTCATCATGGAGATGAACCTTCAGGTAGACAATTAGGCTTTGCTTGGTTAATCAGCTCTGAGTGCCATCTCCCCACCAGCACGCTGGTTTTTTTCTAGGCCTGCTGTATAAAGCAGAGCAGGCAAAAGGTGCCTGTGGTTGTCACCTGAGTGAATTAGCGGAGAGTTGTCTAGTGCCAGAGCTACTGATCCAGGGTAAATCTAGTGCTGCCTTCCCACTTCCCAACGCCGCAGGAGCATTTCGGTAATAAACTCTGTAGGCACGTACGTTGATGCCTGGTTTTATGCGGAGGGCGGGCACTCCGGGGCTGTATGATTAGTGCCGCCACCGAACGCTATTGTGCTGGGGCTGTTTTCAGAAAGCGTAGAAATGGCTGTCACCATTATGCAAATAAGATGAGGTCCAGAGTGCTCTGAGGACGAGATTTTTCTCTGCCTATCAATACTGCCCAAACCCCCTCATGCCACGGCAGAGGGAAAAGGGAATTACATCTACCACCTCCCCTAGATCCACTGTTGAGGGAAATTACCTGCTAGGATAACCCTCCAGCTCCTCTTCCCCGGACTGACAGTTTCATTTATTCTCTGCCAGTCTGCTCCAGTGCTGTCTCCCCCTTCCCGATACTGTAGTCATCGTTAGTTCTTGCTTCCAAGAAGCTGCAAATCTCCAGCGGCTGCTCGGCGTCGCGTGGAGGTGGGGGCACTGCAGGCGGCTGGTAGTGGAGCAGGCGGCCCCACGCTCTACGAGACCAGCCCCAAAAAGTTAAACCGGTTTTCTGGGGCATCTCTCTAAAAGCACAGCTGGGCCTGTGAAAGCTCTAGTTGTTTTGCTCAAAAAAACCCACAAGCACAAGTTGAAGTCCTCTTTCTGCTATCTGAGTAAATGTTTTACTCCTAACGCCTATTTGCAATCCAAATAAAGCTTCTTTCGTTAGCACCGGCTCTAATTTGCTCCGCTTCTTCATCTGTTGCTAAAATTTCTCGTTATCAGTGGAAAATACAGTGAAAAAAGTGAGATGGGGCTTCTGGGCTGGTGTAGTGGGAAGAACAGGAGTCACTCAGCCAGATCTTCCTCCAGCCACCTGAGGGGAGCCCAGAGCAATTAACAGTGAAGTTGATGAGGAGAGGATTGCTCCTTCCCCTCTGACAGCCAGAGGCTGGAGCTGCACGCCCAGCCTTGGGGCTGAAGGCTCCTCTCCGAGCTCCCCTTTGATCCCACAGGATGGAGGAGGCTTGTAGCACAGGGCACAAGCCTGCCAAGACAGTTCTGCCCCTCAAGAAGGTACAGAAAGAGCTGGGAAAGAGCCCATTTCCGTAGGTTTTGGGTGAGCTGGAAGTTGTCCAGCAGCCCGATAGGCCCACACCAGCGCTTGCCTGCTCAGGGGCTCAAGGCCAGCAGCAAGCCAGATTTCTCACTGGTTTAAGGAATGGTGGCAGGAGCATCTGCTGCAGCTCCCAAAGGAGGACGGGCCCAAAACCTGCACAGTCCTGCAGCAAAGATGCAACTGATTTTACTGTCTTGTCACTTTTACTCATCACTTTTCTTTGGACAAGACTAGAAGGAAGCAAACAGCTCCTCACCCCTTTCAAAGCTCTCGGCAGGCAGAAGCCAAGCGTAGTGGCAGCAGACCACAGCTGTACACGTGCTTTCAAGTCTTTCAGACCGTTTTTAGGACATATTGTCATTTCTTACAGTGTCAAAACTGAGACGTAGGGTCACACTTAAGCATCCTCCACCTCCTCAAGAAGGAGAAGTTACAAGCAGGCCAAGGGATAAGTCAGGTGAACACACAGGCATGAGACATGGACCAAGAATTTTTTTTTATTTTAACACATGAAGTTTGAGTACAGCAGCAGAACTCCTTGAGTCCATCTTGGTTTACATCATATCAGTAGGTGGCTGATATAATCTGGCTCGGAGTTGTTCAATTGGGAATCCATTTCCATACCACCAGTTTCAGGAGGCCGAATCCTTCTCTGCAGCGTCCTTTGCCACCCCAGGTGGGATCCTGCTGCTGAGCATTTCAATCACTGCTCTCATACTTGTGCTTGATGTGTTTCCACAGTTTCTGTATGCAAAAAAACCCACAAGCAAAGAAACAAAACCATCAACAATAATCTTAGCCAGCTTTTCAGTCATCCTGGGCTAAAGTTTCACTTTAAAATGCAAGTTATGAAACCTACATCTGTAACAGGCAATCGCACAAAGGGAAAGAAGAGTTTGTATGAAAACTCATCCACGAGTACGCCAGGGTACAGGACAGCGTGGGTACTGTCACCCTGTGCTTCCCTGCTGCGAGGGGGCACACGCCGCTCCCCAGCAGCTTCAGGCTCACACAAAGGTTCTGATGGCAGCTGAGAGCCACCAGCCCACGCTCACCCTGCCCGTGGAGGAGGCAGCAGATGGACTACTGTACCTGGGCCTGTGACTTTTGGGCTTGACAATTAAAGCACAAAAAAAGGAGTTGAGTGCAAAGCTGAAGCCCAGATGTGATTTTATGTCAGCTTTTAACAAACAACTGTTGCTAAAAAGGAGGGGACAGGGACCCTGGTCTTGCTCTTTACCGTATCTCCTCAGCCCACCCAACCCCTGGCGAGTTCCTGCAGGGCGGTGACCACGTCACTGCATGTGGTATCAGTTTTCAGGTGGTTCTGAAGGCCAAAGAGCGGACATCGCGCCGTCAGGGAAGGCGCAGGGCAGCTCTTTCCGGCATCATAGCCATTCAGATGACCTGGCTATCCCGGGAGACCGCGGTCTGGGTGCACCGAGAGGCCCGAGGGAAGCACAGGGAAGCAGCACAGGGAAGAGCAGTGCTGTGCTGCAGAGAACGCGCAGCACACAAACTTCTTCTTCAGAGATGGAAGAGATGGAAATTAGCAAAAAGATGCAGCACCACCTGCATTGCATCACCTCATCCTGTCCATGGCACGCTGTATCCAGGCAGTTGTTATCCCACCACAGCCCTACTTTGAAATACAAGGACGGCTTGATCCATCCCACCTAATGTCGACGCCTGGAGAGCAAGGCCCGCTCACCACCCGTCATCCCCTCCCTCTGCTAAGGGCAGATCACAGAAGGCGAAGGGCTACAGACGTAGGCAGCGGACCTGCAGGCCTTGCAGACCAGAGCAAGCTCAACCCATGTCCGCCTTCCTGCACCTCACTGCCTCCGACACCTGTTCCCCAGGGCCTCCGCAGCTGGAGAAGCCCGGGAGCGGACGGACACGCTGCCTGCCAGGCACCGCCACGCCACCACAGCCCCCACGCACGGGGAGGGCAGCGCAGAACTGCGGCCCCGCCGCGCTCGGCGCCTCCTCGGGGCAACCAAGGTCGTTATTCAGCCCGGGGAGCGGCCCGAGGCGGGGCCGGCCTGACCTTCAGGCCTTCGGCCTGCGCCCCGGCAGGTCCGCGGCGCGGCACCGCCCGTCCTTACCCCTTCGTTGAGGTGCTCGAAGATGGCGTCGGCGCCCTGGTCGAAGGCGCGCTCGAAGAGGACGGCGCCCAGGACGATGGTGAGGGCGAAGGTGGAGGTGCGGCGGAACAGCACACTGTACGCCTGCCGCAGCAGCGCCATCTTGCCACCCCCTTCACCCGCAGCGCTGCGCATGCGCCGCCAGGAGACCGGGAGGGGCCGCGGAGGATTCTGGGGGCTGTAGGCCCCGGCGGCGCTAGGCCCGCTGGGGGATGTAGGCGCCAGGCCCGGCGGGAGGTGAGTGCGGCCGGCGGCGGGAGCGGGCCCGGGGTGGAAGTGTCGAGCCGTTCCCGTTCCCGTTCCCGTTCCCTTCCCCTTCCCTTCCCTTCCGCGGCTGCCGCTGCGCAGCGCCGGTCCCTCTTTGCTTTCTGCTTTTTCCTGAGGTGAATTCAGCCCAATTGGCGCAGGCCCGCGGCGGGCTGAGGCCTTCCCCGCCTGCCCGGTGGGCCCGACGCCGGCTGTGGGGCCGTGGGGGCAGGAGGCGCCATCCCTCCCATCACACATACACACCCCGCCAGGCGTAAAATGGAGGAGAAAGGGAGTTTTGCGTTAAAGTCCTCATCTGGTCATCCCCTGGGGGCCGGGGAGGTGGGTTTCCTCCTTGTCTGGGCTGGTTGTCAGCAGGGTCCCGGCGGGAGGTGGGTGCCGTGGTTCCAGAGGCCTCGGGAAAGCGGTGACATAGCCCCACGTGCCGTAACCGAAGACCGAAGTGGAAACATTCCCGTTCCTGCTCACCACCCACTTGTCACCCTTCTATTTAACCTCCATGAGGGCAAAGGGGCCCCAGGATGGCTCGGGCAGTGATGGTGGAGGTAGATTGGGGTTTGGTAAGGGAAGGCAGGCAGGGAGGGTGGGGGAATCTGAAAACTGAAGTTGTCCATCAGCAGGATTGTTGTTAAACCAGCATCTACGATAATTTCAGAACAGATCCTCGAGTGACGCTCGCTCTGTGGTTTCATTTGACTCGGGAGGAGCACATAGGCTGGCTGTGTAGTCCATTCTTTTAATTTATCTACGTTTGGTTCCCTGCCTGCAGCTACTGTGGAGATCTGGGAGATTTTTGGGGAAAGGCAAAGCCTCTGCTTGTGCTGGAGCCCGTACAGAGGGTGGACAGTGCCTGACGTATTCCCGTGCCCTGCGTATAGTGTTATCCCTTGGGCCAGACCTTTGAAAAGCTCCATTATTATTTTTCAGAGTTAACTGCTAAGGAGGTGGCGAGCACAAACTTGACTATAGGAAGTTCCATCTGAACATGAGGAGGAACTTCTTCCCTTTGAGGGTGGCAGAGCACTGGCAGAGCCTGCCCAAAGAGGTGGGTGGAGTCTCCGGCTCCAGAGACATTCCCAACCCACCTGGATGCCATCCTGTGGAAACCTGCTCTGGGTGACCCTGCTGTGGCAGGGGGTTGGACTAGATGGTCTCCAGAGCGTCCTGCCAGCCCCGGGGATTCTGTGATTTTGTCTCTATTCTATGATTGTCTCTAAGACAAATCTCCCCAGTAGCATATAACTGCTGCCACTGGGATGGGTTTGTGCAATGGTCAGGTCGATATTAATCCCGAATCAAGCTCTGGATTTACGCTGGGCGTAATGGAAGTCAGAATCTGTCCCTCTGTCACCGTGAAGGTGCTGCCAGACTCTGCTGGCGTTTTGCATGCTGCTGTAGAGATATGAGCACATTTAAATTGGCGGCTGAGTATCATAAGCTTGACACTTGGATTTAATTAACGTCACGTCGGTCTGGGTACGAGAGGGCCCCGAGCCTGGGCTATAAGAAAGCAGGAAATTGAGGTCAAGGCCCAGCAGCAATTCTCAGGGTTCAGCGGGGAGAAAAGCAGTTACAGCCGGGCGAAAACAAGTCTGCCGTATGCCCCTTTCTGGGTCACCTTCTTCCCTCTGTCCACATCTCAGGAAAATCGGTGAAAGAACCCACAGAGAGTCCTAAATAAAATCTGTAGCTATTAGAGTGCAGTGCGGAGCGGTTTGGCAGCAATTGGAGAAGGGAAAATGTAAGATGGGGCATATGAGATCTTGCCTGGAGTTTTACTGAGCACCTCAGCTAGATGAGTGAGACACCTGCTAGGTGTCTTAGAATATGCTATTTCTTATAAAACGTTGCTCCAAGAGGCTTACAGTGGAGGATTTTTTTGTTAATACTGTTAAGCACCCAGATAGGAGACAAAGCCCTGGGTGGTTTTTTTTGTATTTGGATTTATGCAGAAAGACTTTTAAGCTGGTACAAAGCCTGTCTGAAGTCGTTTGTGGCTGCCTGTGGGTCCAGGGGTCTATTCGCCTGAATTCAATTGCAAATTAAGGTCTAGAAATGTTAAGAGGAAATGGCCAAGCTGAAGCAGTTCTTTATAAAGCAGCTACATTTACTTTATTTCATAATGAGTAACATGGATTTAATTAGGAAACATCTCTGTTTTCGACTGAATAATGCTCTTTGTTTACTGTTTGAGCCATTTGGGAAAATGGAAATAGGTTAGCCAGTGTTGCTCAGAAGCAGCTTTTATTCCTACATCCCAGTTCAGCACAAAGCACTGTGGATTGCTGGTACTGCAGAGACTTGTCAGAATCCAGCCAAGATAATCCACGCAATTGAATTCTCAAGAAGATGGAAATAAGTGTTCGGTGTAACCTTTGGAGGGGGCGATCTCTGGGAGAATCTGATGCTCCTCTAATTGCTTTTTTTTATTCCGTTCATCCCCTGCAATGGGAATTGCTCGGAGAATTTGGGAGCCAGCACCTCTGGGGGGTGGGATCTGGCTGCCTGAAATCTGTAGGAGCTTTCTGCCCTCGTGGTTGGGGAAGGAGGGGGAATGAGCTTCTGCAATTATTGCTGTCGGGGTGATGAAAGGAAAAGTTTGAAATACGATTTCAAAGGCTGGCTGCTGCTGGGCTTCTGCAGGCAGAATTCCCATTGAGATCTGTGGAAATTTGTGTGGGACCGCTGCAGAATCTCATTTGTTTTCCCCATTCACAGCAGCCGCTTCTGCAGAGATGGAGCTGCAGGAGCCAGCAGCTGAAGCGGGAAAGCTTTTATGTTACCAGAACTTTGGGAGCCTATGGCATAAGATTGGGGATGGGGGGGTGTTTCAATATGTAAAAGCCACAGCAGAGCCTGCCAGAGTGCCAGACGCTGAGGGTGACAGCGTTCCCCCTGGATTCCAGCAGCCCCACTACAGTGCAGCAAAGCTGGCTGCCAGGCTGCCTGCAAAACTCCGTGATGATCTAGTAAAGGACGGGGGGAAATTACAGCTTCATGTTCATTAAGCAGCCTTGGTTTTGGTTTCTTGGGCCAGAGTAGGACAATTTTGGACCTCGAGCCGTACAGAGCTGAGTTACACCTCCCCAGCAGGAGCTAGGCCTGATTGTGTTTGTGGGCGAAGCAGTTTGCAGTCGCATCAGGGAGAGGCGGCTGGCTGATCAGCACCACCTCCCAGCATGGTATTTCACCTGAAGAACAAGGAAAGGACCTTAAAAAAAAAGAGATTTCCAGTTCAGTCAAGTCTCTGAACATTTTGCCATCAGTGTGAAGGTTTGCAGGCCGATAAAAAAAAAACAACAAAACTTTCCGTTCAGTGCAGCTGGGTGGAGGTGACCATGTCTCAGCTTGTGGTGTGAGGCCTCAGAGATTAACAGGGACTCGGTTTTGAAGCAGGAGTTCTCGGGATTTGGGGAAGGGAGGGAGTTCGGCATGGTTGATCGTGAGGTGCCGGGATGGGTGGCTGGCAGGAGGGCTCGGCAGAGCTGCCTTAGCTCAGCATGCTCGGCTCTGAGGGGTTGCCTGTTCCTGCTGCTCTTCCCGCTGGTTCTGAGGAGTCGTTAGGGAGGCTGTGATTGATTCTAACTCTGTTTTATTTACAAAATCTTTATTTCTTGCGCTGGTCTCCATGCCATTTTTTTAAACACGTTTGGCTGTCAAGGTGTCAAAAAACTGGAGAATTGCTTTCGGAGTTTATCTCCCAGTCCATCCATCTTTGGTGTTTATCAGGTACCTTTATATCACTTGGGAGAGAACTTACAGCTCCTTCAGGGGGTGTGTTACACCTCTGGCAAGCACAGCCCATGGGGACAGGGCTGCATGTAACCACAAACCCCACCTGCCCTACCAGGAGGCCCAGCACAGACGAGGGCACCCAAATTCCGTCCTGTTAATTCTCGATACTCCACAGCGGAGTCTCCGGACTACAAGCACATGTGTGATAAAGCCCCTGTCTCCTGTGGGAGGAGAAGGACCAGGCGCCTCCAGCTTGCTTTCAGTGGCTGGGAGTTGGGGGTTCTTTCTTCCTGGCTGTAAGGCTGTTGTGATCTTAGTTATTGCAAGTGCTGTGCTCAGTGAAGCCGACACGTCCGGCTGCCGTGGGCTGGGGAGGATGAGGAGGGTAGTCCTTGATGTACAGGAGTAAATAGGTGGCTGGGTGAACTGAACGCAATGTTACGTCCTTTGGTGTTTGTAGTACAGCTTCCCATTTGCACTATAGGTGAGATGAGCTGCTTTTTCCATCTCTGAGGAACTGCTGAGTTTCTTCCTTACCTTGTAGAGATGGGTACGGGTGAACTTCCTTCCTCTTGCTTGTGGAGGTTGTCTGTGGCCCAGGTGGAGGCTGTGGCATGGACCTCTGGCTCCTCCTGTTTGTGCATTGGATGGTTTCTGCTGCACCTTCCCTGGTGCAGGTGGTGGCTGGGAGCTGTTGGCTCTCTGAGGTCCTTCTTTGTGCGATCTGAACTCCAGCTCGCTCAGGGAAGGGGGGCTCTTTCAGCAGAGCTGCTGTAACACCCTTCGGGCAGCAGAGGTAAGAAATGCAGATGCGAGCCTGTTCTCCTGTGTAAGTGCTGCAGATGCCGCCTTACGAGTCTCTGACAGACAAGAATATATACTCTTGGGTCTTGCCTCTTTCTCTCCCTGCCAACCCTAAATGATTTGAGTTCCTCTCCTGGGGAAGCGGATGCTGTAAATCTTGGATCCTCTTTCCCCCCCAGGGCAGGCGTGGCTGGGCACCAAGGATCTGTCTGATGGTTCCCAGGCCGTGCTGATGCTGCTCTGCCAGAAGAGAGATGGGGAAAAGATACTTCTGTGACTACTGTGACAGGTCCTTTCAGGACAACCTTCACAACAGGAAGAAACACCTCAATGGAGTGCAGCATCTCAGGGCTAAGAGGGTCTGGTACGACTTATTCCGAGGTGGGTACTACCGTCTGTCTGTCATTCACTTGCTGGGACCGGGGAGGTGGGGGGGGGTGATGGAAATAGATAAAATAAATCATCACCGATGATTTATATTCATATTGTCCGTGCCGGTGAATTGCGGACTTGATACCGTTTCTGTCAAGTGGTCCCGGAGGCAAAACACTGGTGTCTGCATGTGGGAAGGGGAAGCTGTAGACATCAGCTGGGACTTGAAATGAGGTGAAAGAGACAGGGAGGTTGTTTCTGAAAACAGGAGGTGCAGGTAGAGCTCTCTTGATGTCATGAACAAACCTGAGACGGGAGACCTGAGAGAACAAAGTAAGCTCCCGCTTCTGAAGGTGAGTTAGGTGCCTTCTGCAAGCCAGAGTTGATCTCTGACATGCTAAGAGCAAGGAATATGGGTGTGTATGTGGAGAAAGCGGGCTGGAAGGCAGGCTGTACGCACATGTTGTGTGGACAGATGGGAAGCTGGCAGGAATTCTCTGCACTGGCTGGGGAGGTTGGTTAGGAGGGTGGCCCTGGGAGAGGCTGAGGGTGCGACCACTTGACTGGAGATGCCGGAAGGGTGAAAGGGCTGGGAAGCAGCTCAAAGCACCGGTGTGCTCAAACCTGTCTTAGCCAAGGGGCGAGTGGACGAGGAAGACGAGGTGCACTGAGGTTTTGGCAGAAGACAAGTTGGAATTCTGCAGTTGGAGGCTGCATCAGGATGAAGCTGGTGAGGGGTCTAGAGAACAAGTCTTATGAGGAGCAGCTGAGAGAGTTGGGATTGTTCAGCCTGGAGAAGAGAAGGTTGAGGGAGACCTTCTCACTCTCGACAACTCCCTGAAAGGAGGTTATAGCCAGGTGGGGTCAATCTCTTCTCCCAAGTAACAAGTGACAGGACAAGAGGAAATGGCCTCAAGTTGTGCCAGGGGAGCTTTAGGTTGGATATTAGGAAAAACTTCTTTACGGAAAGGGTTGTCAAGCATTGGAACAGGCTGCCCAGGGAGGTGGTGGAATGGCCGTCCCTGGAGGTATTTAAAAGCCGGGCAGACGTGGTGCTGAGGGACATGGGTTTGGCACTGTAGGTTTATGGTTGGACTTGATGATCTTGAAGGTCTCTTCCAACCCAAGTGATTCTATGATTCTGTGGCATGCTGGAGGAAAGCCCTGTGTCCTCTGCCTGTTAAAGAGGACTCTTCTCATCCAGCTGAGCGCTCTGACCTTGTTTGCCGTGCAGTTACACGTGTCTTAGCGCCCGCCTGAGGAATATGGTGGGAATGTGTGTCCAGGGTCCAAGAGGGAGAGCAGGACTGTGTATTTTGGCAGTAGTAAAGACTTAGTTTGGGTTAAACCAATTGTGAAACCATTGCCTATGTGTTCTTCTGCTTCCTTCTGGTTCCTCAGGATCGGGAGTTGCAGGCTGTGTTTGTACCTGGCTAGCTAGGTGAGGGATACCCTGCGGAGCTCTTGATTTCCCTCTGATTGACAAAATTCCTCATCCCACCCCTGTTTAGAGGATTCGTCTCCTCTTGTCTCCAGGCTCTGTGGCCTGGCATCAGCCAGTGCAAGTTCTTCCACGATTTATGGGAGCTGCTGTGTCTTTGGGGCTCACTGTCCCCTGGACATCTCCGGGAGATGAAGAACCATTTTGGTGGTGTCCACTGGAGACTCAGCACAGGATTCTGTGAGGCTTCGCACAGAGCTTTTCTGAGAGCTCTCCGAGTCTACGCAGTCTTTCTCTGCTGCACAGAAGTGCTGCAGAGTCCTTGCTTTTCCATCGTGCTTCTTTTCCCCTCCTGGCATGGGGAGAAAGCATGAAGCAGAAAGCAAGGAAGGGGACGTTTGCAAGCCAGTGAAAAGCTGAAGCTAGGGGTGCAAACAGGGACAGTTACCTGTCAGTTTGTCTGTCGTTTTAAGTTCCTGGTTGTCGTGTAAAATGGCTTCACAGTAGGCAGCTGACCTGTTTAGGACCACAATACGGTGGGGTATTGCTGTGCAAGAGCAATGTTACCCTGTTTTGTTCTTTCTCTCCCCTAGATGCTGCCGCTATCTTGCAAGAGGAGCAAACCAAGAAACCTTGTCGGAAGTTTCTGCAAACAGGTGAGGAGTTCTGAGGTAGAAACAACTGCCTGAGCTCCAGCAGCTCCTTCCTGAGCCAGCCCAGGGCTGTTCTGGAGAGCCCTGGTACGTGTGTTTGTCTTGGAGAGAGTGAAGGGCTTGGGGCTGTGTGGCTGGTGTGCAGGTGCGATTGATCTTGGCTTTGCATGCAGATTCACAAGGGAGGACACGCGTGTGCGGCTCTCACGGAGCTCCATGGGTTTTATTCCAGGACAGTGTGATTTTGGGTCCAACTGCAGATTTTCCCACATGACGGAGCAGGACCTGGAGAAGCTGAGTGCCCAGGTTCAAGGTGAGTCCTCAAACAGCAAAACATCCACGGGCCTCTGAGGAGGGGGAGTTGCTGCAGGGAGCGGGGGCTGCGCAGGGGAGCATGAGCCGCTGCGCAGGGAGAGCCTGCAGCCCCGTGCTGCCTGTACGCAGCAAGCCGAGCACGGATCTCTCCTGCCTGCCTCTCAGTGCTACGCGAGCCTGTGGCGTGGCTGGAAGTGCTGCAGTTTTTCATATGCTTTCTGCTCAGTCTGCTGGCACAGACGCAAACCTAGAGTTGAGCAGTGCTGTTACTACATAGCAGCGAGCATCTGAAGCAGAGAGTGGGCTTGCTGAGCCCTGGGGTTTTGTTCAGTCAGGGAATAAAAACTGTCAGCAGCAGAGGGCACTGGTACATCACTTCCCCTTAAATTTATGGATCTGATTTCCCCCCATCTCTCAGCTATTACCAGGGAGCTGCTGCTTCCACCCTTGGGAAGAGCAAGCCAGCTGTCAGTTGGGTTGTCCTGAGGAGAGGACGTGGGGTCTCGGATCCAGAAATGGCTTCTGCTCACATGCCTTTGGGTGGAACTGAAGTTTGGGCAGAGGATGAGGGGCAGCTGCTCCCCTGCTGTGAGCCTCCAGAGCACTTTTGAACTTTTTCGTTGCGGTAGGACCACCTCCTTGCCCTTCAAGGAGTGGCGGCTCTATTTGCTTTGTAGGATTCATTACTTTGGTGGTTAGAGAAAATGTGAGTGAGGTGTTGGTGAGAATTTACAGAGTGGTTGAGGTCTCCCCTGGGGATTGACTAATCCCAACCCTACCTTGCTCAAAGTAGGGTAAACTAGAGCAGGCTGCGCCAGGACCGTGTCCAGTTGTGCTTTGAGTATCTCCAAGGGTGGAAACTACTACCTCTGTGAGAAGCGCTGTTCCAGTGCTTGACCATTTTGCAATAGAAGTGTTTGGGGTTTTTTTAATATTTAAATGGAAACTCTTGTGTTTGGGTTTGTGCCCATTGTCCCTCGCCTTTGCTGGACTCCCTCCAGCATAGAATCATAGAATCACAGAATCATTTGGGTTGGAAGAGACCTTCAAGATCATCGAGTCCAACCATAAACCTATGCCAAACCCACCCCTAACCCATGTCCCTCAGCACCACGTCTGCCCGGCTTTTAAATACCTCCAGGGACGGCAATTCCACCACCTCCCTGGGCAGCCTGTTTCAATGCCTGATAACCCTTTCCATAAAGAAGTTTTTCCTAATATCCAACCTAAACCTCCCCTGGCACAACTTGAGGTCATTTCCTCTTGTCCTGTCGCTTGTTACTTGGGAGAAGAGACTGACCGCCACCTGGCTACAACCTCCTTTCAGGGAGTTGTAGTGAGTGAGAAAGAGCATGTCCCTGTCTCTGTGGTACTCGGGAGACCAGTGCTGGGTGCAGCACCCAGTCACGGTCTCACCAGTGCGGAGCAGGGAAGAAGGATCACTTGACCTGCTGGCAATGCTTTTCCCAGCGCAGCCCAACTTCTGAGCGGATCTTGTGCCCACACTGCCAGCTGAAGCCAACTGTTGTTTTGCCAATAGTCTGGGAAAAACAGGCTTGAGTGTTGAAAATGTGTGTGTGTGTGTGTGTGTACGTGCATGCATACGTATGATATTTGGGATGTGCGTGGGGGAGAGACTCTCCTGGCCTCCGGAGGGATCGGATTTGGGGAGGCAGGGCTCTGGCGGAGCGGGAGGAAGGCAGGCACTACACAGCTATTCCAGTCCTCACTGTTGCTGAGTCAGTCTGCGAGTCCCTGAGGCGACTCCGTGAATCAATCGCTGAACAACACTGGCAGTCAATAAAACCCATCTCGTCGGGCTGCGCGGGAGACGGAGCACTCCAGCCAGCCCTTCTCCGAGCAGCAGTGCTGGCCTGGCAGTCGCACTCCCCTTCCCCGCTGCTAGCCCAGAACCTCCCCCTGACCCTTCTTCGCTGCTGCAGGGTTTAAGTGCCGGACTCCTGAGAGGTGGCATAGGATGTCAGCCTATTTGCAGGAATCTGTAGTGTTTCCAGTCACTGAAGGCTGTTTATTGCAGGGGAAGTGAAAGCTCTTTGGAGCAGAGCGGAGCTGCAGGGGGAGGCTGGCAAAGCTCCTCTGCGCTTGGCCAGGTTTCATTGCCAATTACACTTGTTATTGAATATTGACTTCTGTCAAATGGGTCAGGTGTAAGCGGAGAATTGGCTAGTGAGAGAGCTGGTTCCTGGGAGATTACTTGGAAACCTTGTATTTGTATTACCAAGTCAAACATTTAATTAAGCAATTAGACTTCAAGGAGCGATGGCCAGGGGACAGCAGGGTGCCTTGGCCTTGGCTGTGCTGCTCTGACACAAAGGACTGGTTGTAGAGTTAAATCCTGCTCACCTCTCTCGTGGTGTTGCTCCACGGAAATCCCACGTGAGCCTGCAGAGAACTTGGAGGGATTTGATGGAGGGAAGAGCTCAGCAGGACTTGCTGGAGAAGTTCTCTAGAGGGGTCTAGAGAACAAGTCTTATGAGGGGCGGCTGAGAGAGTAGGGATTGTTTAGGCTGGAGAAGAGAAGGTTGAGGGGACACCTTCTCACTCTCTACAGCTCCCTGAAAGGAGGTTATAGCCAGGTGGGGTCAATCTCTTCTCCCAAGGAACAAGTGACAGGACAAGAGGAAATGGCCTCAAGTTGTGCCAGGGGAGGTTTAGGGTGGATATTAGGAAAAACTTCTTGATGGAAAGGGTTGTCAAGCATTGGAACAGGCTGCCCAGGGAGGTGGTGGAATCGCCGTCCCTGGAGGTATTTAAAAGCCGGGCAGACGTGGTGCTGAGGGACATGGGTTAGGGGTGGGTTTGGCAGTGTAGGTTTATGGTTGGACTCGCTGATCTTGAAGGTCTCTTCCAACCCAAGTGATTCTATGATTCTATGATTTTGTATTGTAAGTGCAGCCCATAACGCAGCAGACTGGATGGAAGGAACAGCTGCAAAAGCCGAGTCGCTGTTCGGTGTGGCAGGGCCACGCTTCACCAATCCTGAGGCTCCTGAAGCAGCCAGGTCTCAGATGGCTTAGGGCAGAGCTTAAGGTGAGCTAGTGTGACAGCAGGTTGCATTAATCGTGCAGGAGACTTGATCCTTGTGGCACGTCCGTCTGGCACCTCCATCGACGTCCCTGTATGCATTAGCACCTGGTCCCGGTGTTTCTGTGCTGTGAGCTGTTGCAGGCCGCAGCTGGTGAGGTGACACGGTACAGGTCCGAGCAGTGGTCTGCATCAGGCTGCCTCGCACTGAATTGTCTCTGTCCTCAGAGATTTGCCATCCGAACCTGCAGCGCCTGGGAGATTTTGATGGGCTTGCAGCCTGGGGTGGTTGGGGATTTGAGCTGAACTGAGAACCTGGAAGCTCCACAGCGCTCTCCCCATTTTCTGTAGAGCCTTGTGTGACTGAGGTGGAGACGACCACGCTCTGCCTCTGGCGGGGAAAAAGCGGACAGTCTCTTGGTGGGTCCACGGTGCTGCTTAACTCCACTTTCCTCGGCTCTGGTGTGTGGGCGTAGAAGCAGAGGAGCTGTCAGGCTGAGTTGAACCCGTGTCTCCCCTTGTCCAGGGCAGATGCTTCAGAAAAAGGTGCCAAAAAATCCTGCAGTGAAGTGGTGTAGCCCACTAACCCGTGTTCCAGGGTGAGCTTCCCTCCTAAACCACAGCAAAGCCCTTTCTGACCTTTTTTTAACACTGCTAAACTGTGATGGCACTTCTTTGTCAAGTAAGTATTGAACCTGTGCCTGAATCCCTCTGAAGTGTTGGGTGTTGGTAGTTCTGTGTCAGTGAGCTCTCCTTGCTAATGATGCATTTTTATTACAGCCAAAGGAAACGTTACGATCTTAATTCTTTGGCCTTTTCAGTGCAGGGAATTCCCCCTGTTGTTTGTGTTAGTCTTGTGGGTTAAGCGGGAAGATTTCTGGATGCTTTGCTTCGCTGTTCTATAACAGCTTAGAGCGTGTCCTAGTTTAGCTTCAGCATTTCTGCACCCCATAGAATATACTCATCAAGAAGCAACAGTTTCCACCTTCAGCAGGGAGGGAGGCATATTCCCAGCTGTTACCGCATCAAAGCATTAGCCTGCTGCATCTGCTGCATCATTCATCAGCCAGACACTTCCAGGCTGTCATTTTAAGTACAGTCATGTCAGGAAAAGTCACTGTCAAATTGCCGTCTTCTTGCTTAAAGTTATTGGCTCCCTGCTAATCTGCCTCGCTTCTGCTAGTGGTATTGACACAACCCAGCCTCTCTGGTGAGCTCCCGCGAGCCAGGGCTGCAAGGGGACAGTACGGGCACGCCTGGGTGGCTGTTTGCAATATAGCTCTGTGACTGAAAGAATATGGGTGACCCTGCTGGGGGTGGCGGTCGTCAACCAGTTTAACTTAGTGACGGCGCTCTAGCAGCCGGCTGCCGCTTCTTGGCTGCGGGGCGGTAACTTGTGAAGCCGGCCGTGTTGCGGGGCCTCGTCAGCCTTGTCTGTCTGCCGCTCTTCGCGTGCTCTGGAGGAGTTTGGGCTGCCGCCTCTTCCCGCCCAGGGAGGGAGCTGAAGGATTCCGTGTAAATCTCTCTGCTGGGTCACCTGCTCGGCGCTGGTGGTTACATCTCGCCTACGGTGGTGCCTCGTTCAGGAAGAAAACTCGTGCTAAAAGTTGCTTGGGGAGAGGAGATAGATCTAGACTCCCACTCTTTTAATTGGCTGTAATTAGACGTTGAAGCAAACACCCCAGTGAGGAGGAAGGGCGAAGCGCCTTCACAACCTGCCTTGCTGCTGCAGTCTGGCTGGCTGGGTGATGGTGTATGAGGAGGAAGGGCTGGTAATGGTGTTTTGAGTTACCTCTTGGAATACTTGATGACATTCAGGGGGTATTTCCAGTCTCATGATGATGTTGGTGGTCTCCAGATGGGACATGTGTGCTTCGGAGGAAGAAGAGACAAAAGATTTGCCTTTTTGATGGGTGTGTGTCAAGGTGGACAGAGCCAGACAGTTGTCTGTACCTGCTGCCTTATTTCTCAGCCCGAGGGTTGGAATACTTTGGAGTAGTAACTCGTGGAGCTGTGTGAACAGGGAGCCAGCTGGATGTCTTTCTGATGTGGACACCTGGGGCCTCATTTAGGCCAGCATGAGTCTGGAGTCATTCCACTGCAGGCAGTGAACTTTTCTGGATGAGACAGTTGTGGCTGCTCGAGTCCCACCAGTTCCTGGTGTGACACTTTGGGGCAGCGGCTTGGGGCTCTGTGCTCCAAACAGAGAGGCTTTGCCAGTTTTCAGTCTGCCACTGTGTTGGGCGTTGGAGTGGGATCAAAAGGACATCTTGGTGGTACGTAGAGGTGGGAGAAGTTTCTCTCTGTGATTTTTTTTCTTCCCTGCTTCATCAAGCCTGTCACAACCACTGCTTGTCCCTTTGCAGAGGTGGGATGTGCCCAGGTGCTCACTAGATGGAGAAACCTGGAGCAAAGGGAAATAAAGTGGCTGTGGCCAACGCTGCTGGAGAAGTGTACTTTGGGAGTGGAATTCAGATATCCTGAGTCTGAGCAGTGCCCAGCTCACCAGGCTGGGCTTCTTGTCTTTCCAGTGCCCTCAGCTGGCCAAGCTGTTGGGTTGACCCTGAGTAGCTCTGCTGGGGCTTTGCTCCTTGGGAGCAACACTCGGAGACACGAACAGTCCTGTCTCCAGCCGTATCCTTATCGCTGGGTTGCAGAGTAGCACCTCGACGTCAGGACCGCAGCAGGCTGTCTTTGTGGTGGCAGTGAGTACATCGTCACCCCTCCCAGCAGCAGCCGATGAAAAGGCTGGATGACAAATTATCCATCTCCGGCTGCTCATTGTGTAGCACATTTCTGCCATCCCTATTAATATTCAACAGGCAGATGAATAATTGGTTGCCACCACTAGGATGAAGTGATCCTTCACTCTGCCCAAGCAATATTAATTTCACACCCTGTCTGGAAACGTATAATATTTTCCTTAAACGTGTGACATATGGCGGGTAGGTGCGGAACAGGCTCCTGGTGGGCATGGCTGCAGGTGGCTGCCGCCGCGGTGGTGGGTTGATCTCTAAATGGGATCAGGGTTCCCCCGGAGTGCTTGTCCCCAGAGGGTTAGGTGAGCAGGGCAAAGGGCAATGACATACAGCTGCCTCAGCTTCCTTTTTATTAATATCAGTGTTTGTTTTTCAAATATCACATTCCTTTTTCCATCAGGTGGGAACTTGCCGCTAGGCTGAAGATCTCATAGCTCTGAGCATCTCCTCAGCCCGCTCCGCCTGACATGCTGTCAGGGGTGTGACACTGTTGTTCATGTCAAGGACTCGTGCTAGACCCTGTTCGCCGCTGGCATTCCTTCCTGCTTCGTGACTGGTGCCGAGGGGGCACCGGGGACCTTGGCTAACTGGGCAGCTGAGGGTTTCTGCTCAGTGGGAGGGACTGGCAAGTGCTGGGCTGCCCCGCTGGCTCTGTGCCCTTCTGCCCGGAGAGGACAGTGCTGCAGAAGGGGGTGCATGCAGGGGGTGCAACCCCCCTGGGTTGAAAGCTTGAAAGGACCTCAGGCTGCCCTGCCTCTTGGTAGACATCAGAGGTTTCCTACTGGTTTCATTGCTCGTTCCTAGTTTGCATGAGAAAATGCAGGAACTTGTTCCCCTCCCTCCCTCCCTCCCTCCGCCGTGATCTGCTCTGATTTTGCACCAAGGCTGAGCCGGGCTGGGCGACAGCTCCCACCCCGTCTCTGCAGGGGCTGGGGATGCATCACGCAGCGGGAACCTTAAACAGACCTGACAGCATCTCTCAAATCCCGTCCCCTGGTCGTACACGCACTCTGAACCTTTCAGACTCTCGCGGCCTGCCAAGTCTGCATCGATCCGGACAGACGTCCCTGTCACTCCCACCTGACTGGGCAGAGGTGGCGAAGTCCGTCCTGCCAGTTGGAGGGACACGTCTTTGGAAATGGCTCAGGGCTCAGGGCCAGCAAAAGCTCTTTCAGGCGAGGACGTAGACGATCTGCCCCGGGGGGAGATGTCAGACTCCCCTCAGCAAAGTGCCCAAACTGCTGCCGTGCTCACTGGCTTAGGTCTTGTTGCCGGCTCTGTCTGGCGGGAGCTGTCACCAGTGAGGAGGCCGAGCATCAGATGGCAGGTGGACAGTGGAGGAGGGGGAGGAGGAGGAGGAGAAGAAGGAGGAGGAGGGGCTGCCACAGGCGTATTGCAAACTCTCCACCATAAGAAACTATGCGGAATAATGAGCGGTGGGTTTAATGGAGTGAAAGGACTGCAGCGCCAGCGTCTGATAGCCCTCTCTCTCTCTCAACCAGGGGAGCAGAGATCAAAGGAGCTGCGACAGGAGGGAGCCGACGTCCCGCCTGGCACCATTGAGGACTGGCTGGAGAAGAGGGCGAAGAGACTGAACGCGGCTCAGAGCAACAGGTAATGTTGGCCGGGGACCCTCCGTGCGAGGGCTGGCTGCTGCTTCTGGCCCACAGGATGCAGAGGAAGGATCCCACAGGAGGGATTTGAGTGGGATAGGAGAAGCCGCAGGCGATGAGAGGTCCCAACCTGCTGGGATCCCCTGAGCTGCTGTTTAATACTTGGCCTACCAGCACTGCACGGCTGCTCGTGGCACAAGCTGCCGACACGCGTGTGGATCCAGTCTCGCATGCCCGCATCAGAGATGCACGGATGTGTCTCCCTGTGTGCAGCAGGGACGAGCCAGGCCTCGCTGCCTGCAGCTGCTTCCTTGGGGGAGGCAGACGGAGGGGCACTCCTGGGCTCTCTGCGGAGCGCGCAGACGTGCCTGGAAGGACAGTGCCACCGCAATGCTGAGTTATTAATGCCCAGAGTTCGGTGGCAGGAGCCCAGTCTCATCTGTTGACAGCTTCTCCATCCTCTGCCTGCCCTGCCTGCACATCTCTGCCAGTTCCTGCCAGTGAGAGGGTGGAATTAGCTCCTCCTCAAAGCATTCATTCAGATTCGGATGCCTGCCGGTGCCTGCTGTTTCCTTGCTCACCTGACTGTGCCGCAGGCTTAATTGGATGACATTTGGGCAGGTGCCAAATCTCTCTTTTGTTCTTTTTTCTGTTTGCTCCTGTCCTCTCTGTGTTTGGCCTGGGCAGGATCTTCCTTCTGGTGCTTGTCTGGGCTTGTTGTTTTCTATTCGCTCCATCCATCAGCTTGGCTGCTCGTAGCCTTGCAGTGGTGCTCGCTGACAGCCGTAACCTTCCTAACCCCCATACACTTCACCTGTCCCATTTTGCTTGTCCTGCCCATGAGTCCCTTCATCTTGGGGTGGATCGTCTGTTACAGAAGGTACCCATCATTATACCCAGAGGAATTTCCAGACTTTCATAACTATTTGGTCCCTGTCGCCTCCAAAGACGCGTAAGACCCAGAGTTTGTAGGGTTGTTGCTTTCTCTCCAGCCTCTCTGTCTCTGCAGGCCCAGAAACCATCTACTGCTGGAACTAAACACCAACTGTTCAAAGCTTCTTTTCCTCTATCTGGCCTCACCAGTGCCTGTCCCTGTCATTTCTCTTCTCCCTCTGTGCTGTGCAGCCCCAGCTTTGCCCTTCGGAGGCAAAGCTTTGTCTGCCAGAGAAGTTGGTTTGCGTTGCCAGGGAAGAGGGGCTGTTTTAGGCAGGTCCCTGTGCTCCTGGTGCCTGGGGAGTCCATGTTCCTCCTGAAAATGCTTTTAAGAACAAGGAGCTTGCTCTCCCTCTTGCAGTCCTCGAGGTCCCTGATATGTGGCAGAATCTCTGGCAGCATCTAACACCGCTTTGGGGAATTTGTGGTTTCGGGTGATAACCTGCCCAGAGGCTGCCTTGCCTGGCTGGTAATGTCAGTAAGGACCAATAGACTGCACAAAACAGTAGAGAAAATGCTCTCGAGGGCAGCCAGCTCCAAAAGATGCCGGAGATAACAGCTCCACCTCTGCCTTCCCTGGCAGCACTGAGTAGGAAAGATTCAAGCAGAGATGGAAAAGGTCCTTGGAAGTGTGGAAGGAGGATGTTGCTGTGCTAAGCCTCAGCCTTCGAGCGCAGCTGCGTTTCTGCGTCTGCCTTACCGGGGGTTTTCTACCAAGATACCCCGGCACGCGGTCACGGGTGGAGCTGCTGCCTTGCATGGTCCCCAAGTACACCGCAGCACAAAGAAAATGCTGTGCTGGGCTAGAAGTGGCCTTGTGGCCATGAACCGCCTTGGCTGAAGGGTGGTGCTTTCTTAAAGGCAGTAGCTTTAGCAGCATTTCTGACTGTCACCTGAATTAGCCCCAGGGATGGAGAGTTGCCACCCTGCCCTCCACCCATCCTTCGCGCAGCCACTCTCCCGCTGTGGCCGAGCTTGAGGAGACAATCTTCATTTGGAAGCCTCCACCTAATGCGTATTTTCAAAGTCAGGCTGTGCCATTGCTTTCTGGAGAGCTGGGCTGGAGTTGGATGGGGTTTGTGTAGTTCCGTTACCAGTGGAGCTCTGCCAGGGGGTGATTGATTTTTAACTTGATTTCCAAAGGGAACGGAGCGTGTCAGTGCACGTGAGCGTGCGCTTCTGTCCCGGCTGCCGGGGAGCCCACTTGCTGATTTCCACCAGAAAGGGGGTGTGAGGCTTCAAAGATCCTGAGATACTGCAGGTTTCATGAATGTGGAAGTGGGTAGAGGAGAAGGGATCCCATTAATACCTTTGAAAAGGAAATAGTCTTGACCCTTGCTCGACAGCAGAGAATCCACACGGGACAGTTGCTCTGAATGCTCCGGCTGTAGGTAAACCTGTGACAGCACTTGTATCATATGAGACCCCAGGGAATTGAGTACCCAGACAGCATCCTCCCTATTGATTAGTTCTGCTGCTTGCAGAACAACTCGTTAGCCGATAGCTAGGCTGTTCCGCCTTCCAGCGCGCCTTGTCCCGCTCCCCATCCCACTGTACCGCCGCGGCGGGGGCTCCCCTGCCTGGGTGGGCGACAGTGCCTGGACGTGACAAAAACCATTCCTGCCCGAGAGGGGCTTGGTGTGTGTCCTCACGGCCGCGTCTTGGCCCTGGCTCTGAAGAATCCCCCGTCAGAGCAGATGACTTTGCTCTGTGCTAGTTGCCTGGAAAACACCGCACTCAACTTCTCTACCTGGCTTTTTGGCAGCGCCGGCCCTGCAGGGAGAGGAGGGTGCTGCTCCTCGGCAGCATTATGTAAAGGAGCTTGATTAGATTTCTGCTGGCATAACAATTAAAAAAGATTCATCAGGATCGGAGGTAGAGGCCTGAGAAGCTGGAAAGCTGCTGTCAGGGCTTGTGCTAAAGAACAAATGAGTTTCCTGGACTCGGGAATTAATGGAAAAAGTACGTTTCCCATCATTTTAAACCTGCCCCCGCCAAAGGCTTTCTTCAGCTGGAGACAAGAGGGAAGATGCTTCTCGCTCGTGCGCTTCTTCAGTGGGATGTGTGGCTTGCAGTGGCCTCAACTAGCAAACTTGAGGGGGGAGAGACGAGAGAACGTGTTTCCCGGGCTGTGAGTTGGAGGAGGAAGCCTGTTCCCTCTGCTGAAGGGTGCTTCTGCGAAAACACCCTGTCGTTTTGGCACTTTCACCGTTTCCGAGGGGGTCCTTGTCCTTTGGGAAGTGCACAGCTGGCTGGGGCTTCGGGCTGCTCGGCAAGAAACAGCTGCTAAATTTGTTTGTTCTTCTCCAAACTCAGCTGTGTGGCGAGTGGAGAGCAGCTGGGGGTGGGAGGGGAGGAGNNNNGGGGGGTCACACAGCAGTTCTGCTGTTGGATTTGGCGGTGGGGGGGGTGGTGAATATACCCTGCTTGTTGATAACCAAACCACTCCTCTGCTGGACCCCTCTTTTTTTGGGGAGGGAGGGCCAGCGGAGGGAGCACAGGACCCACCTCACCCCTTCCCTCTCCCCACCTCCGCAGTGCCCTGCCCGAGAAACCAGCTCCGTTCCAGTACCCGCCGGGCTGGCCACCAGTGCAGGATCTGCCCCCATCCCTGCAGGCCCCCCCACCCGGAGGGTGGCCGGTCCCCCCCAACCTGCAGTGGGGCTGAGGCTCGGGGACACCTGAGAGGGACTTTTTCCTTGCCCGCTCTAAGGAAGAGACGGAATTATTTATATACACTTTTATACCAATAAAAGCCTCCCCCCCCCGCCACCACTGCAGCCCGCGTGTGTCGTGTTATTTCTTGCCTGGCAGCTTCCCGTGGGTTGAGCCGCTCGGCCGGTTGTCTCCCTGCCACCGCAACGGGGATCTGCGCTCAGCGGAGCTCCAGCCCTGCGCAGAGGGACTCTCTGCTGTCAGCTGGAGCTGACAGCCCCCGCTTCCCAGGGCAGGATCCGTCCCCTCGGAGCACCGCTTGCCTGCGCTGCCCGCTCTCAGTCCACATCCACAACCGGGCTCGACGCGGCTGACCGAGGGCCAGGGAAGGAAGCTGTAACCAGGCTTTTAAAATTCAGCTTTAATATTTCCTCCTGCCTTTATGACTTGTGTTTGCTTCTCTTAAATTCAGTGTGTAAAACTGCTGCAGTTCAGGTGCTGGAGCTCCTAATGAAGAGCTCGGGGAGCTCCCGGAAGCCCTCTGCTCCCGCTCCCACTATGCTGAAGGTGAAAGGCAGGGAGGAAAAAATATCCTAAGGTTTCTCCTTTGGGAAACTAAACGGTGAGTGCCAGCGGGGCAGATGCCTCGGAGGGTCACTCCCTGCGATGGGAGCTGCCTGCCCAGGGGTGCATGCCGGGGGCTGGAGCTGGGAAGGGCGAGAAGGGACACCACCGCCCTCCGGCTCACTGGGAGCTGAGGGCCGGGTGCCTCCAGCTTCTTCTTCCAGTCTGGAAGGGCCGGCCTGGGAGAAGACCAGCGGGTGCTTGTAGGGCACAGCTTTGGTATGGCTGAGCCCGGCCCGGCCACATGGGAGCCGCAGCGAGAGTTTTACGGAGTCGACTCTCCTCGGCAGGAAAGCAAGGGATAACCGAGGCCTTTGGCTCGGCTTTCTCGGGAAGGCGGGTGGGTGCTCAGCTATGCCACTGCCGGGTGCAGCGGGGAGGTATCCCAGAGTCCTGGGAGAGCAGCTCTCCGGCAGCAGGTCTGTCCAGGACGGCTGCACCCCCTGCCAGTGCATTCCAGGTTTGGCCGCGCGCAGCGGCGGCGGGTCCAGATTCATGAAGAGCGCGGGTAGGAGCCAGCTGCCTGCAGCCAAATCTCGCCTGGCCCGCGGCAGCGCTCTGCTGCCCGGAGCAGCACAGGGCTCCTGCCTCGGAGCGTGCGGACCAGAAGCCGTCAGCCTTCCCAGGATGCAGCAGGGGCTGCGGGTGACGGCGGCGTGGCTGGCTGCGGAGCTGCGTGAGCCCGGCTGCAGCCGGAAAACCAGCCCTGGCCGGAGGCCGGGTGGGCTTGAAGCCAAACTGAAGGGTGATTCCACCCTTCCTGGTGCGGCTGCGGGTGCTCCCAGCCTTTGAGGATGCGGCATCAGCGTGCCAGCGTGCTGCGGAGCCAGTGTGCACGGAAAAACGGGAGCACTGGCGTCTCCGGAGGAAGGGGACCCCTGCCCTGAACGCGGAGGTTGCGCACCCGCAGGAGGCCAAAGCAGGGGAAAAAGCCAAGCCCCGAAGGGGCTGTGGGATGCTCCAGGGCCGGAGCTGCCAGGCTCTGCTCTCCGAACGAGGCCGTGGCTGTCACCGCTGCCGGAAGAGGCAAATCCAAGAAGAACCGCTCCCCTCTCTCCTGCGGATGTTTTGAGGAGGACGGAGTGTGTGCCCGCTGATCGGCCATCACTTCTCACTTCCCAGCCCTCGCCCGTGCTGGGAGACCCACTTCCGTCAGCCCCCGGGTCCCATCCCTCCTCCCTGCGCTCTGCTCCCGGTGTGTTTTGGACCATCCCCCGGGGGGGCGGCTGGTCCGGGAAGTGTTGCTTTACCCAACGGCCACGGCTCCGACGCTGCTCCCCGGATCCAGCTTCAATTTGGGGGATAAACACGGCTCTGCCCCAGCAGGCCGGAGCACCGGGCAGCTCCCCGCGCCCCCGAACTTGAAATGAAAATTCCAGTGTAAAACGCAAGCGCGGCCACAGCCCCACCACACGCTTCCTTGCTCCCGGAGAGCCGAGCTGCTCATGACGCAGAAATTCCTGGGAAAGCCTGACAGCCGAGAGTGGGAACGTTCCCGGCCAAGCACCAGCCTGTCCGGGGGAGGCTGCGAGGGGCTGGCGAGGGTGGTTAATTAAAATTGGGTTTTCCTGCGAAAGCTTGTGCGGCCGTTGGGGCCGAGCCCAGCGGCGCTCGCAGGAATGTCGTGTGGTCACGGAGCCGCGTAACTCCCGGGTGCGTGTAGGAGCCTGTAAATTACGGGCTTTTATGGGGGTGGATTTTACAGCATGGTGTCAGGAGGTGTAACGGGGGCCTGTGTCACTGCCGCGGCGCAGCCATCGCGGGCTGTTATCCAGGGAAAAAGGCTCTTTGCGGAGAGGAAACCGCCGGAGCAGGATAGGGCGCTGGGCTCCTTCCCTTGCTCCCGTGCAGCTGGTACCCAGCTCCCGAAGGATGCGGCCGGCCCCACGGGTGTCGGTGTCCCCGGCAGGTCCCGGGTGCCCCAGGGCGGGCGGTGAAGGAGCTGCGGCCCCTCAGTGACGGCACGAGCCAAAGTGCCTTTTATAGAGCAAGAGCCTGAGTAATTTATCGGGAAGCTTTTAGGGAAATGAGCAGCTCCTGGGGCCCTGCCAAGGCGCAGCCCCGCTGGGCTCTGCCCGGTGTCCTCTGGCAGCTCTTGCTGGGAGAGGGGTGGGGGGACGGGGATGGGAATGAGAATGGAAATGGGAATGAGGGTGGGATGGGAACAGGGTGGGGATGGGAGAGGGAAGGGGTGGAGATGGGGACAGGGATGGGAATGGGAATGGGGGCAGGATGGGAAGGGGGATGGGGGCAGGATGGGAAGGGGGATGGGAACAGGATGGGGATGGAGAGGGGGACAGGGATGAAGATGGGACAGGCCTGGAAATAAGGATGAGGATGGGGATGGGGATGGGGACAGGGATGGGGATAGGAATGGGGGCAGGATGGGAAGAGGGGGGAACAGGATGGGGATGGAGATGGGGACAGGGATGAGGATGGGACAGGGATGGGGACAGGGCTGAGGATGGAACAGGGCTGGAAATAAGGATGGGAATGGGGATGAGGAATGGACAGGGATGGGGCTGAGACCATCCCATGCTGTTTGCAGCACCAGCGAGCGCGATCACCTTTACCAGCTTCATCCCTCCCTCTCCCAAAACATTTCGCAGTGCTACAGCAAACCCTGCAAACCCTGGGGGATTTGCCGCCGGATTTGCGCTGTCCTGCGGGGACCGACGGCAGCACCCACGCAGGATCCTTCTCCCTCCCACCTCCCCTCACCCACAGCAGCCCTGCGCCTCCCCGGCACCTTCCCTCATCCCGCTGTGGCGCTCGCATAGTAAGATATTTTTTTTTTTCCCCTTTCCTAGCGAGCATTTAATTAAATTAGCGAGGAGCATCGCCGTCTCGCAGCAGCCGCAATGAGCCGTCCCCGGCTGCGGCAGCGCGGCGCGTGGCCGGGCCCCCAGTGCTGCCCTGAATCGGGCGCTGCCACCTCCCAACCCGCCTGAAGAAATCCGTCCTCCCCATTCCCATTAAAATTAATTGAGCTGCTTTGGAAAGCTGAGCTTGGGGGATGGCATTATTCCTTTTATCTGAATTTTCTCTTATGTTACCGTGTTTTCTAGCAAACTGAGTTGTCCTCTTTTTCTTCTTGGCCCCCTTATGTTTATTCACAGCATCTATAATAGACCTGGTTAAAAATACATATATATGTGTATACACACACGTCTCTGAGGCCGCGTGGCTTCCTCTGGAAATGCCAGTCCGTAAAAAAAAATCAAAACTTTCTGCGGGGAGATGGATGAAATTTCATTAGGGGTGTGGAGCCTCCCCCACTTTGCGAGGCAGCCGAAATGATTTCATTGCCGTGGAGCACTTCCCATTTTCATTTCTCATTTAGACGTTCGGTTCAATTTGTTTGATAAATTAGATGAGATCAAAAAAAAAAAACCCAACCCAAAAAAACCCCACCCAAAAAAACCAAAAAAACCCAACAACTCCAACCCCCAAATCAATAAAACGCAGATGATTCTTCCTGGTATCCCAAAAATGAGATGTCCCCCCTCCTGGCGCTGGGGAGGCCTGGCGGGAGGGTGGGAATTCCAGGCAGGCGGGAGGAAATCTCTTGTCCCTATGCAGGGGGGAGTTGGAACACAGTTCCAGGGAAATGAAGGCTGGGGTTGTCCCAGCCCTGACGCCCCGGGGATGGTCTCCTGCAGCCCCCGTACCCCACGGGAGCGGGGGAACCCCCCTGCACCGCTCACGCCGGGGAGGGGGGGGCAGCCTCATCTGATACACTCACGGCACCGAGAGCTTCCCTTGGTTTTATTTATTATTTTAATCTATTTGCCATTAAAAATGCATCATTCGGGGGCTCAGGGAGGGAGATGCGTGGCCCCCCGCCCCGAGCACAGGCATTGCCATGGCAGATTGGGGGAGCACGGCCGTGTCGGCGTGGGGGGGTGGCGGGAATTACACCCCAGGGCCAAGTCCCACCGTGGCGTAACTCAGGAGTAAAGGGGGTGATTCCCTCCCTGCCAGCCTCGGGGCAGGATGCCTGGCCCGGTGTAAGGATGGTGACCCCCTGGAGCCTCTCAGAGCCCCCCCATGTCCCTCTCTACCACGGGCCGAGTCCTGGCTCCCCCCGGATTTGCCATTAAGGCGGGTGAAAGTGCTTTTGGGAAGGTTTACGCCACGTGTTCTCCCCGTCCAGGCACTTTGTAAAGCAAATGGCCTTTAAAATATTCATCAAACACCAACATAAACTATGAGGGCACAGAGATTGCGGGGGGGGCGGAATAAAACTGCTCGGTGCTCCCACCAGTCCCTGGGAAAGGGCAGGATCCATGGCCAGACCGGGGGTGTAACGCCCCCAGTGCTGGTGGGAGCCACTGGGAAGGGTCCCCTCCAGCCCAAGGTTTGGGGATGCCCCAGCCCCTCCCTGGGATGCTGAGGGGGGGGTCACAGCCCCCTGGCCATCACCCCCCTCCCGTGCCAGGAGGACTCAGTCACACACTGACAGCACCCATGGGTGCTCCCGTGGCCCTACCCCCACCTGCCCCATCGCATCCCCGTCTCCTCGTCCCCCCTTCCCCCCATGGCCAGGAGCCCCAGCAGCGCAGAGCACTTCAGAAATCCCAGTTTTATTTCAGATCGGAAATAACCAACCAGGAAGAAAGAAAAA
>VZSF01006850.1:35122-61336 GCA_013398295.1 Chionis minor | reverse complement strand
GGGTGTCACAGCCACCCGCCAGCGTCCCGGGCCGCATCCTGCCCCGGTGCTGCCGGGGCAGCCGGTGGGGAATGGGCACCCCGGTGCCAGCGCCGGAGATGGTGGGTCCCTGTGGCACCCCTGTGCTGGGGTGGCACCCTGAGGTCCCTGCGCGTGACACCCCCAGGCTGTCACCACCCCCAAACCCCTTGTAGGCAGCACCCTGGGCTGGCTCAGCTATCACCCCGAGGTCCCTGCATGTGGCACCCTGTTCCGGGGCCACTCATCACCCCAGGGCCCCCCGCACATGGCCACCGTCACCCTGAGGCTCCCGCACATGGTACCCCAGGCCACCATCACCCCCCAGGGTCCCCACACATGGCACCCCGGGCCACCGTCACCCCAAGGTCCCTGCACATGGCACCCCGGGCCACCCTCACCCCCCAGGGTCCCCGCACACAGCACCCAGGACCACTGTCACCCCGAGGTCCCCGCACATGGCACCCCAGGGCAGGGCAGCTGTCACCCTGCCATCCCCAGGGTGCTGCGGGGTGGCAGGGACGCCGCAGCCGGGCCTCCTGCTCCGGCACCGGTGAGCTGTGGAAGAGGAGGGAAGCGGGAGCAAAGCCCCCCCCCCCATCCCGGCTTGCAGTCGCCCCCCGCTTCCCCCCTCCCGATACCTGATCCCATTTTTCACCTTATTTCTCACTTTGTCTTTGATTAATCACGGTTGGGCTCACGTGCCAGGGCGGCTCCCTGCTGTGCCATGTCCCCACTGCATCCGTGTCCCCATGGCATCCATCTGCACCCCAGTACCCGGGCAGGGATGCTGCCTGGGATCTGGGACCTCTCTCCTCCCACATCCCAGCTCATCTCCCTGGGTGGGGATGGCCTGTGTGGCCCCTTGGGAGACGGGGGTCATGGTGTCCCCTTCCCTGTGCCTTGGTGGCATCTCTCTGGCTGGGCACGGCAGCACAGGGAGGCTGCCAAAGCTCCCGCTCCCGGCCGGAGGCTGCCTTTGGAAGGGCTGTGGCGGGAGGGAAGGAGTTGGGGGCAAGAGGGAAAAACATCCCCGGAGCCGTAACGGGATGGGAAAGAGAAAAGGGGACGGTTGGCACCACACGGAATGCCAAGGATGCTCGGGAGCGGTGGGGAAACCGAGGCACAGCTGGACAGGCTCCAGATGTGCTTCCTGCACTGGGACAGTCACAGGAACCCCTAAAATATTGGGATCGGGTTCCCGCCGCTCCGACTCCTGCGTTAAAATCCCCCGGGGATCCCCACGGCCACCCCAGCCGCGTGCTCAGCCTCATTCAATTCGAGGCCCGCTGGGAATTTTTGGGGCAGAGGGCGGCTCTGTCCCATCCCTGCGCCCAACCTTCCGTCTCCGACTGGGATCCCGTGCCGGGGCTCCCCAAAACCCATCGCCCTTCCCCGGCCGGCTCCCGGCAGCGCCGCCTGCGCAGCCGCCGGTTGGGTTTAACCAGCTGGGGTCCCCTTTAAGCTATTTTTTAGCTGGGAGAAATTTCCTTCTCCGGCAGCGGAAAACCAACCCCAGCCGCGCTCCCGAGCTGGGGAACTTCAGGGATAATCGAGCCCCCGGTGCTCTGAGGTATCGGCTCCTCAGGGCAGGACCCTTCCTCCCGGGATGTCACAGCTCAGGGGTGGCTTTTCCATCCTCCCCCCGGGGGCTTGGGATGGTGTTGGGGCACAGGGACCCAAGTCCCACGGGGAGTCTCCAGTGTCTAATACTGGGGTTGAGCTCACAGCGCGGCTTTGGCGGGGAGGGAGCTGGTAGCAACAAGGGACTTTTGGGGAGAAAGAAGCCCAAAATGGCAAAGCAGCCTGACTGAAAATCTCCTTTTCTTTTCTTAGCAGATCAATTTGCTCCTTAATGTTAATGAACTCACCCTCCCAATTAATTCTCTGTTTGCCCACCGGAGGCCCCGGGGTGGAAACTCATTAATTTCTCACCACCCAGAGCCCGGCAGGAATAATACCCCAAATTTCTGGGCTTTTCCCCAAAAATCCCCCCAGGAGATCTCCACACTCAGCAGCAATGGGGACCTGTCGGAGCATCCTTCCCTGCGGATGGGGGAGGCAGTTGGTCTCTCCCGGCTCCCGCTGCTTCATCCCTGGGGATGGAGGGCGTGAGCACGCGGCGGCATGAGGGAAAAATGAGAATTAAACATCGGCTTAATTGCATTTGAAGTCGTGATCGGTTTTTTGCTCATTAGGGATCATCAGCGGAGCGGTCTCGGTGTTTCCCCTGAGCCCAGACGGAGACTCCTGTCCCGCTCAGCCGCATCACCCTCTTCCTCATGGGATGAAGACTGGGACCTTCCCCAGGACAACCTGTGCCGTCACCCACCACTCTGCCCCGCAGCCCCTTGGCTTCAATTTCCTCACTTATTTTGGGGCAAGAAGCTCTGAATTAGTTCCCTCGGATCTCGGTTCGTCACCGCGCACTGTGCTGACGGGATGGAGGCAGTAGTGTCCCAAAAACCCCTGGGATTTCAGCTTAAAATCCCAGCTGCAGCCGGGTGGCTCATACATTTCCTGCCCCACTGGGACGTTGCAAACGTTCCTCTTCGTAATTGTGCCGTTATTTTATTAGCAGTTCCTCTTCACAATCCTCCCTTTACTTTACCGGGGGCTGGGGCCAGAGGGTCGATGCCACCGCTCCCCTCATCCCCGTGTCCCTCCCGTGATGGCAGCACCTTCCCGACACCCACGGGTGGCACCTAATTAGCTGAGCCCGCTGATGAGGCAGGAGAAGCACAATCCAGGCCTGGGGTTTTGTGTCGTCTTTGCAGCTTTGCGAGGATCTGGCTCTCAAGAGTACTTGCTCCCGTGTTGGCATCCCGACATCACTGCCTTTATTTCTCTCAGGAAGACCAGGAGGGGGGGGATTACACGGAATAAAGCCACACTGGCACAGAGATGATGCCGATTTCTCTTTAATTTAATCTTCTCGTCCTCATTTATGACAGAGCATGGGTTCCCTCCCTCCCTCCTGGCTCCCCCCGTGCCCCTTCCCAGCACAGACGCCCGTGCTGGATTCTCTCCCTGCCCTGGGAGTATCCCGCCGACTCCATTTATCCAGGTGTTCGCAAGTCTGAGCTCTGCCTCGTCCCCCAGTCGAAATTCCCAATTGTCCTTGCTGAGGAGAGAGGGAACCTGGCAGGGCTGGGATGGGGATCCCTCACAAGGGTGGGTATTGGGAAGGGATGGGGGAAGGATGGGATGGGATAGGATGGGGATGGGGTTGGAGACATCATGGGGATGGGAATGGGATGAGGACGGGGTTGGAGACGGGACGGCGATCCTTCACCGGGGTGGGGATGGGAGCAGGATGAGATGGGATAGGATGGGGATGGCATGGGGATGGGGTTGGAAATGGGATGGGAATGGGGATGGAGATGGGATGGGAATCCCTCACAGGGGTAGGGATCCCACACAGGGGTGGGGTTGGGAAGGGATGGGAGCAGGATGGGATGGGATAGGATGGGGATGGCACAGGCATATGGCTGGAAATGGGATGGGATGGGGTTGGAGACAGGATGGGATGGGAATCCCTCACAGGGGTGTGGATGGGATGGGATAGGATGAGGATGGTACAAGGATGGGGTTGGAAATGGGATGGGACAGGATGAGATGGGGATGGGGACAGGGCTGGAGACAGGATGGGATGGGGGTCCCTCACAGGGGTGGGGATCCCGCACAGGGGTGGGGCTGAGAAGGGATGGGAGCAGGATAGGATGGGGATGGCATGGGGATGGGGTTGGAGTTGGGACGGGGAAGCTCACAGGGATGGGGATACCTGGCAGAGATGGGGATGGGATGGTGCAAACCTAGGCTGGGTGCCCTCAAACACCCCAGGACAACGACAGAGACAACTTCCCCTGGGGCACGATGAGGACGCCGGGATGGGGGGTGGCACTGCAGTGTCCTCCAAGATAGACCACAGCTCGCGCCGAGCACGGGAAGGGGAGTGTGAGTGGCCCAGGGTGGCCGATGTGTCATTTTAAAGTCACCTGCTGGCATCGAGCCCTCGGAGGCGCTGGAGGCATCAATCTCCCGGGGCTGGCGCTGTCAGCTGGGTATTTAGTGAAATGTTTCTTAAATGAACGCTCGATGGAAGAAGAGGGATGGCTGCAACCTACCGAGCCGCAAGGTTATCCCTGCCGCCGCGCCAGCTGCCGGCTCCCGGCACCCGCTATGAAACCCGGGGAGAGCGTCTGGGATAACCAACCGGGGAGGTTTCGGGAGCCGCTACCTGTGGGCTGTATTTTGGAGCAAATCACAGCTGCGACAGGGAAAACTCCAGGCAAAGCTCCGGGCAGCTGGTGGAGGGGAGGAGAGGGAAGGGAGAACAGGGAAGGCTTTGAGAGCCCCATTTCCTTTGGGTTTTCAAGGGGGAAAAAAGCCCCGCTGTGGGAGGAGGCAGGATTTCTGCTTAGGGTTAATTTTTCTTTGTGAAAACTGGGAAAAACTGAAACGAGCCTCCTCTTAGCATCCCCCGGAGCGGACGCAGCCCAGGATGCCAAGGGTGGCGGCGACTCCGCTTGCTCCTGCCAAGAGACCGAGTGGGGAGGCAGCTCCCAGAGACCTCAGTCACGGACCTTCTTAAACTCAGGAACGGCATAAAAAAGGATCCATGGGAAGCGCAGCCTGCCTGGGAAGGACCACGGTAGCAAAAGGTGGGATCCAGCTTTTTGGAAGCAGCACATGAGAGGGGAGCAAAAGGCTCTGGCAGAGCCGTGCTCAGCCCCAGGGGCACCACGCGAGGGTGAAGCCGTCGCTCATCCCACCTGGCTGAACTTCATCCCATGCCCTTGGGGACAGCAGCAGGAACAAATGCCACAAAATCCATGTCCCAGCACCCGGGTATCCGCGACACGAGTGGGCATCGGGTCCGGGCAGATCACTGAGCGGCTGTTCTTTGCGACAGCCAAAGTCTGAATCCAAAATAAAACTCTTGGCTGAGCATTAAGATGGTTTAGAATCGGATCCTGCGTCCCCCTGGCAGCATCCCAGCGGCCTTTTCCTCGCTGTACGCGTCACCCCAACGGACCTCCAGGACACGGCTGTGCCAAGCCAGGCTCTGCTCCCATCCCGCTGCCGTCAGCATGCAGGCGACGCTCACCAAGAGACACCGGCAATCAGCTCTGCCACGCCGGCACAGCCCCCACAGGTAGCCACATGGTCTCCACCTCTCCAGGATGCTGCGAGCTGCTCCCCCAGGATGGCCTGGCACAACAATGCCAGGAGCTGGTGGTATCCGGTGCCGTGATACCCAGCAGTACCCAGTGCCAGGATGTCAGGACATGGTGGTACCCAGTGCCGGGATGCCCAGGCCAGGGGTTACCCAGCCCCGCAGTAGGCAGCATCCTGGCGGGACCCTGATGATGCCCAGCATCCCCACAGCGGGTGATACCATGTCCGGGTGGGAGGAGGTGATGGGAGCGGGACTCCAGTGTTCCTGTTCCGGATCTGGCCCTGGGGTTCCCGGAGCGGCAGACGCCCAGGGAGGCCAGGAGGGATGTTGCTGCCCGAGGGGATGGAAAATTAACAGCGAGGGTGGCACTGTTGTGGGTGCCCACTGGCGCAGGTGGGATCCTGGCTGGTGGGATCCTGGCCGAGGTGGTGCCTCCTTCCCCATCAGGGCCGTGCGCTGGTTGGCAGCACCAGCTTGCTCTCCGTGCCCGGAGAATTATCGGCTCTCGTGCTGTCAGAGCAGCAGCTCCCGAGCTCTCCTGGATAACAGCTGATCTGGAGCGTGTTGTATCGTCCTACACCCCACCATGTGGTCAGGCACCCCATTGCACGATCCCGCACCCCGCCACAGGGTCCTGCACCCCACCGCATGGTCCCCCCACCCCATGGTGAGATCCTGCCCTCCATCACACGGTCCTGCACCCCATCACACCTCGCCCAGCATCCCCCTGCTGGGCCCAAGCAGCCTCCGGCAATTCATCCTCCGCTCCCGGGGAATCTGTGGCGGCTGGAGCAGCTCCACGGGCTTTTTATTTTATAGCATCCATATATTATCCCCGCCCCGGTGCTCTGCCTCGGTGGCTGAGGGGGCACCTCTAGTACCAGCCGGAGGTTTCGGCTCCAGAGTCGTGGCTTCCCTGCCGGCAATCCTCCCTCTTAGCCTGTTAAGCCCCTAATTAAGCTGACAAGACACATGTCGGGCTTTTAATTACAGCTTTGCAGCAGCTGCCCCAGGGGAGGTGGGGGCGCAGGGGGAGATGCACCGAGCTGGCCAGGTCTCTGCCGGGAGCAGGGTGACCCTGGGTGCCATCCCCCGGCGAGGCTGCCTCTCCCCTCCCCTCCCCTCCTCTCCCTCCTCATTTCATTTTCTTTCCCTTTTTCTCCCTGGAAGACAAAGGGCTGGGAAGAGGAAAAGGCAGGGGGCCGCAGACGGCAGCGCTGTGCCAGCCGTCAGCCCGCGCCGGTGGGGATGGATGAGGATGGATGAGGATGGCGGGGACGGCGCAGAGCTGGCAGCTGCTGGCAAAGGAAGGAATAAAGTCCCCAAGATGTTGTCCCCGAAGAGCAGGACCCCAGCTGGCTTTGTCCCCGGGGAGCAGCGTTTTACTTTGTCATCCTGCAAGCCAGACCCAGGCCATGTTGGGGCTGAGCACCCACGGGTGCCCCCAGCTCCCCAGGGTGCCCCAGACCAGGGATATGGTTGTCCCATGGGCTGCTCCCCGGATTCCCACCCTGTGCTGGCTCCTGTTGCCGCTGGGCAGAGGGTGACCCCTCGGAGAGCCACCCGCAGCCCTGGGGTACTCCAGTCCCCCCTGCTCCAGCCTGTGCCCGCGGTGGCCAGGTGCCCGTGGTGCCACGCAGTGCCGTGCCAGCCTGCATCCATCAGGCAGTGAGTCAGAGCCGGCTCAGTGCTGACTAACACCCGTGTGCCGGCTCCGAGCACCCGTCCTGCCTGCCGGAGCGCCCGCTGCACCCTGACATGGCTGGGGTGCAGGAATGCCCTTCCCGGCTCCACCTCTCCGTGCAAATCCACCTCCCTGGGCACAAGCCCCCACTGTGCAAACGCCCTTCCCTCGCCATACACCCCTTGGATGCGAAAGCCGCCCTCGTGCGAACGCCCTTCCCCGGCACAAACACGCTTCCCCTCTGGAATCGCCCTTCCCTTGTGCGCACGCGCCTTCCGTGCAAAAGCATCCCCGGTGCGAGGGCAATTCCCTGGAGCAGACGCACACCCCGCCTGCAAATCCTCTTCCCTCGTGCGCACACGCCCTCCAGGCCAAAGCTTCCCTCGTGCAAATGCGTGTGCAAGCGCGCTCTTCCCGTGCACACACGCACTTAATGCCAAAGCTTCCCTCCGGCAAACGTGGTTCCCTCGTGCTCGCGTGCCCTCGGTGCGAACGCATCCCTCGTGCGAACGTGATTCCCGTGTGGAAACGCCCTTCCTGAGTGTGCGCAGGCACCCTCAATGCACACCCCTCCCTCGTGCAAACGCCCTTCCCTCGTGTAAACGCCCGCATGCTCCCCCCAGAACGCCCCCCCCCAAGGCACCCAGCGCTGGGGCAGCACCCTGGGGTGCAGTGGGGGGGACTGGGGGTGCAGCCCACGAGTGGTAAGATGGTCCCTGCCTCAGTTTCCCCATCCGTTCCCTCTGCTCCCCTCCCACAAAGGCTTTTTCCTGGCAGGATTTGCCAGCCGAAGCCGTGCACATTTTGGGTGGGCACCGAACCAGCACCCTGACTTCCCCCCCCCCAGCCCCCCCCACCCCCAATTAGGCGAGCAACAAATTGCCCTTATCCGAGCACCGGGCACGAGCCCGAACTGCTGCCAAAATCCTCACTTCCTGCCTTGGGCTAGCAAAAAAAAAAAACCCAACCGGATTTTCTTCCAAAGGAATCCATGGCAGGAGGAAGGCGTTGGGAGAGGTACGTGGGAAACGCCATTTGATGGGGTTACGTTTTCCCTCTGGCAAAGTCGTCGCAAGCCGACCCGCGCCCGTCTCGCCGCTGCCTCTGCTCTGACGGATTGAATTTTGCTAAAAAGGAAAAAAATCCGAAAAAAATTCCCTTTGAAAGGGGAGGAATGGCCCAGCTAGCACCCTGGGAGGGCAGGCGGGGAGCCGGCACGGGGGCTGCGGCCGTGGGAGGCTGTGACCGTCGGGCCATGAGCGTGCAAGGCCCCGAGTGTGCAAACTGGGAGCGTGAGAGGCTGCAAGTGTGCAGTGCTGGGAGCATGCAAGGCCCCGAGTGTGCAACACCGCAGCTGTATGGTGCTGCGGGTGTGCAGGTCCGTGCGCATGAGGCGCAGTGCGCGTGCAAGGCTGCAAGTGTGCAATCCTGTACGCAGGCACGGCTGCGAGCGCGCAGTGCTGCCGGCGCACGGGGCTGCGAGCGCTGCCCCCGGCCCCGGTGCCATGGACTGGGCTGGGAAAAACCTTCTCGGCTTCGCTTTTGGGGCCCAATTCCCCGGGAATGGGGCTCTGCCCGTTCCCCGCAGGCAGCGCAGGCATTATCCACACCGGTGGCTGCAGGCAGCGCTCCCACCCCACACACGGGAAATCAGGTCACGCTCCGCTTCCCTGCCTCCCAGCAGCTCCGAAATCTCTCCCAGTTCCCCATCAGCAAAAAAAACGGCCAAAAAATCCCCATCCCACCTCCCTCAGCTCTGCTCAAAACACCAAAAAAGGGAAAAAAAACCCACCCTCATCCCCCCCGCCGGTGCCAGGAGCTGCATTCCAACTCCTGGGATTTTGCAGCCAGTGAGCAGATAAACAAGCGCATCCATCGCTGGGCGCACCGGGATGGGGGGAACCGGGAGCAGCCCCCCTGGGTTGGGTCTTGCCCGGTTTCAGCGACGTTCGGCACAGCGGGTGCTTGGGTGAAACCGCACCGGCAGCCCCGGCGCAGCGCTGGCAGCTCAGCCAGATCCCCAAAGGGGTTTTATCAGTGATTAATTAAAAAATGGAGGTCAATGCAGCGCACCGGTTCTTTATTCCCAGCATGCCAAGACCAGGCAGAGCCCCAGGGATGGCAAACGGGGGGCTCAGCGCCCCCCCCCACCAGGCACCCCAAACCCCAGGAGGGAAAAGGGCACCCTGCAAGTGGGAACGGAGGAGTCCTGAGGGAGCAGGGATGGTGGGACCCCCCCGGAGCAACGGGGAGGGTGAAGCTACCCTGGTTCCACAGGGACTTGCTGGAGGGATCCCAAGGTCCCAGACGTGCTTCCCATTAAAACCTCCCCCTGCCCTTCACTGCAGCAGCAAAGGGCTTCAGGAGGGAGGTTTTTCCCAAAGAATAATAAAAAAAAAAACCAAAGAATTCCCAGCTCCCCCTCCTAGTGCTTCGAATTTTTATTGAAACAAATGGGAAAACGGTTATTTCTTCCGAGTACAACAGTCCAGGGGAATGGGAAAGCGGCAGTGCCAGGCCACGGCCATTGGAATCCACGCACAGGGAGTGGATCCCAGGCAGCCCAGTTTGAAATAAAAAGGGGTTCCGGGTGCAATTTACAGCACGCCCAGCCCCGGGCTGACCCTCCAGCCGTCTCCGGTGTGGCTGCGGGTCAGGTAAGGATGCGGGAAGGAGGAATTGAGGGTCCTGAAGGGATGCAGGGGATGCCCAGGGCAGCATCAGCTCCACGAAAGGGTAAATTGCAGCTGGAAGGGAGGCTCACACCCCCCCCTCCTGCTCCCCGATTTGGGACGGAGACACAAAGGAAAGGTCAGGGCATCCCCATTCCCGTCGTCGGGGGGGTCGGAGCTGGGAGCGAAGGCACCCGCTTAAGGCCAGGCAGCCCCGGCACTTGTCCGCTGGGACACGGGCAGCCCCTGGCTTGGCCCCGGGGGGGTCCCACGCCGCGTTAGGGGCTGCCAGACCTGGGCCACCAGCAAGAGCCTGGCCCTGAGCCCCCAGTGCGCCCCCCCCCCCCCCGGGTTCAAGCTGCCCAGGTTTGTCACAGTTTGCAGGAAAAAAATAACCAACAAGGTTTCATTTGGTTGGCACTAGCTGTTCTCCTGCTCCTTGCAGAGAGGAGGAGGAGGAGGAGACCTTCCTCCCCACCTCCTGCGCCTGTCTCCGCTGCCCAGGGAAGCAGCAGCCCTAATTCCCAGAGCCCCAGGTCCCCGCAGCCGCTGTCACCCCGCTCCCTGTCCGCCCGCCTCCCACCTCTGCTGGGCTCCGGGAGCGCCGGCGCGACGGCCCCTGATTTACAGCACTCCACTGGAACATGCTCTGCGTTCCTAATGGAGCTCCCGGCACCGCCGGCAACGGCTCCGGGCCCGGCAGGAGAAGGCAGCCCGCAGGGATGGCAGCCCTGCTCAAAGGGAGACCCTTCGGCATGCCCCGCCGCCAGCCGTCAGGCTGGGGGGAAGCACGGCCACCTCCCCGATCCCAGCACCGGGGGAAAGCCCGGAGGGCTGAGCCAAAAAAGTACACTAGAAAAATCCGAAAAAGGCTGGGGAAAAAAACCCCAAAAAACCAAAAAGAGGGGCAGGGAGGAGGATGACTGGACGCTAATCTAGAGGAATCACGCAGTCCATGGGCAGCCAGGGCTCGAGTCCGTCGGCGTGCAGAGGCTGGCAGCACCCAGCGGGAATTGGGGGGCGATGCCTGGCTCCCCGTCCCCGGTTGGGGCACGCCGGTCCTGGGGGGGAGCCGGCTGGTGGGCAGCAGTGGTGCGGAGCGGCTGGTCACTTCCTAGAGCTCCTCGAAGAAGGCCACGCGGGATTTGGTGCTCTGTAGGGTGAGCTGGAAGAGAGCAGAGGGGGCGGCTGAAGGGGGACACGCACCCAGCCCCAGCGTCACCGTCCCCCCCCCCGCCCCGCCCCTGGCAGGGCAGCGGGAGCTGCTGCCCTCATGCCCTCCTGGCCCAGCCCCTGCCCCTCCGAAAATGCCGGGGAAGGCAGAAGCGGGGATGTCGTGCACGGCCTCGACAGCAGAGCTCAGGGACCTCCACCGGTCCCCAGCCGCAACAAGCACGTCCCGAAGGCGAAGCGCAGGGCAAGGGGATGCAGGCTGGGCTGGGGGATGGGATCACAGACTCGTGGAATGGTTTGGGTCAGAAGGGTCCCTGAAGGTCATCCAGTACCACCCCCCTGCCCTGGGCAGGGACACCTCTCACCAGACCAGGTTGCTCCAAGCCCTGTCTCCAACCTGGCCTTGAACCTCCAGGGATGGGGCAGCCACAGCTTCTCTGGGCAACTCCGGCCAGGGGCTCACCACCCTCACAGCCAGGAATTTCTTCCCAGTATCTCACACAAATCTCCCCTCTTCCAGTTTGAAGCCATCACCCCTCGTCCTGTCACCACCTCCCCTTGTAGAAAGTCCCTCCCCAGCATTCCTGGAGCCCCATCAGACACCGGCAGGGGCTGGAAGGTCTCCCCGGAGCCTTCTCTTCTCCCGGCTGAACCCCCCCAGCTCTCCCAGCCTGTCCTCCCAGCAGAGGGGCTCCAGCCCTCCCAGCATCTCCGGGGCCTCCTCTGGCCCCGCTCCACCAGCTCCGTGTCCTCCTGTTGTTGGTGACCCCGGAGCTGGACCCAGGATTCCAGGTGGGGTCTCCCCGAGCGGAGCAGAGGGGCAGAATCCCCCCCCGGCCCTGCTGCCCCCGCTGTGGGGATGCAGCCCAGGGGTGGGGGATTCTGGGCTGCCAGCGCTCGGTGCCGGCTCACGTTGAGCTTCTCCCCCCCCAACACCCCCGGTCCCTCTCCTCGGGGCCGCTCTCCAGCCGTTCCCCGCCCAGCCGGGATGTGTGTGCGGCAGCACAAGTGCTCTCTGCTGCCGATACCACCACCTTCCCCCCCAGCAAAGGCTGCTGAGGGGCCACAGATCCAATCAATGCAATTAGCGTGGCTGCAGTTTGGGGCTCTACCTGGGGAACAGAGCGCACCCCCGACCAAAGGTGCCGGTCCTGCTGTGCCTCATCCCGGCACAAAGAACCCCCCGGGTCCAGCATGCTCCTTCCTTTCCTTGCCCCGATGCTGGAGGAACAACTGGGCTCCTGCAAAGCCGGAGGAGAAACACCCTCCACCAGCCGAGGACGGAGGGAGAACCACGCTCACCTCTACACCTACAGCTCCCCCGAGGCCTCTGGGCCAGCCGGGTCCGTGTCACCCTCTGTCACCAGTTAGGGACCATCCGCTGTCCCACGCTTATGTCCAAACCCAAGCCACCATGATGATGATGAGCAGGCAAGCCCAGTTTGCCCCGTGGCGGTCCAAGCAGCCACAACGCGGCTCACCACCACCATTCCCAGCACCTGCGCCAGGCGGATGCCTCCCCGGGACCTCACCCTGGAGCTGCTCCCTCCATCCCACAGGAGGACAGAGCCGGGAAGCCCTCGCTCACAGGGCCGTGTCCTTGGAGCAAAGGCTGTGCAGGACTTGGAAACGCGGCCCAGAGAAGCTTCCCGCGGCGCTAGTGAGGCTATCTGAAAAATAATCCCCCCCGGAGGAGCCGCGAGACCATTTTCTCAAGGGCCAAATGAGAGATGAAAGAAACCTCCTCAGTGGCAAGGAAGAAATCGCAGTATTTAGAGATAACCACCCAAAAGCGCGTGGCGGGAGAAGTGCCACCTTCCAACCAGCCGCTGAATCACCGCAAGAGTTTGCCAAACCAGCCGGCTAATTGCGAAAGCTTGGCTCCAGCTGGATTAAGCAGCGGTGCCTTCCGCTGGGGGGGACGCCGGTTTTGCTGAAACAGGGATCCTAGGATCACGTTACAGCGAGTTAAGCCTCCACAACGGAACTGCCAAGCGCTTTCCCCCCACGGCCTTTCCTCGGTAATTCCTTCACAGCTCTAATGCCATTCGGAAAAAAATCTGTATTGCAGAGGAAATTTCTGCAGGGGCTTAATACCCTGTGCTGGCAGCACCTCCTGGGCCAGGGCTGGCTCTCTTCCTCCTTCGCATCCCCTCCGGAGCTGGATGGAGGCTGGATGCGATGGGACAGGGGCTCCACGTGCTACGGGCAGCTCTTTTTCTCTCTTTCAAGGCTGAAGAGGGGGGGGGGGAAGGAGTGGGCAGCCCCAGCCTGCTGCCAGCCCCACTGGTGGTCCCAGTGTAGGCTTCGTTTCGGCTCTTCCAGCAGAAATCCCGCCTGCCATCCCAAGCAGACAGCTGGCCAGGAGAGAATTCAGTGTACAAAACCCGGGCGGACACGGTGGTGTGCGGCACAGTCCTTCCCTTCGAGCTGGGTGGCCACTGCCCCCCGCCGCAGCGACCTGGCGCAAGGACAGGGACCGCGGTCCCCCAGGAGAGAAAGGCGGTGGGCGAGGGGACCTCGCGGGGCTGGGGAGCGCCGGGATGAGGCTGGGAGCACCGGGACTCTTCACCGGAGCCCGTTTGCCCACCCCCCGCAGCCCAAAACGGGGCAGCTTCACGTTCCCATTTCACCTGGGGAGAGCCCCAAGCCCCCCCCTAAGGAGGACGGTTTAGTTCCTAACACCCTGCCACCGGAGTCAGCCCTTCTGCAGGCTGGATGGCGAATCGAAGCACCCCCCCACCCCCCCAGCAGCCTGTGGAGCCGCTCCAGCAAGGGGAGGTGCCCTCCGGGCGTGTTGTGTGTCGCCCCCCTGCAGCAAGCTCCGTGCTCCAATGGAGAAATGAAAGGAGCCAGCTCCAACCGCTGATGCGGCAGAGAGGGAAGATGTTTTCCCCCAGGCTTATAAGGAAGATTTGACTGTTTCGAGTCTGTTCTCCGCCTTCAGCTACACGCGGCTCCCTGTTAATCCCTTGCCTGCTTTCCCAGTCCTGGGGTACGGCAAAGCATGGCTCCAGCAGCTGTTCCCAAAACTCTGCTTCCCTTCACCAAGGCTGCTGCAGTGCCACGGGAAGCAGGCGCAGGCAGAGCTCCGAGGGCATCCAGGACGGGCACAAGGGGAAAGACACAGGGGCTCTCATCCAGGACCTTCGGAGGCTCCCTGACCTCCTGGATGTCGCTTTTTTGACCTATACGGGGAAACGGAGGCACGGGAAGAGCAGCCCAGCTGCAGGCAGAGAAGGAGCAGGAGGGAAGATGGGTCTTGGCGAGGTGGGGTCCCACAGAGACGCGCAAGCACGGAATTTCCAGGAGGGCCATCCATGACCTGCTGCTTGGTGGCACGTAGCACTGGCCAGATTTTGCCATCTGAAAGGCAAAGGGATTTCAACAGCAGGCTCCCACCACACAGAGGCACCCCCCCATCTCTCATCACCCCCACGTTATGCCCCGGCTGTTTTCTGAGAAAGCCAGGAGGTTTGTGCAGTGCTGGCATCTGGGCCTGAGGATTTCTTCCCATTTAGGCTCCCGGAGGAGGAGCCTCCAGCTCTTTCTCCGCATTAACCTGGAGGGTGCTAGAAGAGCATCACACCAGTGGGATACGGGCACAATCGCCCCATTTCCCGTTAGCAGCAGCTGGGTTATAGCTAAGACCTTGGCGGTGCCTCGGGCAGGAGAAGGGGTCAGTAATTTCAGGCTGCTCTGCCTCCACCACCCCTGGAGCAAAGGCACCTTCAGCAGCCTCCGGCAGGACTTCCCGCACAGAGAATGGGGGCTGCTTGGCCCCCGGGGGCTGCTTGGGCAGCTGCCTCCTCACATCTGATTACAGTCAGGCACATGAATAAACAGCGAGGAAATTGGGATTGCTCTTCACTGCACACTGACTCTCCACCAGTGATGCTCCGTTGTGCCCGGAGGGAAAACTTCCCCCCCCCAACCCCTCCACACTCCTTTTTTCTTTCTTTTATTCTTGTTTTTCTTGCTGTTGGGCAATTGCAGGCAGGGTGATCCTCGCTCCCAGCGCAGGCAGGCGCTGGGGGGAAGCGCGGCAGGAGAGCTCTGCCGCCAGCCGGCGTTGCAGCCTCGAGAGGGAGCGTGGCAGGGCTGTGGCACGACAAAACCCGAGGGACGCGCGGGAGGAAGACGGGCAGAGCCAAGGGAGCTCCTTGGGGCGGCCTGACTCAGCCCACCCAGCACTGCAGGGGGACACGGAGGTGCTGCGTAAGCCAGTGGTCCGGGGAGCCCTGCAGCGCGCTCAGCTCCCGTCTGCTTTCCAGCTGCCAAAGCGCGACTCCCAAACACCTCTTTGCAGGGAAATCCCACTCCCTCACACAAGGAACAACTGGTTTTGCTCTTTTCTTTTCTGCAGTGGGTCAGGAGAGCAGGGAGGAGAGCACAGCCCACTCTGGCCTCTCAACCGTCTGCTGGGGGAAAGCCCAAAGGTGGCCTCCGGCACCTCCGCAAACTCTCTGCACCCTCTGCCTCCCCTTTGCCAGGCCAGGCAAGGAGAAATAAATACATACACCCGCTCCGTAACACCACGCAGGCAAGGCAGAGTGATTAAGAGGGAGTTACATTCTCGTCAGTGCAGAGAGGGGGAAAAAAAAAAAATTGATTTACAAGCAGTATTATGATAATCTCCTTCCTGCAGGAGGGAGGGTGGGCTCCACAATGCACTACCAGAGTCATCAAAGAAAATTTAGAGAGGCAGAGAGAGGGAGGGAGCACAATTAAGCGGCCAGAGCTCAAAGGAAACAAGATAGGAGAAAGGGAAGAGTCCCACTCCCTGCATGCCTACGCTGGGGATTCTCTCAGCTCTGCTTTTACCCAGGGCTCCTGGATTGATTTGACTGAAGAAAAACAAACAAGCAAAAGCAACCCAGTAAGTCCCTCGTAGCCAAACGCGGTTTAGAGTGGTTAACCCAATAACTACAGGCCCACAACTTCGGCTGGCCGGGCAAACCCAATAGTGAGAAACTACCCGGGCTCCCGGCGAGCCCAGCAGCGCCGGTGCCTCCCCGCACACCAGGGGGTTGCAAATCCCATCAACCTTCCCCCCATCCTCCCGGGTCGCAAGGAACGGGGAGAGGTTTAAAATTTCTCCTTTCTTTTTAGTTTCCTTGTTTATCCCGCTGCCTGGCCAGGCTGGAGGAGAGGGTGACCTGCGCCACCCGCAGCAGCATCGCTTCACCCCACGCCACTCCGGGGACATCCTCCTGCTGCTGGGAGGAACATCTACAGTCCCTGCTAAATCATCACCCAGTGCTGCACACCATAAATCCTCTTTATTCCCCCCACCACTCCCCTGAAGGTCCTTCTCCACCCCTGCACAATCTCCCATCCCCACCGGCCAGGTGGACCTTTCAATTCCCACATTTACTTTTCAAACCAAAACCTTCCTATTTTCCGCTCCCCACCCCTTGCCATCTCTGTCTTACACCCACGCTGCCGTTTATTCTCTCCCAAGCACAACTTTCCCCCGGCTTGCAGTGCTTTGATGAGTGTGTTTAAAAGAGAGAAGATGACGCTCCATTTGAAGGAAACGCTTTTCAAAGGCTGCCACAAAAATAGCTGATAGGCCTGACGTTTCCTAGTTTCCTTTCGCTCCTTGTAAACAAGGAAAGGAGGCTGCCGTGTCCCAGTTTAGCTGCCAGGGAATCTCACTTCCTGGCTCCGAGGAGAAGCAGGGCAGAAAGAAAATGAACCTAGCAGGGACACGGCCTCGCACACGTGAGCGCATGTGGGCAAGATCCACGTGGGACACGCCTCCGTCTCCTCCTGCACTTGGAAAATGTGTGCCCAAAGGTGTCTAGAGCCGCTCTGCTCACTGGGTATGTCCCGGCTCTCGCCTGCGTCCCAGCCGGGTGCCAGGCAGGGCGAGAAGCCAGCATCCTCACTCATCTTTTTTTCTCTTTACCCTCACAACTCCCGAGAGGATGGGAAATGCCGATGCTGCTTCTCCTGGGAAGTCCCTCGCTGGTCATGTGCCCGCTCTGCAGCACGCAGCCTTCTCCTCTCCTGGCGGGAGCAGATTATCCAGCGATGCCACGGCAATGCTGCAGTTCTGCATGAGACTAGAGAGCACCTCATCCATGTCCGGGCTGTCCCAGGATCCATGGGAAAGGACAGGATCCACCGGCACGCAGCTCAGCCTGCCCTGTAGCACCCAGGCTCCCTCCTTTTGCCCTTCCCAGAGCACAAGTATTTCTTATGCTGGTCCCCTCCCTCTGCAGGGTGAAGCTCCAGAGGCACAATAATGTTCCCCTTTCCTTGAACCAGCCGTGATCCTCCACATCCCCAGCAAACCACTGGAACAAAGCGGATCCATTTCACGCAGGGGAGTCTGCAGGTCCCAGAAGAGGGTAGGGGAGGAAGGCAGTCCCCAGGAGACAGGACAGAAACCCCCAAAGATTTGTTGAAGTCCTCGAGGGACACGTTTCAGTGATCCCCAGCAAGATGCGCAGCTGGAAATCAGGCAGAGAAGCTGCCTGCCCCAGCACCAGCCTCCTGAAAACCTTCAACCTGTCCAGATGATTAAGTAGCCTCATGACATTTGGTGGTGGCACAGCAGCTTCCCGTCCGCATCACAAGAGGCTGGGATGGCAGTGCCCATCGCTAACCCGCCAGCTGCTGCAGGGGACAGAGCACAGCGTGTCTCGAAGGCGAGAGGAGCGAAGAGAAGCCTGCAGAAGCCCATTTTGAAGCTGCTCATTGCCTAAATTCGAAGGGACCAACGCCACGTCTGTAGGAACGTTGGTAGGACCAGAGATACCAGAAGCTTCGACCAGTTCCCTGGTGACAAATAAGCAGGTTTGCAGTAGCCTACCCAACACCCCCCACACACCCCAAGGGCCTCAACAAGAGGAAAATTCCTGCATTACCCAGGTTGAGGGCAACGCTGCACCGCAACCAGGATCAGCCAGGAGAGGAGCCGGCAAGAGCACCAGCAGCATCGGCATCAGCTCACCCCGGCCACCGCTGTCCGCGCAATCCCCACGGGCACCAGAAGCGCTGGCCCCAAGGAGCCAGCTCGAGCGCCAGAGGAACGCTGCATCTGAGACAAAGGCTGCCCGAGAGCCTGGCAGGGACAGGCCGAGCCGTACTGTCCAAGGACCAGAGCACTGCTCAAGGACAAAAGCCGCTTGTCTGGGAAGAGGCATGGAGATTTGCTCCTTGCCTGGATACTTCAAACGGCTTAAATCCCAGTAAATAAGCATGACTGTGCAAGAAGAAAGCGACCGGAATGAAAGACCCGATTGTGTTTTAGAGCAGCAGCCTGTCCTGGGAGCCTTCCTACATCAGAGCATGTGAGGAAGAAGTGGGTTTTTTTCCATCTTCCACCAAATCCTAAGCAGCAAACCCTCCGGAAGCCGAGCCAGCTGGAGGCAGGAGCGCCAGCCCACGGCAGAGCGTGCTACGAAGGGAAATCAGTTTCCAGATGAGGTGCTTGTGCTGTGCCCACAGAGCTCATAAAAAAGGATTAGCATGTTAACCACGTAATTAAACATGAAAAACTTAGCAGGCATCTTCAAAGGCAGGCAACAAAACCCAGAGGTCACACCACAGCACTTGCTGCGCATCTCGTTTAATTATGGGGGCTCCTCCCAGGCACCAAATCTCTCCCAGCTGCTGGATTAGTCTTTTCACAAACTGCCAGGGCTTCATTTCACCTCCGCGTGCTGCAGACACAACTGGATTTCGCCCCAATTCCACCTGCCACAGAGTTCCTCAAGCCAGTCGGGACAACACAGTGGGTTTCAACCACTGACAGCCTGTCCTGGCGACGTATCCAATGCCTCCCCCAAGGTGTCCTGGACCTGTAGGTCATCCCTTGCTTTAGCTGTATCCTCCGTCATCCCTAAGGAACGCTTAACAACGAAAGCGGTCCACCTTGGGCACACCTGCACCCCTCCCCGACAATGGCTGGCAGCAGCCAGCCAGCACAAAACCCTAACTGGAGTGATTTCTAGTGCTGCCTGCGGTCCTGAAAGGGACAGTCCATTCAAGAACGGCACAAACCCGTGCTGATCGCTTCTGGGTCCCAGCCAGGGAGAAATCTGCATCTAAAGCATCCTCCTGCCTCTGCTATTGAGCTCCAGAGGTGCTGGGAAACTGCTCCACAGTCGGCTGTACTGGCCTGCCCCGCAGGCAGGGCTGTGCAAACCCTCAGAGTAACTTTGGAAAGCCTTTTCCAAAACTGCTTACCACCGGCTTTGCCACCCGCCTTCCTGAGCGCAGCTATGCAGCACCCGCGTCGTCGCTTCCCTTAGCGCTACCCCACAAAACGCAGCAAACCCTGCGGGCCCACAAGAACCACGGTGAAGGAAAGAGCAAAAAAGCCTCCCCAAACTCATCCTCCCCAAGGAGGGAGTCAACGCTCTGCACAGGCGCAGCCTGCAGACTGAGGGCAAATCCTCGGAGGAAAGTAGACTCCGGAAAGAAGAGACGTGGCGTTAACAGAAAGCCAGCAGCGCGTTGAAGGAGGCAGGGGACAGGCAGGAGCACCACAGGCTCCAAGAGCTGCCGTCCCCAGGCGCGACAGTGACCAACAGCGCTACCTCCAGCGCCGTCTCCCTGCACCACCCGCAGCCACAGCCCTGCCCAAGCGCTCCCCGCAGAGGCCGGGCTGTCCTCAACCGCCCGCTTTACGTTCCTGTGATACTTCTCAAAACAGGCAGACGCTGACAACGCGGCCACGTGCCGCTCCACTCCAAGACGGAGGTGCACATTTTTAGCCCATTAAGACAGTTACGGCAGCAAAGAGTTGATGGGGTTTTGTTTGATGGTTGGCTTTTTGGGTTGGGTTTGGGTTTTTTTTTTGAAATCCTGAATTTCTTTCTGCAGCAAACAAGAGGGAAGGACCTGGTTTACTTCATTAAAGAAATCTTCAAAGGCCACCCTGCACCTCCAGTAGATTCCCAGCCATCGGCAGCAGAGCAAAAACAGGCATGTTTAATTATTTAAGCATCTACGCCTGCACTCCCCCACTGATGTTGCCAACTCAACTTCTGCCAAGAAAGATGCTTCCCAGCACGGAGGATCAGGTGAAAAAAACGAATGCGGAGAGGCGGTGAATGCTACCGAGGGAGCCAGAGCTGGGCAGGGCGGCTGCCTGCGACATGCTGCGCGGGTGCACTGTGGGGACGGGCAGGGGGCTGCGCTGCGGCGAGCCTGGTCTCACCGGCACCGCACCCCGCTGCAGCGCGCAGGGAGCGTTGTAGGGGCGGCAGCAACGGGAGCGGTGCATATCGCAGGCAAGCTCATGCACGGGTTAGTATTACAGCCGGTGATCCCATCGACCCACGCAGAGTACCTTGGAATAACCTACTTTGAAGTCTCAAATGCAGATAGGTCTTCTGCCCTGGGCTTGAGGCTAAACCAGCAAAATAAAATGGAAAAAAAAAAAAAACAAAACACAAAACAAAACAATCCTCTGTGATACGAGTAATGTCATTCGTGCAATCTGTGCAGTTTGCCCGGAGCGCCGAAGGGATCCACGGCTTCCAGGTGGGGCTGAGGGCTGGTATTACTTAAGTGTTGCTCAACTTCTATCCCATTTCCAGTGTCTTGCACTTCCCTTTCCATCACAACCACAAAGACAAAAGCCCTCCTGACCTCCTGGTGGCACGAGCAAAAGCAGCCTGTAATTTTATTCTGATGTGCTCCACTAACAGACTATTATTTAAAACCCTTTGCTCCTCCAGCTGAGATGCAGGAGCCGGGCAGCCTCCGGGCCCTCATGAAAAGTGGGGGGGGGGACAGGACAACACTCCAGCTTCACAGGAACCCAGACTGACTGCGCAGTCCCAATTACAGCAATGAGCCCTGACAGACGTCGAAATGATTGCCCAGCCACCTTCTTTAAGTGAGACAAATGGGACCATCAGCTCTCTATGAACTCGTCTCTGTCAGAAGCGAAAATTTAGCATTTTCCGTTTAAACTGAGGACTCGGAGCTCAGTGACAAAACCTAACAAAACCTACTGGGAGCAGAAACGTCTTCAGATTCTACAATGACAAAAGGGTCTGTGAAGATTTTTTTATATTTTCTGCTCCGGAGGGACGAAACCCGAATAGCTCAGGGCTAGCACGGGGAAACTGGGAAGTGAGACCCGCTAGATTCATTTTCCTGCCCCAATTCCGTGAGCATAAACTCCCAGCCATGAAAAGTCGGCTTGAACCGATATTTTCAAATCCTTTCAGACGCAACTCTCAGCAGGGAGCAGTAAAGAGATAAGGACTTGTTTTTAAAACCCTGAAGTTGTTACCACAACCTGCATCCCGTGCCATCCAGATTTCCGAATCTTTTACAAAGACATAAAGCCAGCTGGGGAAAAGGCTTTGCAGGCGAGTGGGGCCGACCGCTACATCTCACCATACTGATCACAGAGGTGCCCCCAGCCCCATCATTACCCTCAGCCCAGCCGGGAGAACAGCTGAACTACTGAGCAAAAGGAAAAGGATCAGATGTAAAAATAAAGAAGGGGCTTTGCTGTGACCTTTCAGCTGCGACTCCCAGGCCAGCAGACCCGGCCATCCTAATTTTTTGGCTAAGTTACTCATCACAACCGTGTTTCTAGAGGCAGGTGGTTGCGGGGTCCACAGCACAGGGAGCAAACACCTCACCCAAACCCTGCCAGCCAAAGATCTTGCTGTTAGTATTTGAAGCTGCACTACAGGTTACTTGAGAACAGATTAAAAAAAAAAAAAAAAGAGGACGAGGTTTGGGGCTTTTTCTACTGCGAGTCCCTAAGTCAGGAATATTTTTGCCCTTATTATTCACCAGCCAAGCTCAAGGCTGCTTCCTCGCAGTGCCCGTAGGGAACGCTGCAATAGGCAGGTAGGGTTTTCCCTGGTCCTGGGGTCACTAAGGTGGCAGATCCCTTCTAACAGCGTCTCTGTACAGCTGAACCTTAAAACAAGGTTCAGCCAGACATCCAAACCTCCAGCCCTCCGCATCCCTTCACACAGCACCGGAAAGACAAGGCTCGGTGGTGGCAAATATAAAGCAGGAGCCACCACCATGAGTTGAAATTCTCTGCACCCTGGTTTCAAAGCTAAGCAGCCGGGGAAGAAAGCCTAGATCAAACAATTTTATTATAACAACTTGTGCAAAAGCTAAACCAAACCGAAGGGTTATTTCGTCGTTGTTTTTAAAGGATTTCATCAGGCGAGATACAAACTGGAGCCCTCCGATACCTTTTTAATAGTGTTGTGCTTGCTGTTGCCTCGGCTGGCATTCTCGTTGTGCAATATATCCAGAGCCGTCTCTCTCTCCTTTAGCTTCAGCGCCTCAATTTCTGTCTTCAGCTCGTTCAGCTGCTCCTGCAGGTGCTTGCTCTTCTCCATGTACTCTACCCTAGCGCACACACAAAATTAAGTCCTGGGTTAGTACCGGCCAGCTGCACGTGGTGACATAAAATTAAGTCCTGGGTTAGTACCGGCCAGCTGCACGTGGTGACATAATACTGTGGCAGTTGATAACGGAATTGTAACCGAAAAACCTTATCTTCATCACTTCTAGTGTGTGGAAGCGACAACATCAGTTTACAGCACGCAGTAAACTACTCCGAGCAATGATTTGTTCGTTATTAAAAAGATGACCCAGACAGCTGACCCAAGAACAAAACTGTGAGTTATGCTACTATAAAGAAAAAAAAATAAAAATAAAGCCAAACTAGAGCTGCTGGATGATTATTTGTAAGTCTCCCCATTTCCAACCGAAGCTGCACCACGACTTAAATTAAGATTCCACAGTTTTAGTCTACAAGACAGAGGTTTAAACAGCGCTGCTCTACTCGCTGCACCCTCTCTCGCACCCAGCTCACAAACTCAAAGGCACAAATTCTTCCAGGGAGGAAGGACACTGATGTACTGACTTCTCATGTTTTAGAGGGATTTAGCTTGTGAAACTGTGTGGGAGCAAGCACTGCCTCCAAAATATCAGGTGTCTTTGAGACACACAGCATCCCTGGGAGAGAGAAAGGTCTCCCAGAAAAAGAAAGAAAGAAAAAACCCCAACCCCAGCCGTTCTCAGGACTCAGCCCTAACTGCCTTCCACGATGAAGCACCAACTGGAGAAAAATCACACCGTGCCAGCCTCGTACTTGTGATTAAACACCGAGACCCAGGTCGAAGTACCAGCAGACTAACAAGAACCTTTTCAGAGTGCCAAAATTCATAGCAAGGTTTATCTCAGCACCCGAGGAAGGCGAACAGTGCCGGAGAAGTCAGCAAAAGCGTGCCATTGCTTTCAGCGTTTGGCAGAGCCGAGCTCCTCCTACTTAGGAGACTGGGATGACCTAGTTAGCAACCTGGGTACAGAACCAGGAAATTATCCTGCTATTTTCAGCTTCTATCTTTTTCCTTCTGGCTTCAGGAAAAGTTTTTAACCTCTGTCCATAGCACAGAGGTCTGTTATTTCATACACGGGAGCGGGTACTCAGCAGAGGCAAAATAAACCACCCTCTGGGATCCAGGGGCGTTTCATTCCTGCCCCCAGGAAGTTTTGGCCGGAGCGCTACGGCAGAGCCCTTCTAGCTTTGATCTACCACCCAATCAATGAACAAAGCACATTATTACTACTGAGATTAAAATCTGATCTGCTTTGATTTCTGCTAAACTTGTAATTTTGAAGGCTACACTTACACCCTCAGGAAAACACAAGATCAAAGCTCGTAATCACATCCAAACTTGCTTGCGCACACTTTTTATACATAAACATGACACAGATTCCAAGAAAAAGGGGTTAAAGCCCTCGCGCGGGGCCTTAGCACAGACTCCAGCTAGCTTAACATTCTCTGGACACGCTGCAAAGGCACAAGGGCCAGCCCGCAATAGCTCAGTGCGCCGGCAGTCAGGCTGTTGGTAACTCTTCCTGCCAACACGGACAACTCCAGCCTGAGGAAGAGCCAGGTTAAACCACACGGAGCGGAATTGACTGGGGCAGGGCTCAGCGCGCTTAAACTCGCCTTTAAGCAGGTGGTAGAGCCGCATCCGTGACACCACGTCCCCCGTGCAGGGCAACGGTCAGCCAGCAGCTACAACATGCTCTGGGCAGAGCTACTAACGACCCGGTAAATGCCAACCCGAAAGATTTCTTCCCCCTTTCACCTCGCACCGGTGCTTGGCTGGAGCATAAAAGTCACACGCAGCCCCAGTGCAATTCCTCCCCCTGCAAGCGAGGTGTAAACCCCAGCGCCGGCCCGGATTGGATGCGCGCCACATACTTCTCTTTCTCAATTTCCATGGAAAGCCTCTTCATGTCCGTATCCTTGAAGTCAAAAGAGAGGCTCTCGCTGATGAGGTTGAAGCTCGGCAGGTCGGTAGGCAGTGCTGTCGTACTGGAGTTCATGGACTGCTAAAAGAGAGAGAGTGCAAACTAATCACTTTTGGCAACACAAGTGTTCCTACAGCAAACATTCTGTAACGCAGAGGTAAACCCAGAGCACCACCGAAGCAGGCAGTGCCACTTACTAATGCTGTAATTAGGTCCTGATCTGCTGCTCACACACGTAACAGCACACTCGTCTTGGAGCCGGGTGTATTCTACCCCGCAGCAGCACTGAACTGGGAGGATCTCATTTTTAGCACGGGAAACGGCACCGTATTCCTCATGCAACCCTACTCACAACCTCATTTTTATGAGCCAGCCTGAAAACTTTCTGGAGAGTAGTACGAGGTTCTTTTTCAGCTGGGGATCTTTTACCACAGAAGACGGCGAAAACCGCAAAGTGCTGCGGAAGCAGAGCAGCAAACAAGCCCAGCCTCCCAAGCACCAGATCAGCCTGAAAATCCCCTCGCTCCATTCCCAATTTGCTCTTCAGCTCAGAGGGGACCCTGCTCCTCTGGGACCCTGCTCTTTGCGGTAGTAAACAGGAGACAGAATACCACCTGCCTTCAAAACCTCCTGACAAAACTTCCTAAAATCTAGGCTTTATCGCTGCTGCGCCACTTAAAACAACGCCGGACAGACGCTGCCTCTCAGGAGACATCTGACAGCTATTTAACATTAACTCAAACTTAAAAAGCGCAAGTTGTGAGCAAGGGCAACGCAAGGCCCTGTCTGACAGCGGAGTCCTGCACTCCACTGCTCCCCAAAGCGTGAGCAAAGAACGACATAAGCCCAAGGGTTAACTTGGGATGCAATTTCAGTAAAGTCCAGGGAGATGCAGCACTACATTTTTCTCTTCACAGTAATTTCCAGTTCCAAGTGTTTAGGAACCACTGCTAGATTCAGTTGGAAACACAGAGATAACGTAGGGAATCACTCATATCACACCTGAGCAAGGACTCCTGGAAATTGGTGTGATATCCCACCCTGACACGTGCTGCCAGGCCCTCAGATTTTATCTTCCCCTCCAAAAATGACCCCTTCGCTCAAACACTCTGCCGCGCCTCTAATACATGGGCTCATTGCCAGGAGAGAAGCACGCCGGCTCAGACCATCACTCCACTCTTGCAACACGTTGGATGAGGTCGCAAGCAGCGGGCACACATCAAGGATGGCACAGTGGCTTCAGATGGCAGACTGTGCGCGTGGCGCTGAGTCAGAGCTGCTGCCAGTGTGCTTAGCCCTCGTTTTACATATGAGAAGCCCGGCCTGGCATCCAAAAGGTCACCCACCTCTCTGCTAGACGCTCCTTCTTGCTTTAAGGGATCCCTGTAATGAAAACAACATGCCCAAACCAGCCTGGACTAAGGGATGGCAGGAGACGGTGCTGCAGAGACAGGCTGGGATGGTTCTAGGGTACCTGCCCCAACAAACGAGATCTCCAGCTTTGTCTGGCTCGTTCTTTCTTTCCCTCACGTCTTCTATTTGGGATACTCCAGGGACCATTTGCAGCTAGCTCTGCTATGTGAACCGCTAGCGCCAGGGTGGTGACAGATTTACTCTGCACAATAACCTGCCTCCTTCCTCGCCACCAGCCTGGAATTCACAAACAGCCAGGGCTCGGTTCCCCCTCGCTCTTCAGCTGGACAAACCTGAGAGGGAACGACATTTCCTTTATGCCACAGAGGCAAAGCTGGAACGCAGAACACCTAGTGCAAGCATAAACAAGGCGGAAACCAAAACCGCGTTGCTTGGCGCGGCTGGAGCATTACAGGTAAGTTAGACTCACCCAGCAAGAAAATGCTATTTCTTACTCCCCTTCGCGATCACTGCTAGCACAGAACACAACCGCATTCGTTCTGGAGCGGGCGCTGAAAGGGACAGCCGAGTACCTAAATTCCAGTCTCCAAGGAAAGGGGACCGGTCTGCCAAAGCACTTAACCCATTTAAATACTTGCATCCCATTGACATTCAAGTCCCTTCCCTTTTAGGCACACAGGTGTTCGCAAAGCCCTTCCCACAGGAGCTTCTACGGTCTCTGCTGTGCAGGGGAGTCAGGATCAGCAGAACCAGCTTGCTGGCCTTCAAAGAACCTTTAGCAGTTTTTCAGCACAGGCTTGTTGGGTTTTGTTTAAAAAAAAAAAAAAAAAAAAAAA
>VZSF01006850.1:0-34105 GCA_013398295.1 Chionis minor | reverse complement strand
AAAAAAAAAAAAAAAAAAAAAGCGCCAAAACAACAGCAGTAAGAGTTGAGCAGGAATTTCAGTTGCCGCAATTGTTAAGTCCAGATGCCAATTCGTCAGGGTTACTACAGCCACTTCCTCACCTTTCCTCAGCAGCGCTCTTTCATGAAGCAAAATAAAAACAGGTTGAAGTCAGAGAGCAGCAGCAGTGAGGAAGAGTAAGGAAAGAGCAAAGAGCGTGCTGAGGGCTTCCAAAGGCACAGGCTCAGCATCCGGAGCAAAGCATTTCCCTGCCATTTGCAACAATCCCGCGCAAGTCTTGCACAAAGTGCAGAGATTTTTAATCCAGGGGACATGGGGTGTCACTGGGACGCGGGATGATAAAGGGGACACCGACGTTTTCCCGTATGTGTTTCCTCACCTGGAACAAACTGCATAATCCTGTAACTGCATTAAAGCAATTTCGCGCAGTTAATAGAGGCAAGCACCACGCTGACAGTGGTCATCCCTCTGGAGCACAAAGCAAGCGAGACAGATGATACGGACGAAGCACCGAGCAAGTCAAGCCCTGAGGCTTCTCCCGCTGGGATTGCTCCTCCTGTCACTGTCACTGCCTTTACTTCGCTGCTCAAGAATTTGGGCAAGCCTAGGACAGCCATTTACAACTCCAAGAGGATCAGAGAAGGGATGACTGCCTTCAGTCTTGCCACCAGTGGTACCTTAAGGGCAATGAAGGAGGCAAAGAGCCTCACCAAGTCAATAAAGAATTAATTGTTCTAGCCCTGATGGCCAGAGACTCAGATTCACATCTTTCTCATGCATCACCTACCAGTCCCACCACAAAAGCAGCCTGGAGTTCAAGAACTAACAAGACACCAAAACAAGCTTTAAAGAACCAGGATTGGAGACTGGAAAGTTAAAAAAAAATAAAATATATATGGCCAGGGACTCAGCTTCACATCTTCTTTCTCACGCATCACCTACCAGTCCCACCACAAAAGCAGCCTGGGCTTCAAGAACTAACAAGACACCAAAACAAGCTTTAAAGAACCAGGATCGGAGACTGGAAAATTAAAAAAAAATTAAATATATATATATATTTAACTGTTTCTTGCCTTTTCTGCAACACAGAGTTAGGTTAACTCGATGATCTTAAAGGTCCCTTCCAACCTAGGTGATTCTATGATTCTATAATGGTTGGACTTGGTGATCTTAAGGGTCTTTTCCAACCTAAATGATCCTCTGATTCTATATCCACCCACTCCCCGCTTCTCCTGCTGGTTCCCCCGGTGGGAAGTCCTGCCCAGCTCTCAGTGCCAGGAGACAACACAGCCCCGGGACCACAGAAAAGAACAAGTTCAGCGAAGCTTCTGTTCTCAGAAAAGAACAACCCTCATTAGGGAACGAGGCAGGCTGGCCCCGATCCGGCGCTTTGAAATGGTGCACAGGAACAGGATCCCGGCACATCTCACCTGCCTGCCCCAAACAGAGAGAGGCCACGGGGGGAGGGAGAAGCAAGGCTGGCATAACAGCAGATGGAAGAGCCCAGCAAGGGGCTGTCACCTGGATATGGGCACAATGGTCACACTCGCCACCTCCTGCCCCTGGACAATGACAGCCGTGGAGCCTGTGCGAGGTGACGCTCCTCCCAGGGCTACGAGAGGGGCAAGGAGGAGCAGCACCCGCAGGAGGGGACCCTGCCACCTAAACCGTCCATGTCCCCTTCCCTCCTGGCACCGGCAGCCATGTCGGGAAAGCCGAGGCTCTTTAGGGAGGGAGAGGACACAGCGCCGTGTGTCCAGACATGGCAGCTCTCCATGGATCGCCTCCAGGCAGACAGATGCAGCCGGAGCGGTGGTGCTGAGCTCCACGCGACCCTTACGACATTCCCAGCAGTGAGGCTGTAACTCCGCAGGCAGGGACACAGCCACGCGGCCGCTCACCAGCACAGGAACAGGGATTTACACGGAAGGGCTCGCTCCCTGGGCTTCTGCCCGCTTCACTAACAATGGACGCAGCAGCATGAGGGAACACGGACGTGTAAGAGCTGCCCAAACACCAACACTGGGCTGAGGTAGCCAGGCAGTGGAATTCCAACCAGGACACTCCACCCTGCGCACAAGTTAAACTCTTGATTTAAAGAACTGGTGGATCCCAGAATCCTTGTGACTTGTAAAATAAGGAGCTAAGCTTTACCAAGCACTGAGGTAGCCAGCGCTTGACTGAGCATCCCACAGCTAAGAGCACCTGGCTATTTTCCATCACTGCTGTTTTTAAAAGCTTGGCAACATTTTGCGGAGAACGGGATCAAAAGTTACTTCATCTCAAGCTCACTTCAACCCGCTCCTCGAAAGTTTCCGGGAGGCGAGGGGGAAAGAGCCTGCAGGTACAAATTAAAACTTCGGCGGGCTGATAACTCCCACGTACGGTACGGCTGTGGAGTCTGTTCCCGAAGCTGTCGAGCGCTACCCCCTTTCACCCCTCAGGACAGCGAGGCAGCCGAACCGTGGCAGGTGTGAGCTGCAGAGAAGGGAGCACTTGATGGGTTTTGCAGGCCCTGCAGCATGATTCGAAAAGTGGAGGAAAGGAACTGCCAGACGGATCGGAGCAACGGTCATTTCGTCTGGCGTTTCAGTCCCCGGCAGCAACCAGGACCAGATGCTTCAGAGGAAGGTGTGAAATCCTCTTAATAGGCAATTATGGAATAATCTCCCTTCAAGGAAGTTTTTTTCCGGCTCACAGAGGCACAGCGTCCAGTTTACGTCCAAAGAATAAATTGAGAGGTTCTGAACAATGTTTATCCCACCTAACAAGAATAAGGACATCCTCCGCTTCGTAAGTATTTACCCCTACTCTAAAGGCTGAGCTGGCGCTAGCAAAGCGCGGCTCTGACGTGCTCGTTAAATTGGTTTAAAATTTCACCAGCAGCTCCCTCGCTCTTCCAGCATGAGGTGGGGGGGAAAAGGAAAAAAGAGCAGGGTGATCGTGCGCTGGATGAGGTGTCTGGATGGAAAGGACAAGCCCTGCGAAGGGTTCCCAAACAGCTGCTGAGCAAAGCAGCGAGACAGCTCGCACCCTCCACTGGTGGGTTGGAGGGACGGGGCTCCTCCAGGCTACAGAGGGCGGCACATTTACGGGCCACACATACACTACAGAGCACTCTTACCGTGTAGGACGACTTGCTGGTGATCTCCAAAAGCTTCTGCTTTGCTCTCCGCTCAGACTCGCGAGCCTCCTGAAGGTCTTGCTTTAGCTGATCAGCCTCCTTCGCCCTACAAATCAAAAGAGCAAATGGCAAATATCAGATTGAAGTTGAGAGGAGCGAGAAGGTGGAGAAGCAGCGTGACTGTGTAGATGTGGAATAGGTTGAGATCTGTCCTGCAACAAGACCTGAACTAAGAAATCATTTGACTAACGGAAATGCCGGAACCTCTAAGATGTGGGACGTTTTAATTAGCACAAAAATCCAAGGCACGGAAGGGCAGCTGTGACATGGGTTCTGCGTCAGCATCAGCGAGCGCGGCTGAGGGCTGGAGCAGTGTGCTGATATGCCAGGATGGGGAGAACAACACCAAAAGCTCAGACTTACAGCAGGAGAGGCAGGTTTCTGACAAGGAAGCCTCAACTAACCATTATTTACCACATTCAAAAAGGAAAAAGCACCCAAGATTATACAGTTTTGCCTACCCACAGGGGCCAACAATTCTAGAACTAGTATTTAACCTTGGGGCTCCAGCACCCCCCCAACAAGGAGAAAGCCAAAGGAGGGAAGGACGTTTTCTCTGCTGGATTGAAAATCGAGCGGAGGCTTCACAAGATAGAGACCAAGGCAACAAGAGATGGACAAGGGCAGCTTTCATCCAAGCAGAAGGGCTGGCACCAACTAAGCTCTCCTATGGAAAGGAGTAATCAATCGGAAGGAAACAAGAAAGATCTTTTACTTGCTCACTACCAAATGCACCCTGGGACCTGGGCTCTGGTACCAAGAGGATGGAAACACCAGTTTTAACAAGAAGCAAGGAGCTAGGGAGACCTCAAGGCCAACCTGAAACAGAGACTTCATGACTGTTAAGGAGAACTCAGCAACCAAGAGGGAAATACAGGAATAAAGAGAGAATAGGGAATGTAGATCTACCATCCAGAAGGAAAAAAAAACCAAAACAAACAAACCCAAGTGTTATTCATGTTGTCAAATACTTTGGGGGATGCAGTGGGTGTTTGCAGAAATCACCCAAAAGTAGAGCTGGCTTCAGCTGCTGCCATCAGAGCGCGAGAAGCGCGGAAGGCAGGGTGCCAAGGAGCACGGTACATTCCCCCCTGCTACTGACAGCCCCTTTCCCTGCTGCTTTCACCGCAGTATCTCTCCCAAAGAAGACTCCAGAGAAGGGTCTCCCGATCCAGGGAAAGATCGAGGCCACCACTGCTTTACCAGCACCATTTCCTACTCGGGGACAGCCCAGCTGCGGCAAACAGTGAGAGGGGGAGAGAAACCAGCTGAGCCCTTGGGGCCTTTTGCTGTCGTACACGCGTGGGAGGCCAAGGGCTCACTGCAAACCGTTGGATGGACTAATTCAAGGCACGAGCCCCTCTTTCAGCTACGTCAGAAGGGGGTTGGAAAGCAAAGCAGAGGCAGCTGCAAGGTTGTACCCTCTGACCTCCTCTCCGACTCCTCCGCCATTTTCAGTGCCAACATCTCTGCCTCTAGCACCTTCTGTTCCATCAGCCGCTTCTCCTCCTCCGTCCGGATGGCCGTGGCTTTGATTCGCTGCATCTCCTGTTCAGCCTCGGCTGCTTTCTGAGCCAGGAGCTTGGCCTCCTCCTCTGTGATCTGAGCCTTCTCAGCCAGCAAGTCTGCTGTCTCTTCAGACCTCATCTGAGAATGAAGGCACATTAAGCCATTAAGCGCACCGAATGTCTCCCCAAACGTGCTTACAAGCCCTGCAGCAGCAGGACCCCGAGCCGCTCGCTCTGCACGGCCACCATGGCCCACAGAGTCCCTCCCTCCCATGAAAGCTTGCAGCCTTCTGCAGCCAAGCCCTGGATGTGCCCAGGCTCTGTCCCAAACCATCCTCCTGTGTGCTCCTCCCACGACAGGCTAGCAGGATGAAATCAGCTCCATCCAGCCTCCTGATCACCATCCGCCAGCAGCAGTTTGAAAATAGCCATAGGGCAGTCACTGTGTACCTCCTAAAAATGCTTCGGCAGTGGGAAGAGTGAGGAACAGCTGCAGCACCTTGGGAAACAACCTCCCGGAGACTTACCAGAGCCTCGTTGGCCATCGTTGCCTCTTCCTTTAACTGCATCAACCTTCTCTCCAGCTCATCCCTTGTCCTCTCAGCCTCTTCTCTCATTTGCTTCTCTCGGGCCAAGCGCTGCCGTTCCATCTAGCGAAGAGTTATCGGGGAAAGTGAGGAGAAAGGACACACATTAGAAAGGCTTCCCATAGGATGAGAAAAGCTCACGACGTGGGGGTCAGAGCACAGGACTGCACTGCCACCTCCCCTCTCCTTATCAACACGGGGAACTTCGCTAAATGGGGGTGACCTGATGCATCCTGCTCCCTTGAGAAGCGCCATCCCTGAGACAATCCCCTACCCTCTGGTCAGGCTGTTACCCACAGCACTGCCCCACAAGCTGCCTGCAGGTGATTCCAGCCCCGGCAGTACCCTCCAACGCTGACTCAGGCAAGCAGGCTCCCAAGAGCTCCAGCTATGCCTAGAGCTTCTTACGGCAAGTTGAACGGACAGCAAGACTGGGGTTAAGGGCAGTCTGAGGGCGTCTCCAAAATATCAGAGACACACCGCAAGGCAGGAGTTTGAAGGACGTGGATAGCTGCTACTTTTGATCAGACATGTAAGCCAGCATGCTGGAAACTTGGCTTCCGCTCATTTATGGGGGAGGTCACAAAGACCATGACCACCTCTATCAGTTCCTAGATACAATAAACTCTCTCCCTCCAGCTCGCTCTGCAGGCAACAGCGATGCTTCTCCAGGAGGGGAAGATCCAAGCTACGCTGAGACAACCCACCAGAACCTGCCAGACCTTCCCAGAAGACGCTGAGAGTGTTGTGCAGACAGAGAGCGCCCAACAGCTGCCTCTCCGCTAGCCAAGCACCCTAAGTGAGCCATCGGGCTAATTAACACACCTAGATTAAGCACTCCAGCATGACAGAGATGGGTGCATTATAAATATCCACACTGCAGCTAGGACTCGCAGCATTGCACAGGCCACCTGCTGGGTTTAATAAGGGAAATAAGCGCGACAAGACACATTTCTCTGCTCCTTGGACGCCAACTGTGTTCTGAAAGCGGGACGCCCACTGCTCTAACGGTTCTGCTTCCTTCTGTTAAAGGTTCCCCTCATTAATTATCATTACAATCTGCATCCCACTCAGGACTTCCATTAACAAGAATTCCCGCTATAAAAGGACTATCTAGAACCGGTTAACAACTGTGGAACTTGGGGAGGGAGACGAGACAGCTTGGTGGCAAGCTCGGGAGAGGGCAGCCAACCCAAGCAGAAGCCTGACCTTTCCTGTAGAACACAAGTGGTCCGGATTTGCGAGCTCATGGAAGTGATCAACAACTGCTCACCCTCAGTGTCCTCACCTCTCCCAGCAGCCCAACCAAGCACAGGATCTCAGGTCTTGCTGGTGTTGGTCAAAAACTCACAAGATTGTAAAATCTGTCCCTGAAGCCACCAGCACTTGGACACCACACTGCTCCTGCCAAGGAGGACTTTTTGCTCCACTAATGCCAACTCCTTACTGACCAGAGGAATCTCCATGGGAAGCAAGAAGTCCCCCTTCCGCAGAAGAGTTGGCCTGGTTACCCTCGTAGCGGCTCATGTCCTGTCCTCTCCTGCCACCCCACAAGCTCCAGGAAGGAGAACCGCTTCAGGAGGCGGCTACAAAACAAGCCACGTCACATCTCCAGGTCAGCTGAGCACCTCAATGCCAAGTCCAGCACTATGCAGGCACCTCTGTGAACACGCTCAAATCCATTAACTTAGCAGTCCCTTGAGCGTAAGACCCTCCTGGGTATAAGCGACTGCTTTGGTTTCTTCTGCTGCTATCTAGCGGCTTTATTGCAAAAGGGACATTTATATTCAAAGCACCAATACTCAGATTAGCTGTGCAGGTTTCAGTGAGTAGAAAAGGTCTACGAGCAGAAAACAATGATTCATACAATCCAATTTGCTGATATATGCTCATCGGCTACACGCTGCTGCCTCCAAAGTGCCGTTTTCGCTGCCTGGGCTGACCTGCGGCAGATAAAGGAGGCCAGCACCGAATTAGCATGCAGGCTGCACACCCCGAAATGTCGGCGTGCATTCCATCACCATGTAATTAGAAAACGAGGCGAAGTACTACGGCAAAGCACAGCTCCCCCTCACAGCCCCTCATTTAATTACAAGCAACTACCCCAACATACTACATCTTCCCAGCGAGGGAGCCCAGGTACAAACTGAGCCAGAAGCGGATGCACTTGTAGCACACCCGGATCAGCTCTTCCCTCCTGCCTGCCCGGATTCGTTCCCGAGTGTGGGGGCTGGACTCGGGCCGCCAGGCTGCCACCAACCTACAGAGCCAAGTTGAGAACGACTGGCAAGGTGAAGCAGGCTACTAAAAAGAAATGTTCAGCCGGACCTTCCCTCAAAGCTGCTCTGTGTGCTTGATGTCATTCTGGAGACTGTTCCTTCCTGAGTTCATTTGCATTTGTGATTTTGGCTCACGGTCTAGTTACACGAGATGTCTCTCACCTGCTTCCTGGCTTTCTCCTCCCTGGCCTGCGCTTTCATCTGCTGGACTTCCAACGAGTCTGCCTTTCTCCTCCTCATGAAGAGGTCGTGGTTTCCAATACACAGCTGGAGAATCTATTCCAGTCAAGGGTGAAGAGCGGAGAGAAACAGCTGTACACATGATGACGATGAGGTAGTTTATATTCTCGACACACAAAACCCCTAGAACTGCTTTGTCTGGTGCCTGTAAGCACTTCCACCTGCTGATGGCAAACCCTATGAGTTCTGGTACCCATGCGAGGGGCAGGGAGCCAAGACACAGCCAAGTCCCACACCAAGCACCAGCTCTGGTGCAGCTCCTCCCAGAAACCAATCTTCTGTTTTCTGTGCAGCCAGCACAGCACGGTTCTGGCAAGTTTTATGCCAGTCCCAAAAAAGCATTGGGCCAAAATAATGAAACAAAGACTTCTACAGCTCTGGTCAGTTCCCTGGTTCTCACTGCCCCCTTTCTTTAGGTTCGAGATGAACTTGCACCTTCTCCTAACTACATGTTTAAAGCATTGAGATTAAAGAAAAAGAAGGAAAACCACATTCCATCTTGGATTAAGACTACGCACAAGCAGAAGCCTTAAAAAAGCTTCCTTGGACACCTTCAGATACCTTTGCTGAAGGTTTTGAACACCAATGTCGTTTCCTCTGGTACTCAAGGAGGAAGACAAGGAAGGTGGCAATACTAGAGGAAGGTTAGCAAAGGGGTGGCTACACAGACGAGTGAAAGTGCTTTTCAGTAATAAAAGCAGGTTTGTAAACTCGGATTCTTTTCTAAAGGACGGATTCACACGCCTGTCTTCCACCTCACGAGTCATGAATGACTTCTCTGGAGTCAGAGGAGCTACAGGACTATAAACCTGGTGAGTGCCATGCACGAGGCCTTTGTTAGAAAGCCCCATCTCCCTGTGGCACAAGAAGCACAGGACAGCCTATAAGCAGGACAGCAAAGCTCCCCTCCCTCTAAGGATGGACAAAGTATCCCCCCCCCCGCCTTCTGCAGGTCCCTCGTGAGACTTAACAGTGTGCACAGCCATTACAGAATGGGGGCCAAAGCTCCTCCAGGTACCAAATCCAGAACACGAGCTATAGCTCGTCTCTGACAAGGATGCTGAACAGATCAGCTCGACGTAGCCCCCTCCATCCTCGGGCAAGGAGAGTGTCCTCAGAGGGGATCAGCTTAGGAAAAAGCCAGGACTGCGACTCTGGTAACGGTGCACCCCGAAACAAGAGACCTATGTCACAGGGCAGAATTGATTGGCAGGAGAAGAAAGGGGATCTGGAGCAAAGATGGGGGTGACAAGAAAGTCTTACTTACTAATAGGTCAGGTGTAACCTGAGAGCTCAAAAGGGAGCACAAAAACAGGAGAGGGGGGAGAGGTTCTGTAATGGAGCTTGACTTGGGCACCCCCCTTCTCTTCTAGAGGCTGTGACCGAGTAGTAAGTGCTACACCAAATCTCATCTACAGTCCAGCACGCTCCCTCTGACTGCTCAGAGGAAAAGCCCCAAAAGAACATTGTCTCATACTGCCAGCAGAAACTACTGCTGCAGGCAACAAAAATTACTGTCTGTAGACTTACCAGCTTATTCACACGCAGCTTTGATGAATTGAATTTAAAAACATCAATCTTTTTGTCCAATGGCTTAATCGTAAACTGAAAAGGAAAAAATAAAGAGGGAGAGAGTTATCAGAGAGCGGTGCATTTAATAAAAATGCAGCTATAAAAGTCTTACTGAAAGCTTTGGCTCAGAGGAGGTCAGCAGTGTCAGACAAACAAGGCTGAGAGCTGTCCCCGTGGCTTTTAGCCAAGCAAAGGAACTAGTATCAAAAGCAACCAAGGAGTCAACTGTTCCTCTGGTCAGAAAAACGCCAGCGCCACAGAAGAGCGACGGGAGTGCTGGCCACCTACAGACTGCGCTGCCCAACGGCTGGTGTCCTCTGCAGAGCACCTCGCAGAGCGCAGAGACAGCCCTCCCGAGGAAAGGCACAGTGCTGCTCTCCTGCCAGCTGCGGAGAACGGAGAAGGTACGGCAGAAACACTTCTGAAGGGAGGAAGAACCAGCTCAGCTGCCTGATGGACGGGCAGGAGGGCTGCATTAGGAACGCAGACAGAAACAGGAGCTGCTGTCGTTCCCGTTGACACCTCCATTTGCACAGGGTCCCCAAAGGGATTTTCCATGCATTTTGTTCTCCAAAAGTCAGGAGTTGCAGGTCACAGGACTGCTCTGCAATTCTAACTATTATTGCCTTGCTCCAACTTTTATTGACACCCTCTGTGCCAACCGAACAGCTCTAACCACGGCCTGGGTTTACCCTCTCCAAAGAGCTTGCCCACAGTTGGTCTCTCAAGAGGATAGAGGTGGCATTGCCAGACTCCGGAGTTTCGGCAATACAGCCCCTGGATAGACAGAAGACTCTGAACTAACCAAAGGGTACTTGAAGAGATGGAGTGCTCCGCAACACCGCATTTTTTAGAAGGCATGCATGTATTCCATCACTCCCCCACACACTACAAAAACAGCCAGCCGAAGAGACAGCGCTCAAGCAGGCAGTCTGCGTCCATTAACGCCGGCCTATTTGTCAATACATTGTACTGCCTGAAAAGGGCTCAGCCGAACCCGCCCTGGCAGTGGTTTGTTTTGTCAGTTTAAGAGCCAATCTTTTTTAAGACTTTCACACAGGCAGACGTGCGTGAGCGTCCCTGGACTCGGGCTCCAGCGGAACCCACACACCAGTCACCGAAAGCAACAGCAAGAAATACGCCAGGAAAGGTGTTTCAGTTCCACGTAAACAGTCAATCGTCGTTACGGCAGATTAACCCCCTCTGTTGTGTTGACGTAGCTGTCAAACCCAGCTATTAAGCCTGTTTACTATCACGTCAGCTCTACTTGTGGTCATCTTATTACACAGATGATTGACCTGATGGAAGGTGGCAGCCCTTTCCCCCAGGAGAAGGCTCTATTACAGTCTTGTGCCAAGGCCTGGATCCGAAGGCTTCAATCCCTGGATTTCTGAGGCAGCGCCTGAGCTGACAGCTCCCGCTGCACTCATCCGTCACGGGCAGGAACGCCTCTGGAAGTCACTAAGTGCCGGGCTGCTTTGCAGAGTTGTGAAGCTCTTTATTTTTAAGAAGTAAAACGATTCTTAAGGAGTAAGAAGAGAGTCCCAGCACGGCCTTACTACTTATAAAACTTCACCAGACATTCAATAAATGCAGCTGATGAGAAACCTTTAGCTTTTACCCTGATCAATATCATGTTCAGATTAGAAAACAATTCTTAATTAAGAAGTTAATTCTCCTCCTTTCCATGAAGGCAGCCGGTTTTCTTTGAGCAGCTCTCACAGACTGAAAATTGAGCAGATCAGTTTCCCTTCCACAGCCAATTTCACTGTTATTCTCAACTGAGTTTGGTGGCCGATGATTCGGAAGATTCATATTTATGCTCTGGATTTAATAAATGTGTATCCAATAGCAGTCTTAAATTACTCAACTTCCTAAAAAGATTCCAGCTGTTATGCCAAGCCCAGCAGCCTGAAAACTCAAGATGATGTAATGATACGGCAAGAGCTCTTCTCGCCAGGAATACATCCCGCTAGATTTCGTAAGACATTATATAAATACACAGTAATATATACTGGAATATATACAGTGAAGCAGAGATCTCAACTTCTGAACTTTGCTATTGGGGCTAAGCACATCAACAGCAATTTTAAGTTTTTCTGACAAAATTACATAGAGGGTTTGAACATACTCTAAAACCAAACAGGAGAATAGCTCCCAGTTGACCTCTGCTGCACCCACTCCTGCAAGGTTCCAGAAAGGCCTGGAATTAAGTTTCAACTGGAGAAGCTGAGCTGCCCACAGCTAAGCTGGTGATGGCAAGCACAGCCAACAGAGAAGCTGAGATAAATCATTTTAAATGGCACTTGTCTTCTTACTGCTCGCAGGGAAGAGAGGAGACGTATCCATACCTCTTTATCGCTGTATGAAATATTCCGGATCTCATTCCACGGGAAAGAGATTTTAGGGGTCAACCTGTTGTCTGGGTCATAAATGTGAAGACCCAAGGCGTCAACTCCAAGGAGCAGTTCGGTGCCCTTTTTATTCTACGGGGGATGAAAGAAAAAGGCAGAAAACTTTTTTTTAATTGCACTGGGAGGGTCTGACGTGAACCACCATTAGCTTCATCAACCAGCCCCACCAGTGACCCACCAGCACCGCGCATTAAAGAGCTTCTGCCCCGCCAGCAGCTAGCAGGGAAGGACTCTCACCAACGCAGCCCAGCCGTCTTGGCTAGGCTCCGCTCGCCCAATTTCACAGCAACACCGAAGACGAAGACTAACGCAAGAGCTACACCGGCAAGAAAACATGACCCACAACCACCACTCACCCTAATCGCAAAATAGTTCACTCCGTACATCTCCAAGTCCTGAGCTATCTTCAAATACTCCATTTCAGCTTCATCTCTGTCAGACAAAAAAAAAAAAAAACCCAAAAAGGCCAGTTTTACAGCATTTGGTAGATCAGAGAGAGGGGGATGGCTGCTCTTTCTCATCCTAAGCACATGCCAGGCTTTAAAGCCTGGACTGTCTCTATCGCACAGGTCAAGCCTCTCTTTGCTGGCAGGATCAATAAAGTCCAACAGCAAATCCCACTCTGCAGCTTGCCTGGCATATCTCAACAGTCGCTGACGCCTGCCCAGCGAGACGCAGCACTCCAAGCCTCGCTTTGTCCATCTCCCAATCCGTTAAGCATATACAGGAAATCCCTGGCCGGGGCAGGGAGGGGGAGGGCTTTTTCAGATCCATCTGACTTCAGGCTAATCCCCCACAAGGAGCATTTTACCACCCAAGGCAGCAATACACCTCATCAGTCCAAAGCTCCGGTTTTTTTTTCCTGGCCCAAAAGTCACCCTTAGGCCGGCAGAGCTGCCCACCTCCCCATCCTGTTGCAGGCGATCCACTACTGAGCGTCAATCCTAAATTCTCTAGGACTCCGTTAGCGACCAGGGGACAGCAGGGCACATTTAGAGCAAAGAAAGCCCTCTGCCCTTCGTGAACCTGCTGCAGAGGGATGCTGGATTAACCCTGCTCCCAGCAGAGCTCATCCAGCACCTGCCCGAGCTCCCAAAACCTTGGCAACTCTTCAGGCGAGGAGAAGGACCCCGACTAGCACTCACCTCGCTCTGCCTCGGTGCTCTGCGTACCAGGCTGTTATCCTTTCCTCCCACATCTCCGGAGTCATCTGGTACAGGTTTATTACCTGAAATACGCAGGGAGACAGAGACCAGGTCATGCTGCCACTCTTGAAACGGCCTCCTCAGGCAGCACGCAAGCCAGAAAACACCCCAGCCCCACGCAACCCCTCCCCAGCCCCAAGTCATGGGGGGGTCGAGGCAGGCGACTTGCGGCAGGACACGCTCAGCCCAGGGCTCTGCGACCACCTGGCGCTCCCTCAACCCTCCCCAGCACCCAGCACAGGCAAGCTGTCCCCAAGGCCAGCGTGAGGAGACGCAGGCAGGAGGAAACCCATTTTTATGCAAATACATCAGAAAGAGGTTGAATTCTCCTCCCTCGATATGTCTTTTTGGATTGTTCCTTTGGTCAGGAAGGCCAAGGGAAGCAAAGCAGGGCAGATGCCGCAGGCAGACCGCCACAGACCCTTGCCATAAAGGGCTCTATCACACAAAACACCACCAGGCTTGGAAAACTACTACTCCTCTGCTCGGCTGAGCTCCTTACCCGCTTTGGAAGCAGCTCCTCTTGCGCCAAGAAGCCTCGCTTGTGGACGTTGGGATCGTAATCGCCGTACTGGAAAGAAGCACAAACACCGTGTCCACCCTGCATTAACACCACAGGCAAGTGAAACCCCTCGCCCTTACACATCCACCCCCTGGGGAGACAGGAAATACAGACTGCTCCCACCCTTCCCGGCACAACCTGTTAGAGCAGAGAACATATGCCGCTCAGTAAATTTAATAAACGCGTTTTCTTTGTCATTTGATTGCTAATAGAAACCAACATCCTCCTTCTGCTCACGCAGGAGAGGCGGAAGCAGAACAAAACTTCCCACCGTCAGCTGACATCCACCATCGGTCCGCCAGTTGGCCAAGATGATCATCACAAGTCATTGCGAACTGAACTATTCTACTCTACTGCAATGACCACGGCTGGAAAACACTTCCTGCGACGCAAGGAAAGACTCACTCTATAGCTGAGAGGTCCCTGCCCTCCCACTGGGAGAGGGAGTCAAGATACGGACCAAAGACCTGTCCCCAAAAACTGATCGATACCGGTAATTCGGATGAGGCAGACGGCAGTTCCTCAGTCACTGCTCATCACCCTGACGAACAAATATTAAAAAAAAAAAAAATTGTAGGAGTTTGACAGATTCCTCTCAGGCAGGTGTTGGCTTTTCTGCCAGAAGGTCTGTTGCTCAACTGGGTTGTGGAATCCAGTTCAGCTTTGTTAGGTGCAGCCAGTAATTACCAGTATTTGTTTAGATTTACATCTTTCTGAGCAGCATATAAAGCGAATGAAAAATAAAACCGCTTATTAACAGATTGAAAAGCCGAGTGTCCCTGCAGCGCGCGTGAAAATGAATTTACCTCCTGTACAGCTTAAGGGGGCAGGAAGCCACCAGAAAACGGCACCTCAAATAACCTAGCAAGTTCAAGAGAAGAGGACGGTGGACGTTGAGGCACTTAGGCGAAATGCTGCAATTTTCATTCACCTGGCAAACAGGATGTCTGCAGTGACATTACCCAATTACACAAGACACGGCAACGTTTGCTCAAGTCACTCGCTTTGCAAGGGAGACAGCCCTTCCCTCCCTGCTTTCCTGCAGGACCTCAGCTCAGAAAGTACAAAACGGTGACGATTTTTAAAGCCGGACCAAGACACACATGGTGGTCACGTAATAAATTAGGAAATTTCCCATATCGGCGTCCTTCTAATGACAGAACCATCATGTTGTACAATAAAACTAAAGCTTAGTATCAAAAGCCTACACATACGTCCTTGCTGCAGCCCGGCAAGCAACGTTTCATAGACGACAAGCAGGGATTAAAGACGCAAATATTGATTTGGAGCCAATGCAGATGCGAAGGAAGCATGCAACAATCAACACTGACTCAGACTTCAATTAATATAACAAAACCGCCACGGATTTCATTCAGGAGGGTGCTGAGCAGCGGCAATTGTCTGTCTTCCAAGGTCTACAGATGCACGGAGCTCCTCAGAAAGCAGTGCATTGCAGGTACATGTCCCTTGAACCCACATCAAAAGGGAACAGCAATAAAAACGTGGCAACTGGCAAAGGAAACAACTTCCATAACCTTGGAGAGGCAGAAAATAAATCCTTTTTAGGTGACGAAAATAATAGCAAATAGGATTAGGGCGATTATTTTTTGTTGTGATCTACTGTGGAGATCCAAGACTAAGTATGGATTATGTGATTTTCATGTGGTGAAAAATATTGCCACTTCCCAAAGGAATATTTGTACCGAGAGGGAGTCTGGGTGAGAACATCAATTATTCACAAGTCAAAAATCAACAAATGGCTTAAGTATTGCAGTATATGTTGGCTCAAATGATTCGGCAAACATACTTTTGAAGACCTTTTCAATTAAATCATTACTTCAGAACTGTCATGGAATTTCAGCTCCTGTTAATTGAACTATATGATTAATATTCATGGTTACACACAGAAGTTGCCTTTACCTCATTAACACATCTGGCTTACATTGTCCTGGATAAACACAGGCACGTTCAGCTTCAAACTATTAACACCAAGTGTTTCTGTTTTGGGGAAAAAAAACCCACAAAAACAAAAGAGCTCTTTGCTAGTGCTACAAGATTTGAAGTGCTGAGAGGGCTGAAGCAACGGCAGTGACTGGCATTTGAGGGACAAGAAGTGGAAGAACCTCCTGGACGTTACCATTTTCTGCCAGGACATCTTTTTTCAGTAGATTCCACGTCTCTCCCAGCTATTTAAAACCTCGACCACCTCCAACATCTGAAAGAGGTGTGGGTGGTTTGAATGCAGAACTAGAGGGGAAAACACACAGTAATTCCCCAAATGAACACAACAACACAGAAATAAATAAGCTTTTATTTTTATGACCCACACGTTGACTTTGTTATGGCAGGTAGGTGTGCAACAACAGTACAAACCAACCTGGCTGTCAATCAAATGGCTGCAAACACACCGCTATGTCAGGCTATTATGCCCCTAATCAAGCAAATCAGCACGTTATTAGTGAAATTACTGTGCTCAGTGGCCATTTTCTTGTCCAGAGAGGACATCGTTATCCTATTTAACCGGAGGGAGATGACCTGCAACATATTTCTTCCCAGTCCCGTAGCAAAGACATGATTTCAGCTTTCTCCTTTGCTGAAAAAAAACAAGCAGAAGGGGAAACCCAGCCTGCAGGGGCGGCAAGGAAAAGCATCGCCTGATGCGGACATGAAAGCATGTTAGCAAAGCTTAGGAAAGGCATCCCTCTTCCACCTTCTCACAATCTCTGGGCAGAATCAAGACGTGCAAGGTTAGGAGAACCGCTCCGACTCCGGCTGACCTCCTCCAGACGACCGGGCGCGGAGCATGTCACGCGCGCCACTGAGCACAAGGTCAGCGGCCGCGCGGCAAGAAGAGAAAGGGGACGGCGCAAGAGCCCCGTACCGAATCACAGCCTGTTCCCCATCGCGTGAGCAGGAGCCATCACGGCCAAGAGTTAACAGTGCTCAATATCTACCCAACAGTTTATTCACTTTGGCAACAGGAAAAGTCATCCCCTGTGTATCCCCAGCTCAGTGGGTCAACGGAGGAAAAGCCAAGTAATTGTTTACTCACGCGCTCTAATAAGAGTGATGAATGTTTCACACAAATAGAAATGTTTCTAAAAGCAACTTGTCTTTCCCTGGCTGCTGAGTCTCTCAAACAAAATATGGTTTCATCAATATTCTGACTATGAGGAGAAAACATCTATTTCTAGTAAATTCAGACAGTCATCATCAAAGAAGGCTGCACGTCACCCAGGGCTGCAGTCAGACAAACTGGGCACGGACTAAAGGGTTCTGTTCTAAGGAAGGTTATACGGCAACACGGAAAAAGCCACAGTGAAAGAGTTGGGTCTTTTTAGCCTGGAGAAGAGAAGGCTGAGGGGGGATCTCATCAATGTTTAAAATACTTCAAGGGAGGGGGCCAGGCTTTTTTCAGTGGTGCCCAGTGATAAGACAAGGGGCAATGGGTATAAACTCGAATATAGGGAAGTTTCATCTGAACATGAGGAGGAACTTCTTTCCTTTGAGGGTGGCAGAGCACTGGAAGAGGCTGCCCAGAGAGGTGGTGGAGTCTCCCACTCTGGAGACATTCCCAACCCGCCTGGACGCCATCCTGTGCCACCTGCTGTAGGTGGACCTGCTCTGGCAGGGGGTTGGACCAGATGATCTCTAGAGGTCCTTTCCAACCCTTAACTTTCTGTGATTTCTGTGGAAATCACAGGAAAACTGAGGACTGGCCTCGGTTTCCAACCAGCCTGGATCAGAAAGGCCAGTCTTACCCCTGCACTGACAGCTCAGGTGGTCTCGCAGACCAGAGACCCACTTCTAAACTGCTCGACAGTCACAGCATCACAGAATCACCCAGGTTGGGAGAGACCTTTGAGATCACCAAGTCCAACCATCACCCCAGCACTGCGCAACCCACCCCTAACCCATGTCCCTCAGCACCACGTCTGCCCAGCTTTTAAATACCTCCAGGGATGGCGACTCCACCACCTCCCTGGGCAGCCTGTTCCAATGCTTGAGAACCCTTTCCATAAAGAAGTTTTTCCTAATATCCAACCTAAACCTCCCCTGGCACAACTTGAGGCCATTTCCTCTTGTCTTATCACTTGTTCCTTGGGAGAAGACACCAACCCCACGCTGGCTACGCCCTCCTCTCAGGCAGTTGTAGGGAGCAAGAAGGTCTCCCCTCAGCCTCCTCTTCTCCAAGCAGAACAACCCCAAGTCCCTCAGCCGCTCCTCAGGAGACTTGTGCTCCAGACCCCTCACCAGCTCCGGTGCCCTTCTCTGGACACACTCCAGCACCTCAATGTCTTTCTTGGAGTGAGGGGCCCAAAACTGAACACAGGATTCGAGGTGGGGCCTCACCAGTGCCCAGTACAGGGGGACAGTCACTGCCCCAGCCCTGCTGGCCACATTTTTCCTGGTACAGGCCAGGTGCTGTTGGCCACCTTGGCCACCTGGACACTCTGCTGGCTCACGTTCCGCCAGCTGTCAACTGACACCCCCAGGTCCTTTTCTGCCAGTCATGCTCCTCAGGAACAGGCAGACGGGCCAGACCCGGAGCACGGCCACCTGCCCGCAGTGCTGCAAGCCAAAACACCTCCCTGAACCGCATCCAGAGCGGCAGGACCAACTACGACCACGAGGCTACAGCGGTAATGTGGCTGCAAATGGATGGACTCCAGTCACTCCTTTTCCAAAGACATTATCATTACAGACATAAACTGGAGATTAACTAGAAGACTCGCTAATTGAGCAGCAGTATATGTTGTGCGCACACAGGGAGAAATTACTTCTCTTCCTGCAAGAACGTCCACGCTCCCGAACCTTGGGCTGCTCCCTCTATCCCAGGAGTCCCTCTGCTGTGGGCTGCTGCAAGCTATCCAAGGCTGGACGCTCCAGACTGGAAAACAGTCCTCTCTTAAATAAATCCTCAGCAAAACACACTGACTCTGGGTCCAGAGACGAATCCAACCAAGGAACGAGGGGAACTTAGTGACCATTGACTTCTTCCTCTGTCTAGTTAGGCCAAACACCCAAGATAAAGGGAGAAGCCAGGAAGAGCCCTTTAACGCTGCAATAACATTTACATGGCAAGTGGCAGCACTCAAAATAAAGCAGTTATCATGATGACAAGTGTTCCGGGGAAGGAGCGGAGCTGTGAGTCCCATGGCTGGTTTGCCTCTGGCTACAACAGCAAGAGCAGGGAGGAGATCCAAAAAAGCACAGGCTCGGGGAATTCACCTGCTCCAGTAGAAAGCCACACTTGAGCAGGCACTGCAGCTCATAAGCTGAGTACTTGCTAAAGAGTCCTGGAAAGAGACAGCAAAAATCTGTCCAACGTCTGAAGGCAGCCAGGAACCAGCCGTGCAGAGAAGGCGACAGTGCTAGTGTAGTCCCCTCGCTTCCCAAGTTTTCACAGCTTCCCCCGCTTTCCCCTCCCTCAGGAAGCAGGTCCATCGCAAAGCGCCTCGCTTCCCAGGAGCAACGCCCACCCATGGCCAACAGCGGCAGGCCCTTGGAGAACCCCCGGGTGCCTACCTTGGCTTGGACGGCGTAGGAGGCCAGCAGGACAGAAGCTTCAGGAGGACAGTAGATCTTCTCATCCAAAATCTGCTTCTTCACCTGCACGTAGGGGTAAAGGACACAGGGCACACATTTAGTGGAGCAGCGCAAAGCACGACTGTCACAGCAGATGGTCGCGGTTTGTTTTAACTCGAGCTGTTAACAATTTTCCTAACACTAATCACAACTCAGGCCCAGGAAGTCTCTGGTGGCTCGGAAGGGAAGGACTTAGGCTTTCATGGGGCACCTTTTTCAGACAGGTTTGCAAGAAGAGCTAAATTTATGTGTGGAAAACGACAGAGCCCACATCCCATTGCTAAAGGCGTGTAGAAGCGTGTAAACAGAGAGAGAAAACCTCCTAGGGCACAACCTATGGATTGATATGACAACCATATACACCACCAAATTAAAAAAAAAAAGCTTGCAGCCAAGTCTCTGAGCACACAAAGGTTTTGCTCTGGGATATTCAGGCCTCGTTATGAGTCAGCGCTCACCTGTGCTGGAGGCTAATTCCCTCCAATCCCACCGGCAGCAGGGAGAGCTGCGGGTCACCTCTGTGGCAGTGCTTTTAACGGTGGGCAAAGCCCTGCACACGCTCCCAGGAGAACCAACGTGCAGTTCCCAAAAGCCACAGCTTTACATTTTCTGGCTTCTGTGCATTAAAAAATTAAACCTGTCATGTTTGATTTTTTGGGGGTTTGCACACTTAATTTTCCTGAATAAAGATAGAGGGAAAAAAAAAAAAAGACCATACTATTTCCTGGGAGACTTAAATGGACTGTCACAGAGATGCAGTAACATCAATCTGAATTTATAACATGCCTTGAGTCCTCAAAGTTGGTTACAACATAATCACAGAAGATATTCCCCTGCATTAAAATAAAAACAGGAGAGTTTGCAAGTTTACATGTGCTCTCATTTCCCAAATGCATTACAGGAGCCCGGGCTCCTCTCATCATCAGAAATCCTAGTAGAAAAGTCATGGTCTGCATTTATAAAATGCAGCTTTAACTGCTTTTCCTCTCTGATTTTCCTTTTCAAAGATGCCAACAGCGTTTTTCCTCATCAAGGATAAAGCTCATGGCAAATCGAACATTTAAAAATAGCCCTACAGAGACACTAGTGCACGAGACAGACCTTGGAAATTAACATCAATACTTTGCATTTAGAAGTCCTTTAGCTCTGAAAGAACAAAGATGAACTTTGGAAGAGTGAGGAGTACCAAGAAGCTGGTGAGCTCGCTTTGATAGCCCTTTGAAAGGGCAGGGCAGACTGAAGGCTACAGTGGTGTTTCCAAGAGGACCCAAATCCAGCTGCCTTTTACTTTAGTGTAACAAACCTAAGAATGAGTGTTTTTTAAAAATTTTTGTAACTTATTTATTTTAGAAACTTCAAATTAACAGCCACAGAACAGCTGAAACATCCCAGTAAGCACGAAGGGGTCTGACTAGGACTACTCTACTCCCTGCGACTGTCGTTGACGCAACCCTTTGTAGGACACAGTTTCAGAAAATTGAGCTCTTCTCAGAGCGCGCTCCTGTGAGCCGAGCTCTTCCTCACCAGCCACACAGCGCTGCTACGACAATATCAGCTGAGCTGATTTCTCAGGACACAGAGTTTCGCAGCCTACTTTAAATAAGAAAGAATAAAAGCCTGAAGATGCGTTGACCGTGGTTTCCAAACACTTAAGGTAAGTTCCTGGGGCAGGTGAGACCGTTAGGTTTCCCCTTCTCCTCTGCGTTTGCCACCAGTCTGTGGCAGAGCCGTACTTCTGGGATTTTCTTCTGCTCCAGTTACTTGAAGGCTGTTTTGCGAAGAGGTGAACCTTGCCGTACGGCCCGGATGCGAAACAGGTCGGCTGCGTTCTGTTCTCGAGGATGAAATTCCCCTGCTTCACCTAACGGCGCTATTGCGTACAAAGGCAACGGCCACCCCTCAGCACAGTGGACATCCACGCCCTGCAGAGCGGTGGACTGCAAGGCTGTGCATGTCATTCAAGCCCACACCTGACAGGTTCGTTTTCCGTAACTACCACACGCTAATATTACAAATCACCTAATCATTCCTGACAGCCAGCTTACGAGTCTGGCATCTGTGAGTGTTTCACCCAGACAAACCATCTTTGACCTATTTTGAGAAGTTTTTGGTGTTGAAGACAACTCCCTTTGGAGAGGTGTGAACGTAACGATGGGGGCGCACACTCTGCTGACCAACTTTCTGAGCCTGGAACTCTCGTGTGCTTCCGCTCATCCTGGCTCCTTCTCCCTCGGGTTAGAAAACAGTGTACTGACACGGCTCCTACCTGCAGGAAGAACAAGTGCTGTGTGATTTCCTGGACCAGTTCCTCCTCTGCGTTCTCAGGATAAAATTTGGCCAGGAAGTGAAAGGTGACAGGTTCCTCCGTCGGAACATCGTGATCCAGAACCTGTAGGATACAAGAGGCATTCAGCTACTCTTTCCAGCCTCTTCAGCGCTGTCTCTTGGAGCCAAGACACAGCCCCCTTCTGTTCAGATCAGCACATCTTCTGTCAAGCACTTTAGACATCTAGAACAGACAAACCAACCTAAGTAGTTCAGAAACCACAGTTAAAAAAAGAAAACAAACAAACATTTCTGACACTCCTAACGATCCAAGAACACAAACAAGGCAGAAACAAACAGCATGCCAAATGAGACAGCAGAGGCTGATCCCGATCTGCTGCGCACACATTGCCTCTTGCGAAGCTCGCAGAGCGATGTTATCCTGCCACGCCACCACCCGACTTCCTCGTTGTTTCCCTGCACTGCCTGCTCCTCTATTTCAGCATTGCTCCTCGCTACCTTTCTGTTGTGCTGGCACTGTCCAGTTGAGGCTCATATTAGTTTAAAGCCTTGGCATGACATGCGAGACACCCAGACCTCCCTCACCGTCTCAATTACCGTCTGGTTTTAGCGTAACATCTTTTGGACACGAACAGAACCACATCGATCACGTCTCTAACCCACCCCTCAGCAACCCGCAGGCTTGGGTATTTGGGAAGCGTTTCCTCCCTTACCTCCACCTCCTTTTCACTCCTCTGCTTTTCCTCCTCCCTTTGTACATCTCAACAAGAAAAAAAGCCAAGATACAACATCATCATTCCGCTAAAGGTTTCATCATTCAAGGGGCACAGAAAAGAGACTTTTAGGTTTCATTTACACCACAGTCACTCTGAAATCCAGCATCCCAGCACGGCTGTCTCCAAAATGCCTCAAGCGGATTCAGCGTGCACAGGCTGAGGTTTCACAGTGAGAAGGAGCTGGAGTGGAGGGGAACCTCTGCCAACCTCTTCCCCGTTTGACTTACAGACGCCGTGGGGGTGAGATTTAAATACACTTCACCCAGTTCACTTTGATACCACGCATAACGCAGCCTCGGGTAGTCAAAGAAAGGGGGGGGGGGCGCAAAAAAAGCACATTCTCCTTTGTCACCCCGCACAACCTCTCAAAGGAAATTTGGTTCCGACCTTCTTGTCCATTTTGAGCCAAGCCACCGTATCCTTGATAGTGTATTGAAGCCCGAAGAACCAGGTTTCTCGGAGTCCTAGTGTCCTGCACACTAGATCGAACAGGTCCTTCCCCTTCCACTTCACCTGCAGGGAAGCAAACAGGAAGCAGAGTTATAAAGATAATTTCAGAATTTCTCCGTTCGACCTTTTTTCAACGCACAAGGACTTTGAGAGCATGGAGAAGTCCTCTGGTACACATAAGGAAACATCCTAACAAAGCATACTCTATATCCTTCCACCTGATCCCATCTGCCGACGAGAAGCTCTTCCCTCACTAGGAAACTGAGATGTGATTTTTTTCCACCCCTGCAAGCACCACTATAAATAAAGCCCCCCCTGTTTCCTCCTCTGGCCTACCGACATTCAACAGAGGACCTGAAGGGGCCGTTCAGGCTCCTTTTGAGCCGTGCACTGCTATGAGCAGCCTGTTTCCAGCAAGAAATAAAAATCACTCTTAACCGTCCCTTAGTAGCTTTAATGTCTCTACCCGTCGCCGCAGGAAGCCCTGCACAAACTCCGGGATCATCAACAGGGTTTTACAGACAAGGGCGCAACGCGCTCCTGAAAAATCACATGGGAAACGATCTATGTACAACGTGTGTTCGTCCAGAGCGGCCAGCCCTTCGCAGGAAAGAGAGCTCAGTAAAAAGGAAAAAAAGAAAAAAAGAATCACGAAAAATTATCCCTGAAGTCAGCACTTCTCTCCGAGCACATTTTGATAGAGTCAAATTGCATTTTCTGCTGAAAATGTTGGTGACAAAAGCAGCTCAAGAGCGGAGAAAATGGGTCCTGCTCAAAGACTGTGCCCTTCGAGCAATCTTGCAGCTGCATCTATGTTGTTACTGAAGTTTGCTCATAAAAACAGAAGGTGTTGGGAGGCAGAAAGGTGAAGAGGGACATAAAACAGATGAATCTAATATGCCAAAGCCACTTCGGTCTTCCATCTGCACGGTGGAAACAATTGCTGGACCGAGACATATGGCCATTACTCTAAAGCCCTAGGGCAAAAGGATCTCGGCTCATTCTCTTGTCACTACAACTCAATCTTGGTGCCACCTGGACAGCATCAATATTAATGCTCAGGCATGGCAGGGACTGCTGGTGCGGGTGACGCGCCGCTCCCGCTGTCGCCCACTGCCGCCTTGTGGGCAAAACCACCGAGGACAAGCTTAATGCCATTCTGCTGGCTTTGATTAAACGACTGTATCGCTATTTTCTCCCCCTCCCCGGGCACACACACAGACGCCGACAGTCCCAGAATAGAATAAAGCCGACGCTACCCTCCAAAAAACACCACCCCCGGGCGGCTTGCCACAGCCTCTCCGCAATTCCTATCAAGCGCCATCAACACCTCGAGGTCAAAAACACCAGGAGGAGCAAGTTTTGCAGTGTTGTAATTATAAAACCCTAATTTCACACATTTAGCTAGCCTCCAGTCCCCACGACGAGCTCCTGCTCAGCGCAGGATGGCTCAGATTGCGGCAGATCTTTTCTTGACTATTATTTTAAGAGGGAGGTTAATTCGAGGGTTCAGACAAAACAGAGTGAGACACATTTAAACAGCTATTTTGTACTGTTTCTGTAGGCACATAAAAACAGGCTGCCATCAAAGGGCTATTTCTCAACGAGAGTTAAACTGCTTTGCATAAGGTATTATTGGCTTTTGTTTTTTTTAATTTCTGCAAAGACCACATTTCAGCCTATTGTTGAGGAGCACTTGGTGCCTGCACACACACAGCCCTGCACCAAACCTTGCCCCGGACGGCTCCTGCGTGCTGCTGATGGCAGCGTCTCCTCCCCAGACATCGCTCTGCATCCCACGGGATCGGTGTTTTGAACAACCTCGGAGCAACCCCACCGAGTCTGGAGAGCCAGCTGGGATTTCCACCGGCTGCGGCTCCCCACCAAATCACCCCTGAGTTTCACGTTATTCACCACCAGCCGGCACGACCCAAACGAAGATTTCCTCCCTAAAAGCAAGCCGGCAGTTAGTTTCAAAGACCAGCACCAAGCATTAAAACAAGAGCTTTGTGTGGTTTTCCCCCTTCCGCAATTTTAATTTGGCGACAGGAATGTTTTAAGCGATCGCTTCTGACACTAGATTTTACATCGCTGCTCTGTCATTGCACGTGTGTATTAGGGCAGAAATATGGATTTAACATTCCTGCCTGCACGGTGCTAAAGTCTCCAACCATAACGTCGCAGAGACATCCTCCCCGACTGTGCTGAATTACCTTCGTTAAATATATAAATGGAACAGCAGCCACCTTTATTTCAACATCCATGATTTCATTCCACACCTCGGTACTTAAAATAACGATCTGCATTCAAGTGGCATCTTTTGACAGCTGAACTCCAACTGTTTTAACAGACGTTCAGGACCTCAGCCCTCCTTACCCTTGCTTGATAGGCCTGGTCTCATTAACTGCTACGCTTCCCGACCATAAAACACCCAAAAAAACTCCCCCCAGGCACGGAGAGATGGGGAGAGCTGCTGTCCAAGGCTGGGCAGAGAGCCTGGGGGGAGCCAGGAGGGGCTGGCAGCTCCCCATCCCATCCTCTGCCCGGAACACCATTCCCCTGCTCCGCACTAAAGCGACACCTGAAGCACAAAGACAATTTTGCAAGCCATGTTACGAGCTCCTGCAAACAAAACAAAGTGGTTTAGAGCAGAAAAATCCCCTCTCAGCCATACGCCAGGGCGGCTGGCACGGTGCTATAATAAAGTTCAATCTCCTAAGAAAAAGCTACATCACGATTAACCTTAACCTGCCGGAAGAGGCTGCGGCACCTCGGCACCCTCCATCGGCTGCAGGCACTCGGACACTTGCAGCTTCGCGGCCCCACGTTACCACGACCGCAACGCGGGTCGTTAGATACAGTCGGCGAAGGGTTGAAGGAATACGGGGACAAGCTGCTTTACAAACAGGGTTATGCGCTGCAAGGCTGTTATTCTGCAGAGCTGGAATTTATGTTCTTTGCTAAGTACGGAGTGCTTACAATTTATCAGCAGAGCATTTTAAGTAAACAGCACTAAACACTTAAAACTCAGCAGCCAGGGGCTAGAATAGAGTACTTCCAGTACGGGTTATTGGCATCATCTTTTTCTCCGGCGGAGACATCACATTTGGCATCTATTAACAGGGTTTGCATTATTTATTAACCTGCACCAAGACTCATTTCCAACTAGCAGGCAACCGGACAATTTATTTCGGTGCAGAACCTTTCTGTCAAGTTTCACAACCGCTCCTCAGCTAACGAGTCAATAAATCAGCCGCAAAAACGAGCGGAAAGGTTACGAGAGCCCCTCGTCATGGGGTGACAAGGAGGAAAGCCAAGCGCTACAAGAAACGGGCACAAGAGGGTGCAACCATCCTGCGCAGAGAAGGTTGAGCAGGGGGTCTACCGAGATTCCCAAATCCCACGGGCATAGGTTGATGCTTTCCTCCCAATGATGTCAAATGGAATTTAGGCCAGCTACATGGAAAAGGATGGGGGGGAAGGACATTTTTTAACTGTTTAAGATTAAGGTTCCTCACGCGAGAAGCTCTCCTTAGACAACATGGACGTGCCCAAACTCCAGGGGACAGAACGTGGCTCTGTCCGGGCACGGTGGACAAAGATCTCACCTCCTCGCCGTCACAAACGCAAACCACCGGAGCTCCAGCCATCCCTGGGGTCAGGGTGGGGAATAAGGGCACAAACAAGCGACTGGAGGAGATTAAGGCAGCACCCACCAGCGCAGCCCGGACACGCTGCGTCCCGGAGCAAACCCATCGCAAGGGTCCCTCCTTCATACCCCACACCACGCAACCCCTCTGCAGGAGGCACGCTGCCAGCTTAATGTGTGACCTTGAAGAAACGGCTGACATCTACAGAGTATATCACCGCACCAATTTATCCTTGTATAATGCAACAAATAACTTTTCACCTTAGCAGATCGTTTTACAAAGCGTTAGTTCCGTGCCAGAGATGAGAAGAGAGCGCAGAGTCCCCGCCGTGACGACACGACAGTCTAAAAGACCACGCAGCAAAGGGGACCGAGCCCCGGAAGCAGTGTTCAGCTTCCAGCATGTGATGTTGTTCCCGTTCAAAGGAAAGCTTCAACACGAGGATGTGACACCCCCGCGCTGGAACAGCGAAGGAGATGGCAGAAGGGAGAGGGCACGGGCTGAGCAGAGCATCCCTCCGCTAGCCACCTGGGAAACAATAAATGGGAAGGCTGGATCTGTTCCTCATCCCACCAGGAGATGCCCAAACAAACCACCCACAACAGCTTATAACTGAAACGGAGATAACTTTGAGACTGTAGACCCCATTTATTTCTCCTTCTGGACTTGAACGATAACAGGAGCGCCGCACACAACCATTTATTTGGATTTAAAGCCCATTTGGAGCAAACGGGGAATCAAATACGCAATATTCTTCCATTTTTTTTTAAATAAAGCAATGCCCAGTACTTTCAATTGCCACTTACTGAGCCACAAGACAGGGCTGTAAAAGTTATTTTTATTTACTAATGCTACACGACAACTCGATAATGAGCTTTTAATTAAAATCTATTTCTGTTAGCCACCAAGGAGGCCAAAAATGCGCCCGGGCGTAACAACGCAGATGGTGCAGCCAAGCACATTGCGTGGTGTCTGCCCACGACAGAGACAGAGTGGGGTACACGGGACAACAAGCTGCTGCGGCTCTGGCCAGCCGGCACCAAAGTAAGCAGGACAGGCTGAGGAGACAACAACCAACGATGTCCCAAAGCCTCACCTCACCCCATAAGCCGGGGACACGGAATTTAAGAGATAAAGGGTCAAGCAGCAGCTCCAACACAGGAGAAGAAGCTCCAAGAGGCTGAGAGAAGGATCTTGTTCCAGTAGGGATGTCTGTCCTTCCCGTGCCAAGGATGCAGAGATACCTAATGTTAGACAGAGCCGTCTCCGTGCTGCTGCCGCGCCGTCTGCGGTACGGCACACTCCTCCCTGCCCCAGGAAGGGCCACGCAGGGTAGTGATCCCAGAGCCGAGCCGTACCTCTGTGCCAGAGCTGGCTTTGCCAACAGACACGCCATATTTCACGAGCCTGACCTGCTCCGATGATCTTTGGCGCTCTGAAAACAGACAGCTTACCCAGGGAAAGCCACGCTGGGCTTTAAGAAGCCAGTGTTGTCAGCCTTAGGGGAGAGGGTCAGCCCTGCCCCGGCAACGGCAAGTTTACCTCTGAGTGAAGCAAGGTTAAACCATGTACGCTGTCAAATGCCTTGCTTCCAATCCTAAGGGCTGCTTGATTTCCTAAGAAAGCGCTGCTTCCCAGCTTCAAGCAGGTTGTTTCCAGGGCTGCTTCCCTGTTCAAGTACTTTTCATTTCAAAAACCACCTACTTGAAACCCACTGCCTGCACAGAGGAAAAAAAGAGGTATTAAATGGCATCAAAACTGGAGTACGTACACCAAAAGAGAAAGATTTTCTGCCCTGAATGCCGTCCCTCTCTCCCCTTTGCACCAAGGCACCTCCTTGGGATTAACCAGAGAGACTGAGGACTGACAGCGGTTTTGAACCGTCTTTGGAGGGAACTGGATAACACGGAATTTCATCACCAGCTTAGCAGAGGCCGCAGTGGGAGACAGGGGATCCGGAGAGTGTTTGAGATGCAGGGCGCAGGCAGAGAGACGCCAAAGAGGATCTGTGTTTGGAATAAGTCTCATGTGATTTGTGCGCAGCTTAAGGGAATGCAGAACTAAACCGCACCAGGCAAGACATCTCTGAAAAAATTAATTCCCAAATGACACTGTTGTGAATCAGCAGAATTTCTGACTTTTGGGGGCATAAACCCCTCCAAGACATGAAGTGAGAAAATAGCCCCGAGCTGCCACATCTCATATTTAAAGAGAAATCAGCAGCAAGCGAACAGCCCAAACTCCCGAGCGCTCGCAGAGAGCCGGCGCAGGATCGGGGCAGATGGGCGTGCTAAAGAACCAGAACATTGACTTGACAGCTGGTATCCCAACAATTTACTGAAGATCATTTCGTTGGTGAGGAGGATTATTTCTCGCAGCTTTTAAAAATAGCTTGTTACTGCCCACAGCTTCATCTTTTCCAGCTAAATTTCTGCCTGCTTGCAGAAGCTTAGCAGCATGAAGAGAGGTCACTGCCCCTACTAGCATCACCGAGCTGCTGCTAAACATTTAACTGGGGATGGAAAGTTCTTTATAAAATCCCTTCCAGTATTCAGCAACACAGAATGAAGCTGGGGGTACTCCGCTCCCCGGTTTCCTTCTCTTACCTTTTTATTTCGGTGCAGGGACCAGACAGAGTTCAAACCTCCACCCCGATTTACTGTGCCAGCTCTTACTCCAAAACTTATTTGGCCCCAGATTTTCCCCGCCAAATCTTCGCTTGCTGCTATTTCAGAGGATGAGCCGTGGCAGCTCGGCTACATAACTCCTTATGTCTGTGAAGAAAGAGACTAACGCTTGGCCACGCGCTGCTGAAATTGGGTCTCACGGACTTACAAGCGAACAGCAAATGTTTACAACCAACCTCATCCAAGTGGCCCGGCACCCAGTGGGGCACTGGGCTAAAAAGCTCCTTTCCAACCAAGATTATTTTCTGGACGGAGAGGAGAGGAACAGCTTAAGCATCGAAGCAGTAACAGGATGCACGTTTAGACCAGCAAATACATCGCTCCAAACTGGTGTCTTCTTGCTGCTTTAATGCTTAAGCTGTTTCTCTAGGTTGGTTGTAAAGCTTTTCTCTTCATTTTTAACTCGGGACCCACAGAAGCTGCCGGTGCTGCCGTCAAAGGCTTGCAGATGGGAAGCAGCTGGGTGGAATAACCACCCCTGCAGGACTCTCCAGCCCAAAACCCCAGGCACAATGGAAGGGGCTAAAGAAAAAACACACCCTTCGGAAACAGGCTCCAGAGAGCCACCAACCTGACTGAGCACCGCAAGAGGAAGAAAGGGGCAAAGCCATGCACAAGCCCGAAAGATTGATGGGTTCTCCCATCAACCAGGGAACTTGGGAACTGGAGGGGAAAAAACCCCTGCACATCGGCATGCATGAGACCAACCTGACAGCGGCCACACTAGGGCACATCCGTCCTGCCGGAAGGACAGGATGAACGATGCCGTGGAAGACATGGACGCAAAAATACTGCGGGGTTTTAAGATGTTATGCCAGAGATAATGGATAACCAGCTACCTCATCTAGAGAGGCCCCACCAAAATGACAGTGCCTTCGCCACGTCGACTGCTTTAATTTGGTTCAGGGCCACCGTCAGCAAGTTGCACCATCAGGAGTGGCGACGGCAGAGGAAATCATCAGCCACGGCAGCCTCCTGGCACCGGGCTCTGAACTGACATCAGGCCATTCGTGCAAGTACCACACCCTGGCAAGCTCTGCTTTACCCTCCCGCTGCTGAAAATAGCTTCCCCAAATCATGACTTAAGCAGCGTTACCACCTGTCACGGTGTTAATCGCAGCGGAACATCAACATTAAATGTCTTCCAACAAGATTTCTCTTGCACCACTCCCGAAGTGCAGAACGCCGAGGGACTGCACAGGTTATTTGAGGGTGTTCTCAGGAAGTGAGGCAGCCAGGGACTGGTTTAACACGGGGATTTTAAGAGCTATGCAAACGTCTAGCCTTCCTCAAGATGCTATCAATTAATTAGGTACCAGGCTCAAACAGCCGCGATGGAAGTAACCAAAAGGAAGACACTCACTTTGTGCCTTCAAGATTTCCCCAAACAAATTACAAGTCTTTAAAGTGAAACCCCAACCGTGATTATTAAGCCTCATTGCTGCGTTAGAAAGATTAAGATTTCATTTCTATGAATTATTTTAGATTTAGGTTCAATTTAGAGCCATCCCTTGCAGAGTAAACAGATGCAAAGCGGGTTTAATCTCTTCAAACACACAGTTGGGAATTTCTATGGAGCAGCTTGAAAAAATTAACACGGAAAACTGAGTTTCCCCCCAGCTACAGGGGGTGTCGGTGGGGGCAGAGGAGGATGGACTGCTGGGACAGGAGCTGGGGCTTCAGTTTGCACCGAGCGACCTTCAGTCCAGCCCCAAGAGCCAGCTACCAAGTGAGAGCAGGTTACGGATTCGGATCTCTCAGCCAGCCCATACGCTCTCCTCAAGGCCCCAAGCGGACCTCGCTAGCCCCAGCTGCTCACCACACTGCCCGACCGGCCACTGCCAAGGCCGTACAGCCCACGGCCTCTGCCCTTTCCAGCCACCTGGCCAGCCTTGAGGGCTCGGGCCTCCGCCGTCACTGCCTCACGGCGAGGACATGGCCCCTGTCCCGCACGGCGGGGTGGGGAAGTCTAACTCGAGCCAGCACGGAGCGCACCTCAAGAGCTCTGGAACAAAGTTTAAAGCAAAAAATGTCAGTTATATTAATCCCACACAGAAAAACTGCTACAGCAAAGAGCTGACAGCTCAAAGGTGTTTACCACAACGTGATCAATACCCATCCAGGAAGCCACCGGTTAAGCTATGCTGAAGACCAGCACACGTAGCATCAGTCTCCCCAGAACGGTGATGCACAACCTGGACCGCTCACTGGCCTGGCATCCAGCTTCTAGAGAAGGAAAAGCAGGGAGAAAGCAACACGGCAACGCTCGAAGCAAGACTGGGAGCTGAGAGGTAGGGCATGGAGACAAGCAGGGGGGATTTGCAACAGGGTGGAGGGAGTACAGGGGCTTCTGGAAGTGGACGGGACCAAGGGCGTGACGAGATGGCATAGCAGGGTGACAGAAATCAGCCTGCTCTGCCCGGCCTGCAGCCTCTCCTCCCCAGGGACCTGCAGCCCCAGCACACAGAAGAGCAGGAGGGATCGCGGATTTCCCCCTGCCCCATCCTGCTCCAAACACCCACCTCACAGCTCCTGAGGCTCAAGCAAACTGCGCTCCCCGGGTCAGCTGGTGAGCCGGCAGGGCTCCCTGGGGATGCCCTTAGGATGGGCAACCTCAACTGAAGCCGAGGTGTCAGTGTGGATTAGGCAGCAAAACATTCCTGCAGTCCTTCCTCCGCCTGCTCGGCTGCTGTTCACTGTGGGCTTTGAAGCCTGAGGCAGGGAGCAGGCTCCAGCCCGCAAGGTGCGCCACAAAACCCAACCACAGGTACAACCCCGGGACTACCAGCCTCACAGAGGCATTGCCGAGTCCCCACCTCATTGTCATCCACCTCGGTGGAGCCAGGAGGTGCCCGCGGCCAGAGCGCAGCAACGGAAGAACGGGAAGGGGTGAGCGCAGGCAGAAGAAGCCAAGAGCAAGCGGTGGTTCCCCCTGCCCGGCTCGGCAGGGAGCGTTGTGCCCCGAGGAGCAGGCTACCGCCAAGACCTCCAACAAGCCGTCAGCTCTCCATCCCCGTCAGCAAGATACAGCGTTTATGGGCCACAAAAACACATCTCAAGAGCCCCCCAAACAGCACGATGGCACGACTCCCGCTGCACCTCCTTCCACTAACCCTCTAAAGGAGCGTTTGGCAGCAGAGCGTTTGTTTCACCCTCGCCAGCCTCCTGCTCAGGCCAGCAGTCCTCCTGCCCCACCCAAAGAAGCCCACTGCGTCGATGCCCCACACCGGTGTTACACAGGGCTGCTCGCTCCTCTCCCATCTCACCTCTCCACGGCCTCAGCCCAGCAAACCTTTGGAAAGGGGTCGTATCCCTTCAGGGAGGAGCACGGTCCTCCCCAGACCACTGACCCTTCCACGCCTTCGACTCTCAGGCGGGGCAGCCAAGACCACCACAGACCCAAGCTCCGCTCCCGGCTCCAGGTCTCCGGGGCACCTTCCCATCCCCTCGCTCACGTCAGCCCCAGCTGCAGGGTGTGCCTGACCCATCCGACACGCCGGGCGTTGGGCTTGGTGTGTTTCTGCCAAGTCGGCGCACCAAGGAGCTACAAGACACAGACCCGGAGCTGGACTCCTTGAATAATAAAGCTTGAATAAAACTCACGCCTTGCCTGCGCTAAGCACGGGGTGAAACAGCCCCGTCACCCACCTGCACCCAACTACTTCCCTTCCCTCTGCTCGAGTGCCCTGTGCCAAAGGACGCCGCCTGAATTCCCCCTCCGCATCCCTCGGGCGCCAGCTCCGTCAAGACACAGGAGACCCAGCAGCTCATGAGCTTCTCCCTGCGCTTCCAGAAGGGCTGGAGAAGTCCATCCGCAGCCACAAGCTCTTTTGGCAGGAGCTTCCCTGAGAAGTCATCGGGAGATGCACAAGTTGCACAGTCAAATCCCACCCAAGAGCATTGCTTTACCGCTGCACAAACACCCTAATCCCAACGTGAAACAACAAGCAGCTGCGCCATTAAAAAAAAAAAAAAAAAGAGAATTATTTACTTTTCATCACAGGTTATTACTGGCAGGCTCAGAAAAGCATGCAAGAATGGAGCCAGGACACTTAAAACTCTCCTGGCAGCGTAACGGTGGGAAGCTCACACGACTACTGTCTAAAATAAATCCTTAATCCCTGGGAAAGGCAGAAAGTTCTGCAGACCTGACAACAGATTGGAAGAGCAAGAAAATTTACGACGACCAACACTCCTCAGCTTATGGGCACCGGAATTCCATCAAGCTTTAGATCAGACTGCTGAAATATAAACTATTAACCAAAAACAGTTAAACCGGGTAGAGATGGCTTTCAATGTTTGTGTGTCCAATCCCTCTGGATCGGCTGAAAACGCAGCAACGACAAACCAGACTCCAGAAACCCGCCATTAAAGAGAACGTTCTTCACAGGGAGAACAGTTAAGAACTACCAAAGGCCCAAAAAAAGGAAAGTATCACAGAAAAACCAGGCAGAAGGGGAGCAGGTACCAGGACACAGCTCCCCAGGAACAGCCCTCATGCGCCGGACTGAGCCGATAAGCCAGGAAAACGCAAAAATTTCATCCACGTCTGTTTGCCAAGCGCTTCAGGTCAGACCTTCACGGATTCAGGGCCGGGATCCCGCGAGCCCCCGGCCTCCTCAGGACAGGTGCCGTGCAGCGGGCGGCTTGAGCCGCAGTGGCAAGACGGGGCTGAATTATAAAGAAAACAAAGCGGAATTACAAACTGGGATCAAGCTGAATTATAACCGGGATCAAACAGAATCGGAGACGCGCTGCTGTCCCTCCTGGGTAGCCCTCCCCCCGCTCCAGGCTCGCTCCGTGACCCAGGGCCAGCAGGGAGCCCCCCCGGGCAGACCAGAGCCCCCCCAGCACACACTGGAGCTCCCCCAGTGCAGGCCTGAGACGCCCCAGCACAGCACTGAGCTTCGCAGCGCAGGCCCGAACCCCCTGCAGCACACGCCCAAGATGCCCCCCCAGGACAGGCCCAAGACTCCCCAGGACAGGACTGAGCCCCCCAAGCACAGGGCCAAGACCCCCCCAGTACGGGACTGAGACCCCCAAGCACAGGCCCAAGACCCCCCCAGGACAGGACTGAGACCCCCCAGCGCAGGCC
>VZSF01006848.1:321746-473704 GCA_013398295.1 Chionis minor | reverse complement strand
AGGCCAAACCACGACAGTCATCCCCAGAGAAATATTAATTGATCTATAATGCACACCACACCTGGTGGCAAACTGTCCGTGTGTGTGTATATATATATATATGTTATGAATATGCACTCCCACAACCTCCTCNCAACCCACGAGTTTTTGCCTTTTTATTCCAATTTTCCCTCGCTGCTGCGAGGTTTGGGTGAGCGGCCGCGTGGTTCTTTGTGCCGGCTGAGGCCAAACCACGACAGTCATCCCCAGAGAAATATTAATTGATCTATAATGCACACCACACCTGGTGGCAAACTGTCCGTGTGTGTGTATATATATATATATATGTTATGAATATGCACTCCCACAACCTCCTCCTCTGCATCTCCTTATTTTAGTGATCTAATTCCAAACGGCTGCTTGCCCGCAAGCTTGGTAGCAGAATTTTCCATGGGAAGCTGGTAGTCTTTCTCCTTAACTCAGTGTTATCCAGTTCCTGCCCTTGCTGAATGGTTTGCTTTGGTGGGGACTGGAGTGGTCCCCTCTCTCTCTCTTTCCCTCTCTCTCAAAGAGGTACCTAAGGGATATGCTGGTGAGAAAGACCAGTGGCTCCCTGTATTATGCTGCCAATGGGTTCAAGTTTCAGACAACATTGTATTACCTGACTGAAAGACAGACAATGGAATTTTAATTACATGGTGATGGAGGTACAACTTCCCAGGCCTGTAAAGGAGAAGTGCAGTAGTGTGACGCTATAACCCCTAACTATAAAGATGATGGATGGAAAGTGAAAGGCTAGTGGTCCAGTTAAAATTGCAATATTTTCTCTAATTCCCCGACCTTTCAACCTCTTTTTCTGAGACGTTTACATTAGAGGCGTTCTGGCAACCTTTTCTTAAACTGACAGGAATCAGTACTGAGTCCCTGGCATGTGTTTGGTCCACAGCATATTATCATTCTCTTTTGTGTTTGTTCAATTTTCAACAAGTCTGACTGCGAATAGATTACCATACAAAGGTATTAACCAAATACATGGGAAAGTACTGCCAAGAAATGTTAGCAAGGAATAAATTGATTGATGGAAAATGTCTTTCCTACTAACTCTGTGGGTTCTGAATATGAAAATAGTTACAGATTATAAGACGATATGTGCTGCTGTGCTAACACTGTTTAAGCTCATACATTTTCATAATTTAACTGTTTGCTTACTCTCTCCCCATTACAGCAATACAGAGACTATTTTTTTTCCTCTTTTGGATAAAAATTGAATTCTTTACAGATAAAATGAATTAATCTGCCTGAGTTGTCAAGTTAAATCATCAATCCTCTACCACACAGCAGTTAGAGATAAACCCTTTCTTACACAGTACAAATACTTGTTTTCACTATGCTTCTGACCCGCCAGAAAAAAGATACCACAACATTTCAGTCGCTTACCAGTCCAAAAGTTTCCCTCCAAAACAATTTCACATAGAGCAAGCATAGGCATAGGTTTTTACATAGCGCACAGTGTAGGCTTAATCTATATTTCTTTAGACCATTTTCCAGGCTAAAAAGGGTCAATCCTGCAAGCAGTGCTAGACATGGAGACAGTTTTCCTATCCTGTGAACTCTTTTGAAAGATGGAAGATAGTATTCTGACACCATTTCATGCTGTCAGAAAAAAAAGGATGCTTTTCTTCTTAACCAAAAACCTAAAACTGTGGGACAGGGCATGAGATGGGTCACTGTACACACTGCTTCATTTTTCGCTTGCTCCCTGGCTGTGTTTCAGACTGTTCCAACTAGCACCCTCCAAGAGGAAGCCTGGGTGTGGTTTAGGGATAGATCATGCCAGCAGCTGCTCCAAATAAGAGTTATAAACAAGAACTTCAACAGCCTTGACTCCCTCTGATGCACTCCCAACACAATCACACTTGTTCTGTGCTGTCCCATACAGCATCCTTACGCCTTCGCAGGTCATACACCAAGGCATGCAACATAAATTCTTCACTTTCCTGCCATCAGAACACTCTCCCGCAACTCTCAACTTCTCTTAAAATATACATTTCAGCTGCTTAGACTTGAAAAAATACACACAAAAATAATATCTTGGGACCACTGATTCAGTGGAGACCAGGGTCCAATGCTATGTAAGTGTGCGCTTAGAGTCACCCTACTTTAGACAGGTCTAAATCTCATTAGGACAGATATAAAATAGTCTGTGCTCCTAAGCTTTCTTATTTAGCAATTAGAATAAATAAAGCAGCCAAGCTGCATCTGCATAGCCCATAGCAGGCAGGACCTGGGTGCCTACCCAAGTCCAAGGATTCACATCTAAGAAAAATACCCAGATCACCAGGATGAGGTAGCTCAAAGACGGATTGCTCATTACCCTTCTCAGGCAGGTCCCTCCATCTTTTTTCCCTAGAATTGTCTATGGCTGTATGAATAACCAAATATTTATTAGATGGAAGAAAAGAAGCCCTGTGGCTCTGAAGCTTAAATCCCTCTACCAATGTGTAAAAAAATGGGACCTATTTAAAGACCAGAGTTACTGGAATAAAGTGGACCATTTCCTTCTCTCAGATTTTGACCAGAATCCTAATTTTGATCTGAAAGCCTTTTGTAAAAATTAACTGCAAATGACATCTTTCTGTAAGGAGTTTTCATTTTGTGAGAAAATTCCAGACTAGCTTTACGTGAGGACCACACGCTCACATGGACCAAAGATGCTGATGCTGATGAATTGTTGCTTTCAGCTGTAGAATTTAATTATTCTCGTTCTGTACAGCTGGCGTTATTGTGTGGTGATGTGTTTGTCTTCTGACACCTTGGGGGGGAGGATGAAATGAATTTTCTACATTCACAGTGCCAAAGGGACAGTTTGAATAAGAAATGCTGCAATAAGACCTGCATGACTATGTCCTCTGGCGTGAATGATGAATCCGGGTTCTTTAGATCTTGTTTTCTAGCAGCACTTACAGACTGGAAGCATTTCTTTAAAAATATTATAGGAAAAATACACTGAAGCCTATTTTGACAGATGAAAGAAATGAACTAGCTCCTATTGACTGATTTCTAGCCTGTGTTTCTGAAGCCCTTCCCTTCACTTTTACCGGCCAGCAGGGTCACTAATCCTACTCATTTTCAGTTTGTCAGTCAATAATCACTTACGTGGCACTGTGTTTTTGGAAATGACAGCTGAGACAAGATCTGATGCACAGTCTTTCTTCCATGATGGCTTCCTAAATACCAATCTGAGGCGGCTGAAAGGACCAGATACTCTATATCTGATAATGACACATTCACCAAGCATGTCATAAAGAAGGTTTTGGGGAAGTTTACAACACCGCTATGTGGGAAGTGTCTCTACTTCAATGACATAATGAAGTTGTACACAGTAGAACAGTCCCTGCCATTGGACATTAATGGAAGTCAGCATTTTATTTTTTTTTGCTTCAAGGCATTTTAATTGTATCACGAGCAGAGGCCATCTGGCTTAAGAATGAATATTCAGTATCTGTAGCCGAAGCAGAAATACTTCAGAGGGAAATGGTACTTTCCTGGCTTCCAGCTTGGACAGTACTTATCACTAAAACTGGTGTATCGCACAGTTGGATAATTTGCAATTTTGCCCGATGAATGTCTTTTTAGGCTATTATTATCTTATTAATTAGTTATTGTTTGCAGGTTTGGACTTCCTCTTCAAAAAGAAGATCACTTTATGTTAAAAATTCCTGAGGGATAACATTTCACTGCACTCTGCAGAGGACTATGACAGCTCGTCAGCTTTTATTTACTGAGAAGTCATAGGGGTAGAAATCAATTTATTTTTTGAGGAACAAACATACTTTCTCTCTTGCGTGTGACAGGTGCAATCCTGTTTATTAAAAATGTAGAGAAAACATTTGAAAAACTGAAATTTAATGAACAACTATTGCAGCAGACTATAACTTTCCTGAGAAAGAAACGATCTGAGAAAGAATGAAACCATCATTTCTGAAGGGCAGGCATTCGTTTCACAATTTTTATGACTGTCACTGGATCCTTTAGCTTGGCCTATCTTATTTCTAGAGGGGTGCCTCTCACTGCAGCTTGTTGGGAAAAAAAAAAGAACCAAGCTGATTTGGCAGAGATCTTTCTGAGCTACATAGGCAGACCAGAAGACGATGTTTCACAGTTCTGAGAAACTCAAGCTGTTAATACTTTGAGTAAATTATATGTCCGTATCATGGCCTATTTACGAGACTGTAGGTTTATTTGCTTAAGTACCTAAATATCTTGAGGCAGCTTTGAGGCGGATGTTGAGCTGACAGCCCTGTCTGCCACGATGAGACACCTCCAATCTGAGCAGCCCAGCAAGAGTGGGGGCTAAGCTGCAGTCCCTAGGAGGCATTTGACTTGAATGCAACTGGGACCAATGTCAGTGGAAATGCATTTAAAGCTAGTGGAGGCTCTGCCACAATATTTTGGAATTAAATCAAACAAGATGTTGATTCTCTCCTGAGGGAATGTGATGTGATAAATCCATGATGCGTTTCCTCACCAGAGCTATCCGGGCTGTGTTGGCTCTCACGAATGCCAGGTTGCAGTGGGTGAAGCAATTTCCTGCATGCATTTAGAAACTGCTTCAGAACACTTCAGGGTGATAAAAGTTAGTTGAGCCAATATGATTAGAGAGCTATCGCCTCATTTTCACTGCATTACTGCCATAATCCTAGCAGGAAGATTCATATACATGCACACAGGAACGAAATTCCAGGGGAGAAGAAATCTATAATACCAACTATCAGCTAATATTATCAGACAACTGAATTTACTTGCACTTGCTTTCTTACTTCTCTCAGGGGAAATTTATCCTAGTGCATGAGACCAACACAAGACCCACCCAGGCTTGAACGCTGGATACTACAGCACTCGGTACGGTGCTACTGAAACCGCCAGGCAGGCTTTCAACGTGAGCTTGCTGTGGAGCTAAACATCACCTTGTGATGTAGTTTTGCCAGAGCTGAACAGGGCGTACCTATGGGATGAAGTGCTCCTGAATGTGAGAAAGGAAGGCAAAGTCAATCCTGAACACATAAACATATCTTAAGCAATAACCAAAGAGTAGAAGTCAGAGCTGTAACTCAGAAGTCTCAGGGAAGACAGGAAAAGTGATAAAGAGTTTCCCTCTCCTTTGTTTTGTAGGAAAAACACACTGAGTGTTACATAAAAATGTGTAAATCTCAACCTCGATAACTGACACATTCAAATATCCAAACCTGAAGTAACTCTGATTCAATAAGCAATTGATGCATTTGCTTTTCAGGCAACACACACAATCGAGTTTCATGCAAGTCAGTGTGTCTGTCCATCACCAGTTGCAAGGCAGAATCCCTTTAGAGCAATATCTCATCCAAAGAATAGGAACTGACCAGGAACTATCGTCGACATTACTATTAGAGCTGTAAGTATGAGACTCCCTCTTGTGATAAATCCAAACTCATTTTATGTGTGTTTAGTGACATCCCATTCAGTGTCTAAACATGGTCAGTATAATACAAAAACGTCTCCCTGGGCACAGCAATAAAACTGAATGGGACTGAGTGCTGTAAACAACAGGAGACTCAATTCTCACACTCAGACACAGAAATTGTGTTAGAATTTTGTGGCTCTAGAGGAAATACCGAGCACAACCTAAACATCTACATGAAACTGTTATGTTAGCAAGGTGAAGTAAGTCCAATGAAAAAACACGACGACTCGAGACTGATATTTAAAGTGGCAATCACAAGAGGCAAAACAAGTTTAATATATACATTCTGGCAAAGCTGCGTTCTGCTTCTTTAGGAATGCATTTCATATTATGAGCATTCCTATTACAATTTTATTGCAATATTCAAGGTGTACTCAGAAGATACTATTAGTTTTTTTAAATACGGGTTTATTTGTTTGCATCTTATTTTACAGCCACTCTTCCAGCCTCCAGTTTCATTTCTGAAATTAAAGCTAGTGATATTTCCATATCAAAGTTTAAAATTAATTTGCTTTGTGGGACATGCCCCTTGATCTAAAATACTTCATTTTAATTAGGACATTTAATTTTCTCTAATGGAATCAGGTTCCATTCACTTAATCCAAAACTACTTTCTGAAAGAGTTATAAGCAGTACAGTTTCTCAGCACAAGTCCTCCTAAGGCTTGTCCGCATGAGGAGATTGCACCTACGCAGCTAAACTGATTTCAGATTGATCTACTTACACCACTGCAAAACATTACTGAAGTTAACCCTAACTGGCTCTGTCCCACTTCTGGATCGGTTTTATCATCAGCTTTAAGTTCCCTAACACAGACCAGGAATAGATAATGGAAAATTAGGTACCATTACAAGTACATGTTAGGGTGGAAAAGCTACATGAAAGTCGTCCCACCTCCCAGAGCACAAGTGTCTGGACCTGCACAGCCTGGAGTGTGGCCATTTCCCACCACACTTTTATACAGCTTCCTTCCCTTTGCCCTCTTCTCTATAACGTGTTGCGTACATGTAGACCGTGCCAGATCATGTCTGCTTCTCATTAAGAGGATGTACAAGACATTTCTGAGGAACACTTTGCATATTCTGGCTTCATGTTAGGATGATGCTCTGCTCCCATGCATGCACAAAGGCACAAGGATAGATCAGGGCAGAGATAATCAGTGTATGGGCACAGACAGTGAAAGGCATTCCCTTCCCTTACTGGGAGAGCTCGGTCCCTCCATTTAAAATAAGCGTTTGTTCTGGAGAAGGCCTGTCTTTATCAATTTTGTACATCTCATCAGCACAGAGAAATGCAATAAATACTTACTATACATTATGATAAACTCCGAAACACCTTCAGCTCCATGCTGACTGCAGAGCTCACAATGCATGGCAACAAAATGATTAAAAAAACTGCATACCTTGAAAAATAGCCAGGCTGTCATCCATTTGACCACTTTTATAACCCAAAAGACATGTTTGTAGAGATCAGTATTCACTACTCCCGGGTCTACTACATTAGCAGTCACATGGCTTCCATTTGCAGTCAGAAGATGCTGTAGTCGATAGGTAAATAACACAAGGGCAAGTTTGCTTTGGGCATAGGCTCCATGGGGTGAATACGAACATCTGTATACAGGAGAGAGAGAGAGAGGCAGATGCACATAAAAATAATCAGAAGGAAAACAGAATTGCACAAACGTCCAACGTACTATATTTTGCAATATCCAGCAAACAAACAAGTATACATTGAGTCGGCACAAGAAACAGCTTATCACTGGCAGGCGTGTTGTTTCCTGAAGTTCTCGTGATTGTTCCATCAGACAGCAAGTCTGATTTATGGCAGGAAAAAAAAAATAAAAATTAAATTATCCCTGCCAGGATCTCTCTGTTAAACTATTTGAACTAGAAATGCTGAGGGATATCATCACCTAGAAGCCTTCAAACTATTCTCCCCTTCCTCACTGCCCTCTTCCCACACATACATACCCTGTCCCCACCCAGTCAATCCATGCCTGATCATACTGCTCCTGGTTATTATTATTTGTATTGCAGCAGGACCTACTAATTTCTGACGAAGGCTCCTGTGTTGGGCACAGTACAGACGAGTAAGGCAATCATTGCACCTGCCCCAGTGACACACCAGATTACACATAGCTAGAGATGGATAAAAAGATGGGGCAAGGAGAGCAGCTGCAAGTGTAACCACACTTATGCCATACACAGCCTCCAGAGCAAAGACGGCAGGCTGGGTCTGTGCCAAACAGGAGGTGTGACAAACGCAAATAAATACTGGGAGTTACAGCAAAACATTACCTGTTGAGACTCCTGTGCACTTCTCTCATCTAGATGCTGAATCCACCTTTCTTTCAAGTCAAACTTTCTAGGAACTGATGATTAGTTGGGTTTTGCTGCATGCAGACAGCAGTATTTTTTTTTTTTTAAATAAGCAGGCTAGTTCCAGGCAAATTAGCAGGTATGTCACTTAGAATGCTCCTCCTGACTGGGGCCTCAGCATCACTTCCACAAATTCCTATGCCATGACAATTCACTCTTGTAATTGCTGCAGCCTCTCATCTAACCTTTTTTGTGCTTAGCAGAACCAAAGGTAGTTTCAGACAGCTCACGGGCAAAGCAGGCAGGAGCCTAAAGCAAGGGGCTCCTGGCTGTAGCAGGACAGCTTTGGTCCCCATTCCCTTTGCCTCTGCCAGAGTCTGGGGAAGCGGAGCTGCTTGTGGCTGCTGCCGATGTGGAGCCAGGGGTTAAGGTCCGTGGGGCAGCAGCTACTGCTGGTGGTGGGAGAAAGAGGGGCACCCACCCCGTAGCAGATCTCCTTTTCCCAGCTCTCTCCTTCCCTCTAGCTGTTGTCCTGCCTCTGTGACAGCCACGGCTCCAGCTCCATCCTCTATACCTTCACCCTTAGTGCAGCAAATGGCCGGGCTGGGGATGTTCCTGCTCTGCTGAAAAGAGCCAGTGCCTTTGGTTTTCTGTGGTTGCTACTATGCGCCAGGTTTTTATTTTGAATGGATAGCAAATATGTCTCAGAGTTCTTTTTTTTATTTCATTCTCATTGAATACGTTATTTATAATATCCTGTACACTTCACCACAGAAAGCCCTGGATGCTAGCAAACAGACCGACTCTCTGCAGAAGTATAAGGCTATTGAAGCAATTTAACGGTTCCTGTTATCTGAATGGACTCAGAAAGCTGGAGACACAATGGTAAATCATACAGCTCAGCTACAGGAAGCAAAAGACAACAACACTGAATCTCCAGTGCATCTCTTTTTTTTTTTTCTTCTTCTTCTTTTTTTCACCTGCTCTATTCTCATTCAAGCAAATCACAAACAGGCTAAAAAAGCATTATATAAATTGAGAGAGAATAAAAAAGGACAGCTGATCATAAACAGCCCTTGCACCAACCAGCGGCCTGAGCTGTAACATGCTGGATAAGGTAGCTCCATCATCATAACGATATCACCTGTGCCTCAGGGTAAAAAGGGCTATTTTAAGAATAAAGAACAATCACCGCATGAATGTAAAAGTGACTTGGCATTAGTCAGGAAATTGCAGTTACATTTTAAATTCAGTAACGTCCGTGCTCTGATCTGAGACACTCAAAATGTCACCTTATGCTTCATGCATATTTCAAAGCTTTTAACTTGAAGGACCAGATCCTCAGCCACTAGGAGCTCCCCGCGCGCAGCCGTGCGGGGCAGAGCTCACGGCACCCATGGGAAGAAGCACTCATCCGAAGCCGCCTCCGGCAGCCAGCTGGCAGCCAACCCTGGCACCTCTCCATCAGTGCCACCATTCCCCCACTGGTGGAGAACGCAAGCTGGGGCACGGGACAAGCTTCCCGAGTCGAATTAGAGTGATCTTGTCTGGCAAGTGGCTCGCGGGGAAGCAGGGCTGGGGACTACTCTGACTTGTTCTGCCTGGGTCGAGTCTGGCCTTCAGTAACCTTCAGATGCCAGGCAGGAGGATAGCGAATGCTCCCCATGACTTCCCATTCCCACATTTTGTGTGAGTGCTGTTTTGACTTACCTCGTGGCAATGAAGCATGAACTACAAGGGCCAGATCCTCAAAAGCCTTGTACTTTGCATAGATATCTATGTCAGAGAAACACGAGTGCTGAGAAGATATAAAAAGCTACCCAATCAGCGAGGAAGCCTTTTATATCACAGTGCAGAGATGCAAATGATTTGCACAGCAGCAGGGAATCAGACTTCAATAACACACTATAGATATGAAGGATATAAAATTGGATACACAGAGCAGACTCTTTTGGCAGAACCCCTGCAATGATTACCTACCCTCTTCCCATTTTGTCTTTGTGTGCTTTCTGCTTTCCAGGAATCTCATATCAATGGACTATGTAAAACAGAGGAATAACCTGTGACACAAAACTGACAACGATTTTTGTTGAACAACTGTTTTGTTTATGAGACCCCAACTTATTAGAATTATGTTGTTTAAATGCCACATTGGAAAAAAAAATCAACACTGCTTACTTAATTTCATTACATCCTGTCTTGACTTTATGCATCAGAAAAATAGGAGCATGTAGGCTCCTGTACCATGATTGCATCTCCCATGCACATACATGTAAAATCACAGGATGGTTTGGGTTAGATGGGGTCTTTAAAGATCATCCAGTCTAAACCCCCTGCCACAAGCAGGGACATCTTCCACTAGACCAGGTTGCTCAAAGCCCCATCCAACCTGGCCTTGAATGCTTTCAATGATGAGGCATCAACAACTTTTTTGGACAACTTGTTCTACTGTTTCACCACCCTCATCGTAAAAAATTTCTTCCTTACGTCCAATCTAAGTCTATCCTCTTTCAGTTTAAAACCATACAATGTATTCCTCTTACACATGGATTTATCTGGCTTTAAAGCCTATACATTCAAATCTAGCCCTTCTTGGTGCTCTGTGCTGTGTATGTACATTTTCTACACTGAATGAACTGCCCACCAGGCTGGAGCTACGCCAGACAGCATGTGCTGTGGTACGGCAAGCCTGTTCATGGTCAACAATTGAAAAAGCAGAGCAAGGACTTGGTGGGAAGAAATCCAGTGGGAAGGAGTGACGTGCCTGGCTTGGAGAAGTTCATGCTCACCCACTCATTTGAGTGGGGCTCTCTGTGGACCACTCTTCCTACCACGGAAAACAGTCTTCCCTGGGGGATGCCCCTCCATAGCATTTTGCCAAGTCGGCGCTGAGAAAACAGGGCAATGCACAACTCACTAAATGGAAACTACAGGAGGAGTTAAGGCAGACAGAATTTAATTAGCTGCTCTGAAATCCTGCCAAGAGAGCAGCAATATACAAAACCTTCTCCTTCCTTTTAAAATAATATTTTATTGATTCTATACCAATGAATAAAGGACCAAGATAAGGCAGGCTATGCATTATCTGTTCAATTAATTTTTAACAGAAATTCTTATTTTTCGCTTAAGATTATTTGCAACATAGACTGGCAAGTTTGAATTGTCATTGCAAAAATTAGGGAGGGGAAGAAAAAGGGATTGTTTTGTATTTTTGCCAAAACAAAATAAGTAAGTATTCAATTCTGGAGTGAGGGAGTGCCTTGTAGTTTGCTGATTATTTTATTTTATTAATACTTTTTTTCTTTTCCAGCAGAAGCTGATTTTACCACTCATCTCCATGGTGCTGTCTCCAGCAGCAGCCTCCCTAGCAGGGCTGGGGCAACATATTTGTGAAAAGTAACAAGAAGCCAAATTTCAAACTGCAGCCTGCGATAGCTAATTAGGTGTTTAAATGTGGACTCAGCTGCTATCCAAGTTTGAGAACTGGATCTCTGTTTAGCACCTCCCTTGGCAGCCAGTACTCTGGTTACTTCTCTGTCTAGCTTTAGTCGCTCTGCCTTCAGCAGAGGTCTCCCACTGATGCCCAGTGAGACCACGTGCAGTGAGGAGCAGCTCAGGGTACCCACTGAGTAACAGGGGAAACAAAACCGCTGCTCGGCACAGACCGCTTCCTCCACACCTCCTGCGAACAGGCTCTCGCGCTGCTCTCAGCTTTTTCTCTTCCATTAACGTCTGCTTTTGCATTATGCACACAGGTGGAGGAAGTGGACACATCCCGACGGAAAGAAGGGCGCAGTGACAGCACCCTTTCTCTTCCCCACCACATCTCGCTTCAACAAAAGGCTCAGAGGACCTGTGACCGTACCGACCCACACACCGCTACTTTTAACCTGGCCCGTGCCGGCAGTGAAGTTTTCCTGATGCGGACCTCTTTCACGCTGCGCTTGCCTTGCACATGTCACCCTCCCCTCACCCATCACCACGCTCCCCAATTTCCAGTGTGTTAATTTGCCTGGGGAGGGAGGGGCAGAGTGCGCCGAGATCAAACTGCAGAACAACACGACTGCTGTGTGCTCCATTAAAAACCAAGTGATGCAAAACGTGGGTGACACGCCGGGATTTTTAATGAAAGGCCACACAAAATTTCAATATATGCCTTAGGATGAATCAGTGAATTAAGCAAAACACAGACTTGCTGTATTAAAATGACTAAAGTTTCCTAATGATGTATGTATTAATCTTGCAATACATCATCACCATTGCTTAGTCAAGAATATAAAAGACTATTATTAAACACTCATGAAGCATTCAGAGTCTTAAATTTTCTTTCCTCAGGGAATGCAGCGCAAGATTTTTCAAGATTTTGATAGATTTTGCAATTTGTTTTGAAGCAGCTACAGAAATATATTGGAGAATATAGGTATGTCCTATCTGGTTGTCATAAGCAGTTTTTTTCTCTCTTTCTATGATAAAAGTTGCTTACTAGATTTAAGCAGACTTCCTCACAGTACTAAATATATTTATCCCATGAACACATTTGCTGAGTCTCATCAGTTGTGATGTGTCCCCCAATATAAAAAAAAACCCCAAACCCCAAACCAAACCAAATCAAAACAAAATAAACAAAAAAACAACAAACCAAACAACAAACAACAACCAAAAAACCTAAAAACCCAACCCAAACCAAAACAAAAAAACCCCCACAAACAGAAAATACAGGGATGGAGAAAAGACATACAGAGAACTTAGAATACGAGTATGACCACTGAAAATCGCCAATTGAAAGAAACAAGCGTATGCATTAGTAAAACAAAACTAAAATCTAAAGTGTTAATGAATCTACTCATTCAGATTTTGTTGCAGTTTTGTACAGTAGCTGTCCTGTTACCAACAATTACTATAGGCTACCATAGAGCCACATATTTCATACACATGCCTGGGCACTTTGGGTGTTGACTACACTTCTTCATGTACATATCCTTCATATATTTGATATGTAACCTTAAAAAAAATATTATAAATATATACATATAGCAGTCAAGGTGGCTGTAGCACTCCCCCATGTATTTGAACTTGAATACACTGGTAGCTGCAATTTGAGTGAATAAGGACTCAAGCATTAGGAACTCCTGAAGTGCCCTAATGACCTTGTGATGGACATGTCGGACGGGAAGGCTATGAGACTGATAAATAACATTAGTGGTTCTATGAAAGCTGAAAAGCAAACCCTTCATGTCTTAGCTGATGGCACCAGGGTTACTCAAGCAGCCAGAGGCTGTCCCCACTTTCAGACGAGCCCACCTTGCCGTTTTGTTCCCACCTACAGGCAAAGGTCAACCCTGTCTCAGAGCTTCCCCCATCCCTGCAGTGAGCCCCTCAGGGCCACCTGCTGCTCACACACAGCTCCGGCCAAAACTGGTCTTTTTCAGAAAGCTTTTAGGAGTAGTAAAATAGCACTTTTCTTCTTAAAATTAGAGGATAAGAATAAGGGTAGAAGCTCAGAGCTGAGAAATGCTCTCTGTCTCTAAAAGGCAAAATGTTGATGGTCTCAGTAGCTGATTTCTGTGCAAGTCAGTAATTCCTGCGTTGTGCTTAATCCACAATTTAATAGGAGCCACAAGCTGGAAGCTACATTGTGGGGGGTTTTTAAAGCCACGCTTCCCAACTTTCAGCACTTCACTGTACAAACACATAGTATCCAGTGACTAGTCCCTTGTTGTAGCTTGTAGGAAATGCAGAAGGAACAAAAACTAACTTACTGTCTTTGGAGGACTACATTTAGTGAAGGAACCTGGAAGGTCTTTATAATAAAAATATTTATGAAGGGCAAAATAAGCAGGGGCTTGTTATCCTGGGCATTACTGTCATCCAGATGGAATCAACACCTCATTTTTCATTTGGCTGATCCCTCCTCCTAATGGTAGGAGGTGAGATGCCAAAAGCCCTCCAGCTCTCCTGATTGCCTTGCTGTGTGCAGCTCCATTGCTGCGTGCTCAGCAAAGTTCTCAGATGTATGAAACATGGACTCAAAAGCTGATCTTTCAAAGTCTCACCAGAATCAGTATCTTTAAAAACAGTCTGATTTTTCTGTTTGTCTACAATTGGTGTTGATTTCAAACATTTTTGATGATTTAAAAATACTGATGGCAAGTTCAAGTTGTAATTACTGTAATTCCATTCTCCCAGAAAATATATCTCTTTATAAAGAATTATATAAATTGCCTCTTCTGAAGCATCATTTTTCTACAGTTGGTTCATATGATGCAGTGTTAAGTACTTGCTAATATTTGAAGTGGTATTTGAGCATAATGGTATCCCTTCATTCAATTAAAAATCTCCATCAAACAAATGAATGAGTAAATAAATAGAAGTAAGCCAGGTTTTGCATTGCTGCAGCCAAGAAAGAGATCAAGGCTTCAAGACCTACATTCTGTGTTCCCGTGACCCTTTTGAATGACGCGGAAACGTCATGGTAACATACCTTTTCATACTATCTCTTGGATAATCTGGATCTCAGGTTATTGAAGATTGTCACACATATTTTAAGATCATCTCTTAGATTATAATAAGAAGCGCTCTGAGGCACTCTCCACCCACTTGGGGAAAGCTTCCTAACTCTCCTGCAATAGTGCTTTTAAGCTCAAGGAAGCAATGGGTCTTCTTATAGCTTCTTCCTTTCCACCAGAATGCACAGGGGGCCATAAAATGGCCCAGTAATAACTTGAACAATCCCAAATCTTATTTCTGTTTTGATAAAACCATCTTAAAACTGGTGTAGACTTTTGCAGACCAGCTGCAGATTCTGGGCTTTTCATTCTGAGACGGAAAGGGAACTGTAGCATCTGGTTACACATAATAAACTGCTGGTTACGCATAATAAACTGCTGCCATTTCAAATCCAGCACAGTGCACAAAATGTGGTTAACAGATTTCCAGTAGACTACGTGAAATGTGTTGGTGTATATCTGAAGATAATGTTAGGTTTCATTTTGTGGTGGGCTGAACCCAGTGCACTCTCTTGGAGCTGAGGAGGTGCCAAATGTGTTCTGCAAGCGCAAATGTGCACCACCCTGAAGGCCTGGTCTGCCTTACCAGGGGAAACAACGCTTGAATGTGCACAGACTACAAAATCCTTTTTCCTCAGAGTTATCTATAAATACTGTGCAGAAAATCCTATGCCATCACTCTCTGTCCACAGAAGCAACACAAGATTATCAAGTCCGGCACAACAAAATAATTTTTCAAAATCAGTTTTTGTTTGTTGAAACAATCCATCAAGTTCTGCATTTTCAAAGTTTTCTTAAATAGTGAGAATATGAATACCACAGCTTCAAACTGAGACGTAAAAGCGAGTCACTCTCAGTAAATGAATTAAGACAGGGAACAAGCTCATAAAAAAGACAACTAATTGTTAAAAACAGTCATGAGAAGTCTTCCACCCTCTTGGAAGGCCTTTCTAGGTTAAAGAAGAAATACAGCTGAAACACCAACAGGTACAAGAGAGATTAAAATGTGGAAGTCTTCTATGCTCATGAAGTGACTCATAGTCCAGGCACGGCAGGAAAGACTTTTGTTCGTGTGAGACAGGATATCAACAGTGGCCCTCACCCACTGTCAGAAAAGATGCAGGATTTAAATGAGCATCTGAAAGGGCCTTGTGAAGAGGAGGAGTCTTGCTTAAGGAACATAAACAAGCCAACTTCAGCAAACAAAAAAACCTGCAAGTGAATAACATACAGTGGTTCACAGTGGTCCATAGCCAGCACTGCAAAGTGGTTATTTCAAAGGTTGGACTCCATGATCTTGACGGTCTCTTCCAACCCAACTGATTCTATGATTCTAAAGTACCACAAGGGACAGTGACAGCAATCACTTTTAGCCTTAGAGTTGGGTTTTGCTTTATAAATTTCCCAATACTGTGTCACCCTGGAACACTGAAAACAGAGATCTGTAATGGAAAACCAAGCATTTCCTAAGAAGGGGTATGGCACGGCCTGCGGCCAGAGCACATGAGATCTCTTCCACTTGCAAACACAGCAGAAGCAAGTGAAGTCAGGCAGGTTCGGCTTTCCAGGAAATGATGAGAAGTTTGATGTCCAAACCCTGAAAAACCAACACACAGCCACAGAGCTGCCTGCCCTGCCCCAGCCCTTACTGAAAAAAAGAATCAAAAGATACTGCTGCTTTGGCAGACTGATTGGTTTTGGGTAGCAATTCAGATACTGACACCCTCCCACCACCACCACCACCACCTTTGAGCTGAGAACCAAAAGATTTAATGCAAAACTCATAATTATGTTTTAATTTGGACATTTCTGCAGTGCCGTATTATAGCTAGGATCACTGTTAAAAGCTCTTGAGCTTCTCAGAAAGCTACTGTGAGACACAGTGCTCCTGTCCCTCTTGGGAAGGTGAGATGGTGCTACGTACGGCCAGCCTCCACCTCCCATGACAAGAAATGCGGGAGAACCACAGAACCTGACACATAACGAGAACAGACAAAATGCATCAATGAGCCTGCAGGCATATAATACATTCTGGCATTGTTAAAACTCCTGGGGGCTAAAATATTTCACTTTTACAGTGACTTATTTTATTTAGAAAATGTATTTTTTTGTAAAACACGCATTTTTTGTAGAGGACTCAATTTGATCAAACGAACAATTTTTCTTCACAGGTTCAAGTTTTCAAATGCCTGGTCTGCTTTTGAACAGATGAAATTCTCCTTCACTGAAAGAAGAGGTGTAGGACGGGGAGCAGAGAAAAGGTTAAGAGTTACCATTTGTAATTGCAACGGCAGAAATCTGCCTTTGCCTCCCTCTACTATAGCTTGTAATCCTTAATGTACGTGGCAAGATCAAGGATGTATGACTGTGAGGAACCAGGAGCAACAGCAAGGCTGAACCCAGAGGGGATTTGTGGAAGCCAACCTGGTAATTTTGAACCTTTCCCTTAACATGTTATTCCAGGGACTTACAGGCACGTGCACCAGCTTTCCCCAGCTACGCTAGGCAGCTCGAAGGACAGCTCTGATGAAAAGGTACTGTGAGGATGGTGGTAGTGAGAGTGACTGGAAGGAATACTAAAATCATTTGAATAATCATCCAGGACATGAACTCCAAAGCTTTTAAGGTTCACTCAGCCTTAATAAGTCTTTTTGCTCACAGGGAGATGTTAAACTAACTTTCCCCTCTCAAGGGTGACAAGCTATCTCCACTCCCTATTCTCCACAAGTGCCTTTTGCCTTCTCTGTCACACGAGTGCAGTGAATTAACTTTCAAATTACCATTGAACTGTCTTGCTGTTCAGAAAACAGCACGTCTGCCAGATTCACCCTCCTGTGTGCCACAGAGTGTTGACTTCACCCACCCAATCCGCTGTGCAGGGAGAGGCTGAGAAGCAGGAACACCCATGTATCACATGGGTGCTAACATGTTGCTATTTTGAACTTGTTCAGAAACACTGTGTCCTATTAAATCATTAACCATTATTAATAATCTTTTGTTAAGACCATTAATCCCATTTGGACAAGAAGGAACTTAACACTGTGACACACAAAGGAGCTATATTTAATTTCCTTGAGTACATTGAAGCCTGGCATTACCTTTGTGATAGCAGTGTTACACTGTGTTACTGTTCTTCAGAAACCAATGAACCCTAAAAGTATTTTGATTAGACAGAATGAAAATACACTGATAAATGTAAAATTAAAACTTTCCGAAGCTGGCATCCTGACTTAAATATTTCTTCATTTTTGGTTGCAGGAACGGCTAGGGATCACCTGTGGCCTGCCACAAGGGCAAACCACATGCTGCTTACAAACTAACACGCTGTCTTTTAGATTGATGAATTGGTCTGCTGATATAAAAGACCATTTGGGTTTTTTAGCTGATTTACAGAACTGGAGATCTGTGCCTTCACCAATACACTCATTTTCCACACTAGCAACTCAATTTTTGCAGTTAATGTTAATTGCTGCAAAAGCAAGGGATTGTTTTGCAAAGCAGCAAATTCTTTAGCATTTAGACAGAAAACATTTTGCAAAGAAGGACTGAAATACCCTTATGTAGGTGCATTAAGCATTTGAATACTTCCTATCTAAGTACAGTCAGGAAAACTTGGCAACCTGCTGCAGGAAGGAGATGTTTAACTGAATACAGCAGTGTGCTGCAGTTGGTATTTGGTACTGTCAAGGGAACATGATTTATCTTGCAAATAGAACCAGAATATGCAATAAAAGTCACTGTGGGGAAGCTGTTTAAAAAATACAACTCAAATAAAAACATATATTCCTTGAGTAAAAAGAAAACTATAACAACATGTATCTATCTTATTGTCCAGAACAATCTGTTATGATCACAATTTTTGTAGTCTTCACAGCATTTTATTAAGCAGCAGTCCAGTGACACAGGTCTTTATATGTAACTGTGAAAGACTTCTGCACTGACTAAAATGGATTAACAAATAAAAGGATAACATTTAAAATCCTTCCTACTTCCTCTTATAACTTTTCCTGTATTATTTAAAAATTTGGAAATAAAAAATAGTACTATACTACTACTATGTTACGTCAGCTTCATGCTTGCTTTTGTTTGAATTGAAGATACTGTACATCCCATAAGTTCTTCCAGTCAGAGAGAATAAAGAAACTACAAGTGATAGATCAGTTGTGAAAAGGCACTGAAGAAACCAACTGGGAATTTAAAAAAAAAAAAAAAAGATTTGAAAAAAATATTGACTAATCAAACCATTCTCAAGGAAAAACCTGTTTTAAATAAATATCCATCTTAAAAAAAAACTAACTTGAAACTGATGAAGAGACCTTACTTCAACAGGATGACTTAGAAATTACAGGTTTTGAGGTTTTAGTTTGATCAACATTATACTTCAATTTACAAATAAATTAGAAATAAAATATTCTGAAATCAATGGTTTTGGTCTGAAAAACTGATTATATTGTCCAAAAGTAATCCAACATAAACATTTTAACTTTTCATTGCTGTTCATGGACAATATTTTCAAAATCCCAGCAATGCTGATGGGACAGAATCCTCAAATTTCTGCTCAAACTTAATACACATTCTTTTACCAACAAACATCACACACACACAAGACGTGAAGATGAAAGACACCACCCATCCAAGAACAGGAGGTCTCCAGGGTCTCTGCTAGACAGATTTTGCCAGCAGTATGTATGTGACACCTCCTGTGACAGCCCTTACAAACTGCCTAGCAGAGCAGCTGAACTGGAGCTGCCTCCTCTCCCCAGCATCCTCCCAGTTCCTGGGCAGAGCTGTTTTTACAGCTATTTTTTACCCTATTTTACACCAGCTAGGAAGCACATATGGCAGCTGGGATTTTTGCAATTCCTTTCATTCAGTCTCTATTGTCTCTGACACGATTCATGCACTAGGGCTACAGGGGAAAAATACAGAAATTATCTGGGGACTGTACCAGCTTGGAGAGTTACAAAAAAATATCAGCTCCTTCTGCAGTGAGAGAGCAGAGGAAAGAGAGCAGAAAAAGTGTGACTAACTGTTCCTGCATATACAGGAGATGTGAACCAGAAAAGGAGCTGTGTTAGTGTGGCTGGGGAGTTCATAGATCTGTGATTCACAGCATTACAGGGCCCATTTGGCATGCAAAAAGAGGGGATGATGAAAGGAATAGTTACTCATGGAGACAAAGCTAGACAGAACACACAAAGATGCTACCCCTGGGAAAGGGAATATATTCAGGTGTGACCCACAGCCTGGGAAAGGGGATAAGGTCGTATTTCCTTCGTTGTCCTAAAATTCCTTCTTACTTCGGGAGGCAGAGTGCTTGAAGGAGTGACCGCCATCACAGTCTTGTAAGAGCACCGTGAACTCCAGTGTGCTGTTCAAGCCTATCTCAACCCATGGCACAATGTTCTTCAAGCCTTTGCTAAAACCAGTCAGCCACATTCTCTCATGACCATACTTTTTTCTTCTCTCACTTTAGAAAGTATTATTTAAGGTAGGCAAAAGAGGAAAAAAGGACGTCCCAGCTATGCTGTTAGAGTGCACACCACACTACCCTCAGCATGTAATGGCTGAAATCACCACTGTTGAAACACTTACAGATAGCGTTTCTGTTAAACTTTCACCTCCTTGAAAACAGTCGTATTCGAAGCAGGGATGAAGGAGAGTGATTTGCCTTAGGGATCCCCTTGTCGACTCATGTGATTGCTGTTGAAAATGGTCTGGATCTAAAAGACCACAAAGGTGTTTGATGTTCTTCACATATCCTTCAGCAAAAGAACTGGGAGAACAGTCATTGCCCTTGTGCGTCTGCATTTTCAATAACACACATGAAACAAGGTATGCCCTGACAGTTTGGAACAAGCTCTGTCCTGCCTTGATGTACCCGTGCTGTGTCTCTTTTACTGGTCTGTGTGAAGAGCATGGGCAGAAAGGAGGAGGAATGACATTTGCAGGGGAGAAGTAGGACTAGGGCTAGGGGGATAAGGCGAAGACAAATGGAGAGGAGGAAATGAACCGGTGGGTGGAAATAAGACACCTCCCCCCAAAAAAGAGGAAAAAATGATGAGGGAAAAGGCAATGGAGACAAAAAAGCTCAAAAGACACAGGTGAAGATGAAACCATGGATGCAGAAATCAAGTAGGCAGGCATGAAGAGGGAGATAACAAAGGAAGAAAAGTAATGTGAAAATCAAGAAAAAATTAACCCTCCTGCCAAAAAGGAGCTGAAAAGAGAAACATGGGATAAATCAGACTGGTAAAATGGCAGAAAGCAAACCAAAGAGGAAATGTGAAAGACAGTAACACAAGCTGCATTTAATACTGTTCATGGGACAGAGTTGTTTGTTATGCTGTTGCCCTGTGGTCACTGTGATATGGATGATGTCTCAGCAGATCTCTGAGCAGCAAGGGGAAGCAATGGGGAGAGATGGCTACAACTGTGACTGCCAACACAGAATTTCCTGAGCAGGAGGAAGGTCCCATAGAAAAATCTGTGATAAAGCAGAGAACTGAATCTCGGTTTACCATCTCCTTTATGTCACCACAAGTCTTCTGCCTTTTCCTTTTTTGCCCCGTTTGATGGATGAATCCCTCCCCTGCCACTATCACTCATCTCCAGTTTGGACACTAGCCCAATCAAAATCTAGGAATAATGGGACAAGAGCATGGTAAACAATTCAGTCTGCTGCCACCGGTGATTTTTCCAGCACATAGTACGGCGCTCTTTCTCCACTGTCAATAAATGACTCCAAATCGGTTTGCTGCCTTCCTGCAAGTTTAGGGCTATCAGCCAATCTGGGAACATAAGCCCAAGCCATGAAATGAATTACAGCCAACCAGTGCAACTCAAAATAAGGAAAAAGCCAGTATAAAATTTTTAGAAAGATCTCCCATTCACACAAGCATCAAAAATGAGGGATGGCGTCACTGGGAAACAGTGGCAATTTGTAGAACACTATCATGGTGCTTACCATGGGTGTCTTTACCACATCCATTAAAGCTCTTAAACGCTGCTTCGAATCACAAGGCGCCTCCGAGGCCACATGGTGTAGGCAATGCCTGTGTATAGTACCCTGCAACAGTCCTCCAGGGTGGCTAAACTACCCACTCATGCTGTAGGCACACACTCAGACACATAAGCAAAGCAATCTCACTGTTTTTAGCAGCACTGTTTATGTGATAACTATTTGCCCAAGTGGGGGGCTTATCAGCAGTCAGGGTAAAAAAAAAAAAACCAACCCAGAAGCATCTTCTCCCTCCTGAACCAAGAAAAGGTTTGGAGCTGAATCCACAGCTCCGTCTGGGTCCCACCAGTGTGCCTGTGTGCTTGGAAATCAGGCACCGCTGCTGCCCCTGAGTGACTCAGAGCATCCATGTGGGAAAGAGCAGGCAAATTCATCCAGAGCCTGTTGTCCTTTATCGCTCTTCTTACACCAATAAAGTTGAAAAGGAAAGGGCAGGGTTTGGCACAAAAGCTGCAGGTAAATTTCACTGGTATATTATTATTTTTTACATCAGGTTGGTCATGTTCATGCTCAGCCGTAACTTTCCTAACTGAAACATTTCTGTTTCCTTTAAAATATGAGTTAATAATGATGAATTACAGGTAACGACAACCCTAAAATAAAGAGGCACAGTGCAAGGCTTTGCTATAATCAAGGAAACTACTGTTATCTGGAGACGCAGAACAGTCACAGTTTGCATTCTCCACTTAGCCCAAAGAAATACTAATTACACTCCCCTTAGCCCCTTTGTGTGGTGCCATCCAGCACATGCCCACTAGAAACAATGAATACATATATCAAGTGAAGAGTAAGGGTAATTTCCTGTGGTTGTTTTACAAGCAAGAGATTAAACTATGACTACGCTGCAGAGTTTAAACAATGTGCCTGTAATAAAACTGATGCCGAAGTATGTAATCAGAAGTCAAACAGAAAGTTTGACATGCTTAATGCAGCATTCATATGTAAAATGTCCGCAGTGGAAACAGCCCAGCTCTCTAATTTCAGTCTTTGTTCCAAAATGAAACCTCAGGCCAGGTGCCTCTGAACACGTGCTGAAGTCCCTGTCAAAGGACAGAGACAGAATTTCTCTGTGGAAATGATGCAAAACTCAGACTGGCTCTGTGCAGGCAGAAACGCTCTGGAGCCCATCAGAAGACAGGCTCTGTCTGAGCCTGTTAGTAAGCGTGTAATTGCCACACACGACTGCACGGGGAAATTTTGAGATGTATCTATCTCAGTTTTCCTGCCCGTTCCTCAGCTAACCAAACAACTCTACACAGTTCCTGTATGACACGAGACATTTACCATATCATTTGATATCCTCCTAATATTAGAAGTATCCCACAGACATTCACCCCCACTTTTCCCAAATGAAAGTAGTTGTGCAGAAGACAGCCATGCATTTTAACCCATCTTACTAGGTTAAAAACCCAGGATGGCCGCACACTTGGATCTCAGGAAGCTCTCAGTGAAGAGCAGGGGTGACCCAGATGAGAGCTGGGGCTCCAACGTTTGCAGTGAATCACCAGGCTATGGTGTGAGAGGGCAAGCACCAGAGGGATGGCAGGGATGAGACAGCCCGGGGACAGGGGGCAGGTGGGAAAGCTGGAGAAGGGCTGTGAGGGAGGCAGAGGTGGGTGACCGGGACGTCAGGAGTGGCACAGGACAAGGCAAGGGCCAGAGGTGGCAGGAAGGGAGGACGGCGTCCCAGGAGCTGCAGGACAGCGAGCTGAACGGCCAGGGAGGAAGGGAGGAAGGAGCAGCAGGCAGCGTGTGGGCTGGGCAAAGCTGCGAGGCAACTGGGCAAGTGAGGCTAGCTGCCCCCCCAGAGCCAAGCCAGCGCCCCACGCTCAGTGGGCAGGGAGCTAGCAGCCACAGGCATCTGTCTGCACCCATCTGAGGGCAGGATCAGGGCCTCGACGTATGAATTCGCTTGAGGATGAAGTCTGTTAGCTTTCACCCAAGCTGTTCTAAAACATCCCAGTTATTGAGGGTCTCCCTGATTAGGCAGTGAGGAGTCCAGGCTCTGCACCACAACCATCACCGCAGTATAAGCATCAGAGAGGAAAGCAAGGCTTTCTAGGTTCAGAATAAAAGACTCAGTTTACAAGCTTATAAATTATTTGTAGCTTTGACTGAAGGCTGCAAGCTTTGTTCAAGCCTGAAAGACATTAAGCAACTGCTTGAGAATCACCGTTAACTAAAACAAAAAAGGCAAGAAAAACCCCCCACATTCAGTATTCAGTAGCAATTCTCTTGGAGTTTAATCTGCACATCATTACTACAGATCAGTGAATACCAAAAATGGATCGGTACCTGCTTTGTAAGTCGTTCAGGTGCAATTTGCCTACATAATGGGTGGCTGATGAGACAGTGATGATCCTAGCGTTGTGACTGTGCATTCCTGATTGCTTCAGCGTATCCAAGAGGAGGTTAGTCAACAGGAAGTGTCCCAAGTAGTTCAAGCCGAAGTGCTCCTCAAACCCATCCTCCGTCTTCCTTTCAGGGACCAGCATCACCCCAGCTGGAGGAGAAAGCAGAGGTAAAACCAGTTGATTCATTTCAGAGAAGGCGCAAGCTAGAAGGAGCATGGATCTCCTGCTGCAGAGTGTAAACGTGGCATTTAGAGCAATGACTGACTGGTGATGGCATGTAAAGTGTAAAGCCAACACTGATTGATTCCTGCTGAGAAAAATGTCAAAACCCCCACTTCAGTTCCTTCATCCAGAAAACAGGTAGACTGACTGCCTCCCTCCCTCCCTCCCTGCAGGACTGTGAGGATAAATGAGTTCATTTGTGAAAAGTGTTTTGGAGACATTAAAAGCTGAGTTAACCCATTGCTGGTGTGCCAGAATGCAATGCTGCAGATTCACAACAACAATAATCCATCTACAATAGGTGGGAGCTGAGTGATCCCAACAACATTCCCTCCATCAAAGAGCTCAGAGCAGTGGAGACAAGACCAGGCTAAGCAGCAGTCCTGCTTTCCCAGACAGCTTTCTGCTGAGTCCTGGCTGGAGTTTAAAGATCTGTTGCAGCCTGAAATCTGCAACTGCTATCTCACTGGTGTGGGTGAGAAAAGATGTAGTAAATTTACCCAATACATCTTAATTACCGTGCTTACAAGCAGCTGCATATTGAAATGAGTTTTTGAATGCTTATTTTGGCAATATTTTTGCATCTATTTCTACAAACCACAATTTTCAAACTCAGTGCCTAAAATAAGTATCCGCATCCCTAGCACACAATGTTGATTTCAGCATCTTGAAGAGAATCCCGAGCTCATGCCTACACTGTGTCATGTACTGAGGCTGTGCGGGATAGCTACCCCGCTCAATTATGACTTGAATGTTATAAATTATTCTTATTTTATTAAAATTTAATTATCATACAAGTGGACATGACCTTTGTAATTTAAATGTAGATGGATGTGGCTCATGGAGAATAATGTTGCAGGCCATTTGTCTTCTCTCTAAAACACATGGATATGATACAGCAGAAAGGCCACCTCTGCTCGCAGACATGAGAGAGTGTCAGCTTCATCCTCGTGCTACTTCACGTGTCCATTAAAAAGCCTTTAACAGCCAATTTCTTGATGTCAGCCCAATTATGGCATATTAAATTACCATTTTAAATTGCACATGCTGTGCATCTGCACCATTCCTTCTTTTTGGGGGTCCCACCACTTGACAGTCCTGCTTCATTAGTGCTGCTCAGGCTGAGGAGGAGATATTTTCAGGATCTTTTTAGTACAACCAGCACCCATAGCGATTCATCTACAGCTGCTCATTGCTTCATGGAGCAACGGGAGAAGCAGTGTGAGGGGAAGAAATGAGAGAAGACAAAAGATCAAACAGAAGGTTTGTGTGTAACACAGTGTACCTGCATACGGAGACCTTACGACTGGCCATATGCAATGCTGGCTGACGGTGTGATGAAAGAAACACAACACAAATTACATGACCAGGCTCTACAAAAGCTCTGACCAGCACCTCTCTCTGTCATTAAAGGCACTCTCCCAGATCGCCCAGAATGATGGGAAAACCCAGCTGCCATGTGTGGTTTCTCTGCATGCCAAATCTCAACTTTAGCATGGGAAAGACACAAATTAGACGGGGTCCGGTCGGGTGTCCCATTGTATTCTCCTTCCTCAGCAGCACTTACTCTGATGCATGATGCAACTGCTCACCGAGTTGGGAACAGACTTCCATTTCCTCCACAATCTGTGTATGCGGCATATCATAACATCCAGAACAACATCCAGGGCTGAACACTTGCGTGCAGGTTATGGGTAGGCAGAAAGGTGAATCAAGTCCTGCTGCAACTTCTGGGTTTTTGGGAAGAAGGAAAGGGTAGGAAGGGCAACAAACCCCAGGCTCCCAGACCAAGTCTCAGCCTGCTACGGTGCGAGTTTTAGCCGAGACAGGGCTTAGGCCGAGCTGTGGGAGCGCAGATGGGAACAGCACCACATCTCTGAGCACAAGGGATGGTACAAGGAAACAATTTGCATCTCTCTGAGGACCATCCTGCCCTCCACAGCTCTGACGCTTGGAAACGGCAGGAGGAAGCGGTGTACCAGAGGTCTATTTGCAGCAACACCGGTAAAATGCAAGCCCAAGAAAAGGTGGCCAACATAAAACAACCCTGGCACAACAAAGCTGATGTGAACCTCAAATGCTGCTTCTGCCAGGGCTGCTGCAGGGCTATAGACACATCCAGGTACACACAGACCTCTGGGGCAGAGTCAGACAGATGGATGGAGGAATTTTTCTGGAGAGAAGTGCTATAGATGGCTGCTACAACCATTCAGCTGTGCATCACGCCCAGCAGGCGATCCTGGGGAGGCTGTCACCGCTTGTATCGGCCCCGAGGACACCTGTACTACAGCAACTGCCCCCTCGACCTCCAGAGAAGTGCAGGATTTCCAGAGCGCCCAGAGGCTCTGCCCTCCACCCCAATTAGTCTTCGCCATCTGTGCTGCATGTCTTGGGAGCAGAAAACACATCTGAGCTCAGGTCAGGAGATGGAAAAAAATCTATACTCGTGCAATGCACCACTGTTACGATACGCATTCCCAAAAATTATTTTGATCATTCTTCAAGAGCTTCCTTTGAGCAGAAATCGAGGCAAGTCCTTGAGTGGATACAATCACCTCTGCCTGCATTTGTTGCTACTACGGTTCCCTTTTTGCCATCAAGAGCTGCTCAAATAATATTAATCCAGAACACCTTTGAAAGATTTTCTTTTTTTTTAAAGGCTCTCATCTTTGAGGTGGTTCATATCAAGGCTATTAAAAAATCTTGCCCTGCAATTTGAGGGCAGTTTCTCTTATTTGAGTAGAAGTCATTTTAATTCACTGCAAAGGAATACCCAACTGGCAACTGAACCTGGCTGCTTCTCTGACAAAAGAGAACACCTTGTAAGTGTAGCAGCAAGCTCTCTTTTTTAAATTATTAACTACCTAACATTCAGTAGATACTAGAAGTGGCACGCTATTGATTTTCTTTTGTCCAGAAATGTCATCAGCTTTACTCAAGGGCCCCAAATGGTAACTCTAAGAATGAAAGCTGCTTCTATTTTTAATTCTTTCAATTAATCCAATACTATTTGAAACAATAAAAATGCTTTTTTTTCTTTTTTTTTTATTTTTTTTTTTTACCTTACCTCTTCATTGTAAACTAAGAATGATTTTGTTTACTCTTCTGGTATGGAATCCATAGAGCCCAGCATCTTTCTGATTTTAATTATCAATAGTAGTCTCCTCAGTTTTTTAGAGTGCATATGAAATTTTAAGTGGCAGACAATTAATGACAAACACCCCAATTCGGATACAACTTTCTGCTATGTTTTTCCCTCTGATTTAGCTGCATTGTTTCCAGAAGATTATTTTTAAAAAAATGTCACTGACATCAGCATGGTATTAGAAAATGAATTAATAAGTAAGATGAACATGAGTTTTTACTTTGTAATTGATTAGCTGTTATTGAAATATTCTGGCAAAACACTGACAGTGTGCATGTAGAAAACCATCTAGATGATACTTCAATGTGTGATTTTGCAAGAGTAGAAATAAATTAGAATAAGAAAAATATTTTGCTGCACAACGGTGCTCTTCTTATAGTGATATATTCCAATGCGCTGTAGTTATGTATGCATTGTAATATGTTCAAATTATACACATTTTAATTATCTATAATTAATAAAAAATCTATCCTTTTTTACTTTTATGACTAGGCAATGGTCATGTTTTTCTCTCAAAGCATGAATACACCTCAAGAAAACTGTGTAGGCATTCATTTATCATGACTTTCTATAAAAGTTTCTAATGAAACTCCTGGTTTGACATCCATCAATGAATTAGTCTTACGTGATTTTAAGACCATAATGGATCCGATGGTACACACAGCATAACCAAAAAGTTTATGACAGCTGTAAATGTTACAGGCCAGCCATACCATATTTTTATTGGATTATACAAGAGAATTTGTACCATGCCTGCCTGTACTGCAGATGATGGTAAACGTTGCTGTAATTCCTGTACCTCCCACTGCAAAGGCATCCTTCAGCACCATTATAAAATACGTTTTAAGACCTTTAAAAATACAAGTATTTCATTCATCTAGGTTTATCTACAGTGACCTACTTGGAGGTTTCCAAAGGTAGTTCTCTCAAAGTCACTACAAAAGAAAAAATTAAAATCTCTTTTTCACATGCAGAACAAAACGTCTTCCTTCCCAGCCGGGCTCACGGGAGAGCATTTGGAGGCAGTGCCCCCACCTGCAAGTCCTTTTATCCCCAGAGACCCATGGGCTGGGAAGACAAGGCAAGAAGAGGTCAGCCACATGCACTTACACATAACACCTTCACAGCAGGAGGCAAACCCATGTAATCACATTCACCCAATTCTTGCTGTTTACAAGGAAGAGATACATACTGTACCAAAGTTCCCAAGGGGAAAAATTAATAGAGATGGTGACTCCAAGTATAAGCACAAAGCCTTTTCTCCATACAGGTTTTGTACTGGTGTCGCTGATTCAGTTAGCAGCATTTTCCATGCCATGAGTGCAGCCACAAGAGGCGATCCACTTAACAGAGTGGCGACCCTCACTTAACAGAGTGTCAAAACTGCTCTGCTCCGCACACCATACGCCAAAAGATGTATGGGTGGATCTCTCTAGCTACAGAATAGTATAGCCCACATCTCTCCTGAGCAGGGACAGCTATAGTGGAGTGAACATCTCAAGAACTAGAGCAGCATCCCCTGGCTAGGCTGCCTATACTAGGTTGCTTATTCACCCTTGTTCAGTTGGGCTATGCTATCCCAGAATACGCCTGTCCTGCGGCTCTCTCCTGGCTAGTGAGCAACAGGAAGGCGCAATGCTTTATTAGGTCATGTGCTTTATTAGGTGATGAGGTGAATTGCCCCCAGAAGCATTTACTGGAGACACAACCATACCCACGTAAACGCTTTTTACAGGTATGCCCCGTCTGGGCTGCAGAGAGGTGAATTTACAGCAGCGCTGCAAAACACTGCTCGCTAAGCTAGGTCTGTAACACAGAGCCCAGTCCTACTGGTATCCCAGAAAAGCGTTGTGAGTCTAGACAGGACCACACACAGAAGCCAGATTATCAGTATGTGAAAGCTGAAAAGGCAGAAATCCAAACAGTTAAGAAGAAAAACACAAAAATACAAATGAAGCTGGTCCAGCTCTCCAATGGTACAGTCTCCCCAGATTTCTTACCTCCCCAGAGGGACTGGTTCAGGTAGTTCAGACTCTTGCACTTCCTAATACCTTCTAGAGTCCTGTATACATGTATATACAGTTCTCTAAAGCAAACTGGGAGGACACTGAAGCAAACCAAGGAATTTTATCCCATAGTGTAAAGATGACACCTAGATGACACCTGGACTCCACACCAATGCAATGTGGGCTCTAGGTTCTCTTGGACATCTGCAAAAACATCTGCTGTCAGCCTGTGTGGCATCAGTGGTAAGACAGTGTTCTGTTCATGGACCTTCCCTGGAGAGGACCGGACACTGTGAAAACCAGTTTGATAAACAGCTGCCGAGAGCAGGGCAGCATCAGGACTGAGCTCTGAGCTGCAGAGGAAAGCCGTCTCCAGCGGGTTCAGTCTCTCCTGCCTCTTCCCAGAACAAGGTCCTCCACAGGATTCTGCCTGAGCTTCTGCTCCAGCACCAAGCAAGTTCCCACTAGCTCCCATCTCCTGCTCCTTTGTAAGGGGCCTTGCACCACCCACTGCCATTTTGGCATGTTAGTTTCCTAACAACTCCCCACCGTGGCCAAAATGCACAGCCCTGCTGAAGCCAAGAACAGTGTGCCACTTCCCAGCCAAAGCTCTGGGCTGCACTCCCCTCCCTCCTCTACTCCCAAAATCTGGTGACCCAACATTGATCTTATCAAGGAACAGCATATGTGCGGGAAGAAGGGGAGAGGCTCAGCTCCAGACATGCATATCAGCTTCATCTGCCTCTCTGCTTCCCTGCAAACAGTAAGTTTGCTCTCCCTAATTTTCTTACCCAGCCTCTCTAGCTCCTTTGTGTCTGAATCTCATGAGATCTCACTCTGCATCCTGCAGGCATCTGCCAGTCACATGTCTGGCTTGCCCTTCCCTCGGTCCTGAGGCTGGTTTCCTTATGAGACCGTGATCCGTGGCTCTAAGGCTCCCACCAGCTTCCCCATTCCTCTTCAATATCAACCAGATGTGACACAGGGGTAGATGAGAATTAAATTGTACAAGTTACGTCGAAGTCACTGGCCAGACAGAAGAGAGAGGTTCCAATCACATCTTCACCGGGGGGGGATAATTCTCATCTCTGTTAAATGTCAGTAAACTCACAAAAAAGACATCAGTCAAGAATTCTCTCACTGCAAGAAAAGGTTCAATCAGTTTGTGCACAGCAGAGACTCTAGACTTCAAGATAAGGACTCAGTCCTCATGAACTATGCGGTGTCTAAGCACTTGCAAACTCTGAGACATCTTGTTATAGTTCAAATATGCCTAATGCCTCTCTTTGTCCTCACTACCCACCCCAGCTTCCTCCCCCCATACTTGCTCTCCTATGAATTTCCTGATATTGAACAAGAATATATGCTACATTCATAGTTTAATTCTGTTAAAGAGTCTTTCAACCAGCAAACTCAAATGCATTGCTAGCAAGTTTCCCCCCATCCTAATGGTTCCCACCTGATAGTCCTGTTTCCCCACATCAGCTCTTCCTTCCATCTTCTGCTGTCTCTCCCTTATAACCTCCCTGCCTCAACCGCCTGTCTTTTATTGCAGTTCTCCACATGAAGCCTTCTAGTATAAATCTGCCTCTCTTGGAAGTTGTGGTCTTGTCCCGTCTGCATTCAAACTGGGTTTCTTCCTCTTCCATGCTACAGGATTTGTCACTATGCCTAAAAATGCAAGAATCAGGTCTTCCAGTGAGTTGTGGTCATTAACCAAATGAGGTCACCAGCTACATCAGCTCACCAACCACATCAGCTCACCAACCATGTCTGATGAGAACTTTAGGCCCTGAGAGTGCCAAAATCACATGCCAGCTCCACAGTTGCATTCTAACTGTATATCAAGGTAAAACCCAGACATCCATCACCTCCCATCCACTTCTCCCCGACCCATAGTCTGCTTTTCATGGGACAGAAAGTTGTCACGGAAACCAGGGAGGACCCAAGCCCCCAGTCTGGACAGTGGAGAGACCAGGAGGACTCTGAAGTGAGCCACAGTGCCCATGTCCACCCCACCTCAGAGGTAGCCACAGGGAGCTGAGGGGACGCTGCTGCCTAGCCTTGCTGCTGGTGGTTTGCCTGCACACAGTACTTCCCACCACGGCTCGAGGTTGTGACTCCAGCAGAAAGACCTGCCCAGTCTCAACTCAGAACATTCCTGGTGCAGGCAAAATCTTCAGTGATAAAAATGTAAAAGATGGGTTTCAAACTGCAGTGCTGAATAGGCTTCTGACTCAGCCCAGCATGGGAACATTCCATGGATAGCTAAAGGTGCATCTGCCTCTGTCACAAAGGCAGCATCTTGCCTGCATTCAAGCCCCCATTCCAAATGGTGAAGACACCTGAGCCTTTCTGAAGAACCTTGCCAACATTTTTGACATTAAAAAACCCCACCGCCCCAAGATGGTTTTGTATCATTCTTGGAAACTCTTGGAACTCTTTTATCTGGCATTACAGAAAATTAAATAAAAATAAATTAGCCTTAGGCAAATGCTTCTTAGGCCAAACATTAATAGTTTGGCTAGCTAGTAAAGAACTGAAAATTGAGTAATGTCTACTGCTAGTGCTCCCAGACCCACCTATAATGCTCCAAGGGAGAAGTGGACTGTATTAGCTGTGCCAAAGAAGATAAAGCAATGCATCTTTCCACTGAAGGCAAGCTCTTAGTTTATCAGCAGGTTAAAGTTAAAAAAAACCAAAAACCCAGACAATCCACACTCAAGGGCTACGACAACAACAAGCAAATTTCGTAGGTTCAGCACAAAAGTGAACAGGCTGCAATACCTCCTTAAGAACAGATTCACTTTCTGGTTCCATGTCATGCTGCTACAAAAGAAACACACAAAGCACAGGCTAGCTCCCTGGAAAATGCGTCGGTTAAAAAAAGAAATTAAGATCCACAACCGAGGTTTTGTTTTCACACAAAAATAAATCAGAGCATTCATAATTGGATCTGGCTGGAAAAAAACCCTTTGTTTCCTAAAAATATGCTCAGTTAGTATTTGGTTGGCACAATGGTGAGTTATCCCACTCACAATCAGAAAATAGGTAAGTCAGTCACATGTTTCCAATTCAATAGGAAGTTCTTTTAGAAGCAAAATATCTTGTTTTGCAATTTGTATAAAAAACATTTTCACCTATAAGCTATGAAAGGATTAGGTAAGAATAAAACATGGCTCACTCCTGCCCCTCAGAAAAGCCAGTGGCAAATGTTCCACACACTTAAGTAGAACCGGCTGGGTTCCCTAATCCATCAATAGCTGAATTTTGTATCTGTCTTCCACTGATAAAACATTCATGTTCAGGACATAAAAGCAAATGGGTCAAGAACCTGCAGCATGCAGAGCCTGAGATATTTCCCTCTTCACAAAGTGTTTGATGTCACAGACGCAGAAAAAGCTTTGGAAATAATTAGAAAGACAAAGATAGTATCAAAAAAAAAGTCAGGATTTTCATGAATGAAATCCTTACAGTTTGAAAGTCAGAAGTCGCCTAAAGTTACTCTTCTAACTTACTGGTTCTTCTAATAAAAAATAAACCTTTCATAAGAAATCTAACATCTTTATATAGGATACGTATCATTTTGGCAGACAGCAATGCTATTCAAGTATAGTAAAAGCTCTAGCTGATGACTGCTGCTAAAAATCTGGGTGGTAGGTAAACGTTGGCATTGCACAATCCTTGGTTGCTCTGAACAAGCTGGGTTGGATACTGTCAACAGTATCATGGTTCTCTGACACATGCCCAGACAAGTTACTTCCAGTACCCAAGGCAACTAATACCTGTAAAGAGCAGTGTGTGATCCGCCAGTGTCCCCATACTTTCTAGTCACCTCTCTTAGAAGGATGACCTCTTCTGAAAAACCTGAGTAAATGGCACCTGTCATGCACCGAGCTTCTTCAAAAAATATGTGTCTGAGAGTATGTTCTCATTTTAGAAGACACTAATGCTGCGTGTTAGTGTCCTTATGAATCTTCTAGTTTTGTCCATCATCCATGGAACATCCATTTTAAGCCAATCCCTCCACCACCTCAAATTACATTTTCCAGCTCTAAACATCTCCCAAAGGCCCAGCTCTTCCATGATGCCTAGCTATCTATCATCCATTACATACAGGCCACTCGTCCTTCTGCTTGCCCTCCTCTCTCTTCTTCCCCGTCCCTCTAAACTTCTTCCATCTCAGCTTTGCTTACATATTCTCTAATTTGTCTTTGAGGAAGGAGAAAGACGAAATACGATGCTGTAATCAAGACACTGGAATGAGATTTGTGAGAGAGCAGATCCCGACTTCACCACAGCCTTTCTGTGTGGCTGGAGGAGAAGCACAACTTTTTATGAAATCCAAGTTCCACTGGAGTCAACAGCAACCCTCTTCACTAACTTTCCCTGAAGGACTTCTCCAGTGAATTTCCACTTCTCCGGGGTTTCTCTCCTTTTCATTTTATAGTCTGTGTAGTCTGCAGCTGTTACAGAGAAGAGAGCTGGCTCTTACACAATCCAGTGGGACAAGATCTTTTTGTAGATCCCACTGTGATAACATAAGTAACTATTGTTAAACCTAACTAATCAATAATACCTGTGAATAGGCAGGTACCTATAAAATTGTTTGTATCTGATATATCCACTTGTTCCTACCCCTCAAATTTCACACTTCTTCTGAAGATCTGATCCTGCAAATATACAAACACAAGAATAATTTAATATGTGTTCAAACATGATAGCATCCACGGGACTACTCAAATGTCTCCCTGCAAAGGATTATGGATGGACTGCACATGGCTAAACTGTATGCAGGTAAGAAAAAAAATATATATTTCACACACTTAGGTACTGATAGAGTTTTTATTGTACCCTGGAAACTAAAGAGGGAAGCTCATAGAGAGCTTATTCATTCTATCAAGAGACTGAGATTTCTCAGATAATCCACAAAGTACGAAATATGACCATCTGAATTAGCCAGCAGTTCAGAAATATTGATTTTAAATTGGCTTAGATAAGCTTCAACCTTAAATATATTAACTGTAATACGTCTACAATAGGCTAATAATATCCTCAAATATCTAAGTTCTTTTTTTGTGTTTTTGTGCATGCCAAGGAACATACTAAATGTCCTCAACAGTTTCTCCCCCTCCTTTCCTAACCTGTAGCCAAAATCAGAAACTATTCAATGAACTGCAACAGAGAAGGTAGTCAGACATGGTTAATGAGTTAGACATTAATGAGTTAGACATGAGTTAGCGCATATTTGCTATCCATAGATATTCTGTTATCACTAAAGATACTGTGATTTTGTTGTTAGCTCTCTTGGTTTTAAGATCACAAAGTACTGTAAACAACGTATAAGTAAAAACATTCACTACAAGGTGCTGAGAAACATTTCTAGCACACAGAGAAATGGCTGACTTCAAGTTAGAAAAAAATATCTCTGCTAGGAAACAGTAGCTAGGGCTGACAGAATTTTATGAAGTGTTTTACTATCTGTCCCTTTCGCAGCCACAGGAAGATAGCAGGTTTTCTAATGTGCATTTAAATGAATGTATTGAATAATTACACTAGTGTACATGCTGCAATTTGCTAAATGGTTTTCAACTGTACAAAGACACAGTTCTTTTCAAAAACAAAACCAAAAAATTGGCACCCAATTGTTACTTAGCAGACCAGAAGACATATTCTTTTGACCTTCTGTCAGACTAAGTTTTCTAAACTGCTTGTACTGCATCCATCTTTCTGTGGATCATAGTTCAGCTATTTAGCTTACTTTTTTTTTTTTTCACAGAAAATGAATTTGTTTTCTATGTCATAGCATTTTCTTGTTTCAGCACTAGCACATTATATGTTTTTTTAAAAATGTTTATGTAATACTCTCTTTGCATCTTTAATATGTTTTGTTTATTTTAAAAACCAAGAGCTGAGCATGCACATTACTGATGCAGAAAGCATAGTAATGGAACAACAGACCTTCATTTGTCAGCTGAAATAATGCGTGCATTCAACCAAATTTTTTCCTTTTAAATTAGAAATTATAAAGTTAAATGTATATGCTAAAATCAGCTATAACAAAAAGAGAGGAGGTGACTCTGGTGCACTAATCTCCATTTTGAATGCCCTAAATGTTCATGTAACACTTCTTAAAGTGCCTGAGTTAGCTGGATACTTAAACCCTACTGAAATTTTTGTGGCACCTGTGTATCTAGATCCAGGAGAATACTTTGAAACTCAGGATTTTGGCATTAATTTGATTTCCAGCTAGATCCTTGAGCTAGGCAAGTGGTGAGGAGCAAGTGGTGGAGAGCAAGTGGTGGAGAACAGGTGATGGAGATACATTTTATTTTTTTTAAATTACAAGTGACCTGGAAAACTGCTGAATTTCATAATGAACTTAGGTCAGACATGTACTTTTGATTATTTCCCTAGCACAAATCACCTGTCTTTAATAATATCTCCATGTTAATGTCATAGTTTGCATTGCTGGATTTAGAATTTTCCTCACTTCATCTTGAAACATTTGGGGTTTTGATCATTCACACAAGCCCCTAGCAAATACGATATACCTTCACATACATAGAGCATACACATTCATTGTGATAAGATGTGGAAAGATCCCAAATGTAGAGACATGATTATATCAATCAGTTTAAAAGATCTGGATTTAAAGTAATTAAATAATACTAATTTAGTGTGCCAAAAATGTGATGTAACAGTTCTTGGCATTTTTTATATTAAATGTAATAAAAGGGTACAGTCCTTGATAATAAAATGCTTGGTCCTTTGAAGACAGAGAGGAAAACTCTTAGTAGGTTGCTGGTGGTCTGATTTGGAAGTCAGGGGACCCACACAAAATCTGATTTTCAAAATCTAATGGAGACTTTCCATTAGCCCCAATAGACTGTGGGTCAAGACTCTTAAAAGCATATAACTGCCTACAAATGCATTGTGCAGACGCCCTGGCCTCTTCCCCATATGCTACAAAATAAAACTACCTCTTCATATCAAGAACACTGGAGTTGCGTGGCAGTCTGGTGAAATTCCTGTGGATTGGAGAAAGGGGAACATAACCCCGATATTCAAGAAAGGAAAAAAAGAGGACCCAGGAAACTATAGGCCAGTCAGTCTCACCTCTGTGCCTGGCAAGATCATGGAGCAGATCCTCCTGGAATCTCTGCTAAGGCACATGGAAAATAAGGAGGTGATTGGAGACAGCCAACATGGCTTCACCAAGGGCAAATCCTGCCTGACAAACCTGATGGCCTTCTACGATACTGCCACGAACTTGGTGGACAAAGGCAGAGCAACGGACGTCATCTACCTGGACTTAAGCAAAGCATTTGACACTGTCCCGCATGACATCCTGGTCTCCAAATTGGAGAGTCACGGGTTCGATGAATGGACCACTCGGTGGATGAGGAACTGGCTGGATGGCCGCACTCAAAGGGTTGTGGTTAATGGGTCAATGTCCACGTGGCGGCCAGTGACGAGTGGTGTCCCGCAAGGGTCAGTACTGGGACCAGTGCTATTTAACATCTTTGTTGGAGACATGGACAGTGGGATCGAGTGCACCCTCAGCAAGTTTGCCGATGACACCAAGCTCGGTGGCGCGGTTGACACACTGGAGGGAAGGGATGCCATCCAGAGGGACCTGGACAGGCTTGAGAGGTGGGCTAATGCAAATGGCATGAAGTTCAACCAAGCCAAGTGCAGAGTCCTACACCTGGGACGTGGCAATCCCAGGCATAAATACAGGCTGGGCAGAGAATGGCTGGAGAGCAGCCCTGAGGAGAAGGACTTGGGAGTGCTCATGGATGAGAAGCTCAACATGAGCCGGCAGTGCGCGCTGGCAGCCCAGAAAGCCAACCGTATCCTGGGTTGCATCAAAAGAAGCGTGGCCAGCAGGGCACGGGAGGTGATTCTCCCCCTCTACTCTGCGCTTGTGAGACCCCACCTGGAGTACTGTGTCCAGCTCTGGAGTCCTCAACATAGAAAGGACATGGAACTGTTGGAACAGGTCCAGCGAAGGGCCACTAAGATGATGAGAGGGATGGAGCACCTCTCCTATGAGGATAGGCTGAGAGAGCTGGGGCTGTTCAGCCTGGAGAAGAGAAGGCTCCGGGGAGACCTGATAGCAGCCTTTCAGTATCTGAAGGGAGCCTACAGGAGAGCTGGAGAGGGACTCTTTGTCAGGAAGTCTAGTGATAGGACAAGGGGTAATGGTTTTAAATTGGAAGAGGGGAGATTTAGATTAGATATTAGGAAGAAGTTCTTTACTGTGAGGGTGGTGAGGCACTGGAACAGGTTGCCCAGGGAAGTTGTGGATGCCCCATCCCTGGAAGTGTTTAAGGCCAGGCTGGATGGGGCTTTGAGCAACGAGGTCTAGTGAGAGGTGTCCCTGCCCATGGCAGGGGGGTTGGAACTTGATGATCTTTAAGGTCCCTTCCAACTCTAACCATTCTATGATTCTATGATTCTATGATTCAAGATCTGTAAGAAAGTACTAGGTGATACTAAGAAACCCACTATTCTAGATTCATACGCTGAGACATAAGAAAATCAACCATGTCATTATGAGATGTCCTGCAAGGCATCTAATGGTCATGCAAAATGCCTTCCTATTGACAACAGACTTTTCAGACAGAAAGCGTACACACTCACTGACAATATGCCCAGCAACTCATTCCCATCAGACATTTAAATATTGCAAGCATTGTCCTCTTTCAGGCACCCAAGCTCGTGTCCAGGGGATCATGCGATGAAGGCAGCGGAGTGGACAACAGTGATGGGGCTTTTTAGATGAGTAGTGCCTCCAGTCCCCACAGTCCATGACGAATCTTCCTCCTTAGTGCATTGCATTACAGTGAAAAAAATGACAAAAAAAGGAAAGAGGAAGGGAAAGGGAAAAGGAAAAGCCTACCAGTTAGCCCAAATGTCAGCACTTGTCTTGGATGTGCTCAACACTGTTGGGAAAGCCAAGAGAAGCTGTTCAAAGGTTTTTGCATCAGGCCATTTCTCCTCCATTAGGTATGTTCATTTTCCTCTCGTGTACCAAGAAATCACTTGGGCTTTCACCACAAAACTAGTAACAAAACTAAATACTACAGATTATTTAGAGGAGCAAACAAAAAGGACAGAAAAAAAAACCCCATGGGAAAGAGCTTTCAGAAGTGAAGGCTAGTGGCTTGCCACGTAATGGTCAGAGACCAACCTAATTGTACAGGAGTCTTTACAGCAGCTTTGGACATGATCGCTTCTGTGATTCTGTTAAAGGTTCAGCGAAAAGCAGAGTTGGACCATACATTTCACTGTCATTTCTAACAGGATTTTCTCAACCAACAGATTTCTGTTGCCAACTGTATTTGGTAACCAAGCATAAGTGAAATCAAATGCTGTTCTTGCAGGCCACAAAAATATAGACCCATTCAGGGAAATATTAGTCTCAAACTTATTTCTTCAAAGAAGCTTTGGGCCTACACTCTTTGGTCTTGCATCGTATTAGACACATTAGGAGATCTGTTTTCATACAACTTTGTTTCTTGACATATTTAGCTGCAATTTTTATCCATCCTGCTTCAACAGAAGCTAGGGCAGAACAATAGCCTTTATTCAAGTAGGCTTCCCAGCTGTGCTGTTGCTTCAGACCCATCATTTCTCCCCCAAGCTTCCCCCCAAGACCCTGTTGCACAGTCCTGGCTTTGCTTGTGCAGAAAAGCGGTGGAGGGCAGGGAATGCCTGACAGGTGCATAGATATCAAAACATTTTTTTCCCGAAAATGCTGTTTCTTCAAATAGTGTTGTTCCCAGCTGTGTAACAGTTTGTACTCTGCATCTTTAAAAGTAGGTATGTAAAACTGCAAAGATTTTGTAACCAGGATTAAATATCCACTACCTTTAATTACTGCACAATTACAATAATAATGGTAGACTTTTTTGACTAATCAAATAAAAATGAACACTTAATTGAACATTTCATGAATGTTTCATATCAATCAGGAAATAAAATACTCTTGAATTTTTATTGCAGTATTTGCTTGTGTTACTGAGGGCTCTTTAAGGCATCAAATGTAACAAACCCATTTATTTACAGCCCTCACTAGGACTGAATGGTGCAGAGGAAAACAGAAAATGTTCTTTGGGATGTCTTAATAAAAATATATGCAAATAATTGGGAAAACAAGAACTGCAGCATATAACAGCAGAAAATTCCTAAAAGAAGCCTAAATTGTTGCTGGCGGGTTTTTCCCCTCATTAAATAGACAGGTGAAAATTCCCCTTTAGGAAAGTGCATACAGAGCATGCAGGGTTTTTGGAGGAAAATTATTGCACGGGCTGGTTTCCAAAAATACTGCGGCCATAAAACATAATTAGACAGCAAGTGTGTGAATAACAAAAGTTAAAATCCCTGAGAGTAATGAGATTTATTTGATAATTGTATGAATGCAAGATAAATGCTGTCCTTTTAATTTGTTCTCTGACCAGAGGATGCAGCTCTATGGACAACTTTCCAGCAGCACCTTGATCTAAGCAGCAACTGCTCTCAGGTCGCTGGATAATTTGCTAGATTATACTTCATATGGATTAAACCCCCCTCAACCTCACTCAGCAGGCAGTCACAGTAAAGGCATGTGTTCATACAGGGAAAATATAAGGGGAGAGAAAGTAAATAACAGTGAAAGGATAGGTTTTCTACAGACATGAAGTACAGCCTTCCTTTGCCTTTTTATTTTTTTTTAATTAGGGATGCTAAGATTCTTGCTCAGTTGCACGATTTTTAGTGCTGGAGAGCTAAAAAACACAGGAAAGGAAAAAGACTTGCAGTAACATCACGAGCAGGGGTGGCACTGAAGTTTTTAGTCAGCTCAGCTGACAATCTCTCAAAAAAATACAATTTAACTCATAGAAAAACTTCCCCGTTAATGCAGCCATATTGTAACCTGCCATATTGTTCAGATAATCAATTCGAAATGTGAAGTGATAGATGAGAACCCCATTTGTCACATCTTCCCCTGCAGATATGTGAAGAAAAAGCCAGAACTCACCATTATTCACCAGGACATGGAGTGGACAATTCTTTGCTCTAAACTGCTGCACAAATTGCCGTATAGACTTCATGGAAGCCAAATCACAGTATAAAAACTCCACTGGGAGAGAAGAGGAGATGAACAAAAACAGATTTAAGTCAGTCACAATGATATGAAAACACACTTATAGACATCAACAAGGCCTCCTTGATAATGTCACCAGGAAAGTAAAGATTCTAAAAATAAACCAGGATTCTGAAAATTATGGGTGAAGCTCATCTCAGAAGGTTCAGTCTTTGTCCTTCCTTCCTGCATTTCTATTTTTAAACTATTGATTCTTCATAGAGCAAATATGAGGAATGTTGCTGCCAGGAGGCAAAGAAGGGTTTTAAACAGAGCAAATACGTCCCAGTTTTACTGCTTTTTCTACTGCTACTATTTAGGAAGAGGGGCTACAGCTCTTCAGTGCTGAGATGATTGAGACATGACAGCTGGAAACAAACAGGGGGAGGAAAAGCCACATCTGGCACCACAAAGTTTCCCTGTGTTTCTGATGCCAAATACACTGCCCTACGTTTTTTTCCAGATTATCTGCTGAGTGTTGGCAGCCCAAACAGTGATGGAGTCTGACAACATGTTCTAAAACAAGGCAGTAGGAAAGATGAGCATCAGTATGCCCATACAGCAACCGAACTGATCACCAATAGCAAACAGGGCATCATAAGCGATGCCATGGCTCTGGTGGACAGCCAAGGACACTTGGTGTCCGGGTCACCTGGCAGCAACAGCCAGTCACGTAAATGACTTCTGACTGTGGGTAAGTCTCGCGCCACCCTTTGGCTCCAGCAAGGGCAGTGTGCTTTGAGGGGATCAGACCTCACACGGACACTGTGGGCGGCATCCCGCCTACGCTGCCGATGGCGGTCAAGGGGCAGGGTGGCAGGGGGCAGGGGGTCAGCAGTCTGCCTACGCCAGCAACATTGGTCACAGAGCAAGGTGTCAGTGTCTCAAAATACATTTAAAACCGGTATGTTTTTATTTCCAAGAAAATATGTCTCTAACAAAAGCACCCTTTATCCAAAGCACTAGTCAGCCATTGACCTTCACTAGAACACTACAAAATTAATTAATGAAAATTAAAAAGATTAATTAAATCCCCCAATAACTTTAAACCCATCAGGTCTGAAAATTTTCCTGTTGCAGTTGTTCAGCTTTCACCCCCTCACTCTCACAGCACTGCCTTGCCTTGCACAACAGACACGACCGGGTTATGAAGGGAAAACAATCAGTGCCTGCCTACAACAGCAGCAGTTACCCCCACACAAACGATCCAAAATCTTAGAAACTCTGCAAAGGAGAAAAAGAAAGAAAATTGTGACCTTATGCACCTGTTTTAGCCTTTTTGAAAGTATACATATTGCATGCCAGGCTTGTTTTGTTGCTTTGTTTCAGCATTAGCTAGCTGTTTTAAGCAAGAAAAGGTGAGTCTCTAGCGCAGATGTTATTCTCTCTTCTCGTTTGCTACCTGTCATGGTGGGGCTCCAAGTCAGCTAGATATTGTCAACTCCATACCAGCCAAACCAGTACTCTAGGGATCTGAGGTGGATTTGCCTGAACCTCTTCCATCAAGTGAATTTTCCAAGAAAGACCAAAAGGTGTTTCAGCTTTAGAAATTCAGACAGTACTGAGCAACCTCCAGTGACTAAGTCCATCAGAAAGAAAGGCGAAGGCTGTATAAAGCTCCCCTTGCTCACTGTGTCCTCGCAGGATGACTCCTTACTCTCCGGTTTGATATCATCAAACTTCTTAATTTCCTGAGCTGTGGCAACCTCTGCCAGGTCTCCAGCACAGTTTTGGCCATCACAGTGAGGTGAGGAGGAGGGGGAGGACTGGGGCTCCAGGTCCTCGCTGCGTTTTCCACATTCCCCTCCATTCTCCCACCTCACCACCCAAGGGGCTGCTCCCCTGCGCTCCCTGGGAAGGAAGAGTCACTCTTTTCCTTGCACACGGCTTCCCCCACCTCTTCCTATGAAAAAAACAACCTTTAAAATAAAGCAAAATTAAGGATATACCATTCTTCACACATGCTAAAGAAAGCCTTTCTGACAAGAACATTAAACTATTGGGTAAACAGGCTGCAACGCAGGCTGCAATGAGAACTTTCCTGTTACTCTTTTCCCTGGTCCATCAGGGATGTTCACCAAACTGTTTCATCCTGTCACAACCAAGGCTGTAAGCTATAATGTCTCTTTATAGCATGCCTATAAAATAAGAGTTTAGGAAGGCCTGCAGGCACAACAGCAAGCTAAATAACAGAAGACAATCACGGTTTTTATTAAAATCCTTTACAGGAGAACAGTTCCTTCAGTTCCTCTTAGTTTTACACAATACAGGGCTTTATTAATCCTTACATATTTTGAACCTAGACAGTATTAGTCTGCTGAAATTGTCTTAGTGAATTTATATAAATTACTCGGTGGCCTTTTCCATTAAAACAAAACAAAACAAACCACCAAACGAAAAAAGAAAGCTTAAATTGCAGTTTTAAAATAGTGTAAATACATTTTTTCGAAAAGGCTGTAAAGTCATACCATTTCAATGACACTGACCCATGAATAACACTGGACAATTTCTTGATCTCCCTATAGACTTTTAGGAGGTCTGCAATTTTGTTTAATTTCACTGATGTCCTGCATTTTGAAGAGCTAAGGAAATGGAGAAGTTATTAACTCTTCTAAAATAAGAGAGTTGTTCAGGTCATTTCTCTTGTGGTCTTGTAGCTATATAAAACCACATGAATGACACTGTAATTGCTCGGATACACAGAACCTGGTTGTACTAACTTAGTAGTAACTAGTGCAACAACTAATGGAATAAAGACCTAGGCAAAGCTTTACGCTGAATCTGCTGTTACTCTACTTCTCCAGGCAGCTCATCAAGGAAAGAGATTAGGGAAAGCACGATCAGCTTCTTAGGAGGCAGCCACTCACACTGCCAATGGAGGAGTCCCTTTTCATACAAAATATTCACCTTGGTGCAAAAGGCATTGGACTTTATTAGCTGCAGTACTTTATGGCATAGTGCAAGGTCCAACCACTTCTTCACCACCCACTTGGACAGTGGCAACATTATTTACTCTCCTGATTTTGCCAATGACACTGTACGTGCAAGGAAAACAGGCCCCTGAGAACACTCACTGAGCTAAATTTTAATCTTTCCCCTCATCTGACCTCGAAATTGTTCTTTTCTGCATTGCCAGCTACAATGATGGTTAGATAATCAGTGTGCCAAGGCCAGTGCTTCTCTGGCTGACCGGCACAATCCCATTCTTCCTGGGAATTAACTTTTTGCTACGTCTGTCTGACTTCCCCTCCTTTAATTTCATAGTTTTGCAGAGCTGTCCTTCATTATGACTGTGCAGTGCTCAGAGTAATGGTATACTGGGCCAAGGCTATCATTACTGAGCTTATTTACTTGCTTACTCAGGAAGCATGTCATCGTATTTGGTATTTGTAAAGCGCTCGCCATCAAAAGATCAGAACATGCTTTGGAAAAGAAAACAAACAAAGAAATCAAACCCCAAACTTCTTTTTGCTCACAGGGCAGAAACATTAATGTGCAAAGTCCTTGTTCCTGCTTATTCGTGCATGGCGGCTCTTTGCCAGGGAGGCAGCCGCACTGACTGAGGTGCCATTCCACTCGAGAAAGAGTGCTAAAACACGGCTCCAAGTTGTGTGCTGACTCAGCGGCAGGGCCCTGAACAGAAACCCAGTTGCTTCTTTGCCCCATGGTCCGAGCATTTAATTTTTTTTAGCAGCGTAACACATCTAGAAGCTAAGGACAATGGTTAGTTCTTACAATATTTCGCAGCATGCACAAAAACACGAAGCAAACGGTGTTTTAAAATGTCTTTATTAATAAAGACCAGTGTTTAAAAATGTGAGCAAATGATCAAATCGGAACTTGAACTAGCAATGTGACTTGAATCAATTTTCAAAAATAGTGATGGCAAAAGGTTTTCTGCATGGGATAGGTATTAGCAAAAAGAATAAAATGTGCAATAACAACCAACAAACTGAAATATATGCCAAAATTAATATTTAGATATGTTACTTCTTACCTTTTTGGTTTATCTGCCACTAGACTTCAAATTATTCACTAGTAATTGACAGTAGTGGTCATTATGCTTTTGAGTTTAATAACGTTTTTAAAACTAACTAGTTCCTTTGATTAGCTGTATGTCACTAAGAACAAATATGGGGAACAGAATCTGCATCTAGAATATCTGCACCTAATGCTACTGAAATACTGTATTTTCTAACTCTGTCCTGTTTTATCTCTCCTTCCCCTATACTTCCTCTTGCTTTCAGGTACTTCTAGAATGACAGACACATCCATATTTCTTTCTTCTAGTGGATATGTTCCTTGCTCTCACCTAAATAACCTTTCCAATGAAAGTAAATGAATACATATTTGTCAGACACCAGCTAAAATATTCACTGTTAAAAATATTTCACTATTATTTCATTGTAATTTGATGACTCAGTTGTCAGAAAGTTATTAGCTAATAAAATATAAAGGGAGCATAATTTCCCAAAAGACAGCTAGAGTTACTGATACCATTATTCACACATGAATAGATATGTATATGACAGTGCTACAATTGCTGCTTTGCCTAATTGGTTTCTTTCAAACATGTATCTGCCTGGTGCATCATCTTTTCACTGGCAGAGAAGTTGGTATGATGTTTTTCACGCTGCTCCTCAATCAGGCTGTACGAACGCCACAAAGCTATGCTGGCTGACCGCACACGACACCACTGAGCACACCTACAGTTCAGTGCCTGTTCCTGCACCGAGCACCCACCTCTCACTCGGTCGCGGTAACTGCAGTCAAAAGACCTGGAGGACAGGTACTTGGTGGCTCTTGGAGAACTTTCTGACACCACGAGCCCCACGGGAGCCCAGAGGAGCCCCAGCATTAGGGGAGCCTGACACAGCCCATGAGTGCTCACACTCCCCTGAGTTTCCCCCTTCAGGTCAGCTTCCCAATTTCTGTCCATCTGCTTCTTCACATTTCAGCACACCTTTCTTTTTAACACCTAGAGTTTGCCTCCTTTCCTTTTCAGATCACCCCAGTTTACTCTGGTTGCACATTTCTTCTGTGTCTGTATCACAGTGGCATAAAAAGCATGAAATGGGAACGCTGGTTTACTATGGAAGGAAAATTCAGAAGCAAAAAGAATGAACAGATATTGCAGTGAATGATCAGGGACTGTAACGTCTGAGATACTCACTGATCAGCTGAGCACAGGAAAGTGCAATGTTTGGGCTCCTGCAAAGATTGTGTCACATAGGTTTGATTTAGATCAGGTTAAGAGGAGATGGAGGCCACCTACCAACTACCACTTTTTCTGCATTCAACTCTAACTCATCATCTTGAAATTATTATGGATAGCTATAGCTCCATTTCAGCAGAAATCATGTCAGCGTCAACTTTCTTTTATTACTTATGCCAAAGCAATTTTCCATCATGTTTTCACTTTCTTTTTTTTGTGTTAGAAACACAAGCAGGGGATCCATTCTAGGGAAAGCTGCAACTCTGCCCAGCGTGGCAGGGAGCTGAGAACTCATAGTTCATGGTGGAAAAGGGACTACAGAAAGAATTGCTTTGCCTGTTCCCATTTGCCACCCGCCTATCTCGTATCTGAAGGTACCAGCAGGAAGAGTTACTTCTCCAGCAAAGCACAAACAATGGTTCCAAAACAAGATAATAAAAAGTGATGTTCAGTAGTCACATATTCATGCTCAAAAACATGTTGCAAAAGCTCCACACAGGTGCATTTTTCTCTGGTTGCCATATGTCCACAGGGAGCACTGAGGAATTTGGCCTGTCGTCTGCTGTTCTGCCTCAAAGTTATACTTTGGCATCTGCACAGCACCAAGGAGAAATGTTGTCTTGCTCATGAAAGAACTGAGTATGCTTCTGAGCACCTGGACAGTGCAATGGAGATGTTTATCTGAAAGTGCTCTTAATGAGGCAAATATCCACCCTCTAATAGATGCTGTGTTGCAAATGCAGAGAAGCTCTGTCAGCAAGGTGGCAGGTGGAAATGAAGCGGAGCAAACCCCAGGACAGAAAAAGCATGAACTGTGAGGAGGAGAAGCCATAAGGCAGTACTGACTGGAACCTCCTTCCCTTTTGTCACTGCACTGTCCTTGCTGGCACTAACAAACTGTGGCTTTGGATGGTCCAGTCTTCAGAGACAAGCTTGGTATCTCCCTCCTCCGCTGGTCCTCTCCCCAGTAAAGTAAGGTGTCCCAGAAACTCTGTCTTTCTCAGCAATCTCTGCTCATTTGCTTATACAACTTCCAGCCAAAACAAAAGCAATTCTTTATCAAAACAGGGCTGCCAAGGGAGAGAAATGAACTTCTGGAAGGCCAAGGGAGAGGAATGAACTTCCAGAAGTTCTGAGCAGCTGAGCTCAAAACTGCGGTCACTACATGCCAACACTGTGAGTGGAAAACGCAAAGGCACTTCCAGGTTGCTAACACAAACCTGGGGTTTGTTAGTCTACAAACTGGGTATGTGTGGAAGCACACAAGTCTCCATTGACAGAACGACATGACCCCTGTTAACAGAATTTTCTGGCATTGTCCAGGACTAACACAAGGGCTGGGATGCAAGTTTTGCTCAGACATGCGTAATGACAGAACACTGCACGCTATTCAGGACTACAAGATGCTTACTTTAAAAGAACTTCTAGGAAAACAAAAACATACAAAAACCCACGGATAAATAAGGCGTGTACCAGCCAATTACATATTGAGCTGTACAATGAGACAGTCATCATAAATGCAGCAAACACAGCGTCTCCTGTTTATGCCATGCTCCTGCCCTTGTGCACTTGGTGACCTCTCTGGCTTCTACACCTCAAACACTCCAGAATCTCCTCCATTCTGCATTAGCAGCCAAGACTCACAGGAATTAAATATTAAATTGATTCATGTGCATGAATCAATTCATTCATGTAGTATGTGCAATTGTAGCTACGGTACTCATTGACCCTTAATTCCAGCTGTGGTTACTGTGACAATTTGCAGAACTTTGGCTGCTAGTTCTTCAAATTATTTTACGCATGTAACTGCGGACCAAAACGTTGGCTGTTGCCTGTTGCGCATCTTACAAGTTCCCCCCCCAGTTTTCTCCTCCAACCTTTATTAGTCTGAATAATTTTGTGTCACTTCTTCAGACTACTGATCTTTCACAGACTGTTAATAGAAATAATAAACCATGGCTAACTCTAGCACAGATTTACTGTTCAAGCTGATGCTTGTGATATGCCATTGAGGAAAAAGACAGATGGAACACATCCATCTGGCAAAGTGTGTGAGTGTACTGCCATGGATCAAAATAATGAGCATATTTAGAGACATACGGTTTGGGTACCGTCATTAAAAGATACACTCACAACTTTAGTTAAACTAGTTTGTCTACAGCCTTCCAGCAGGCAAGTGAGAGCACCTAAATTCAGCTGCTCCTTCTCTGAGTCATCCATCCTAGTGCCACTAACTTTAAAGGCAGTCGAAGGACATTGGTTTCCTGTGCCTAATGTTAGTTAGCCTTTGTGAACAGCCTCTCTGTGTCATCCTCCTGCCTATTCAGTGAAAAAAGAGCTCTGCGTCGGTGCTCATGACATAAACAAAAATTCACATCAGGCAAATATTAGTAATCCATGCTTTCTTTTTTTCTTCCTCAGGATGGTTTGAACATTATCTGCTCAAAGAGCTATGGTAAAGAAAGGCACTCATAGAATCACAGGATGTTAGGGGTTAGAAAGGACCTCTAGAGATCAACTGGTCCAATCCCCCTGCCAGAGCAGGTCCGCCTACAGCAGGTTGCACAGGATGGCATCCAGGTGGGTTTTGAATGTCTGAATATTCCACGGTACCATTTCTGAACCATGTAGCTTTAACCTAGTGTATTGAGAGAAATGGGCAAAAAAGACTTCAGCTTTTTGAGAGATGCTTTCTCTCTCAGAGACAGAAGAGTAAAATGAAAAAGAAATTTGCTCTCAGAAACTGAACGGTCTGGTTTAGCTACTTTCAACTTCCACAAGAGATGTGTATGGCTCACTCCAGTGATCCTTTAACTTATTAAATTCAACAAACACCCCAGTAGCTCTTGTGTACTGGTTAATCAAAATAAGCAAAATTCCAGGGTAAAAACAGTGTTTCAGTTCCATCACTACCAGCAGCTCCCATTACTGCTGAAATATCAGCTCATGACAGGACAGCCCCCTAAATGGCTTCGCAGATCAAGTTGCCTGAGCACTGGGACCTAACAGCAGTACAAAAAGGAGGTAGTCCACATGAAGCAAGAGAAATGTCCATGCATGACTCTGCTAATTGCACCACGAGGTAGGATATTATTTAAATATGCTACCATTCTAGCACAATTACAAGAGACATAGCATGCTCTGGATTTTCCAAACATGCAAGTAGTGCTTTGCTGTATAATACCTGATATTTTCTGTTCAGCAAGCATAGGGCTTGAAAAGGAATAAGCCACCATCAACTTGTTAGAAGAGTAACCATAGGAGATGGTGGCAGTAGGACAAGAGCAGTGAGATCCATCACCCAGGGTGAGAAAGGTTATCTCAGCTTCCCGTGGGTAAAATTTCCTCCAGATCATTGACTAAGGAGGCTTTATTTTTTTAGAGTAACAAACAGAATAATAGATACATACAAAACATATGTATCTCATATGCTTCCTGGAAATTAGATGCCACCTCCTCTCCTCCTCCTCATGCGTTTAAGGTGCTCATCACCCAGGTTTCTGAGTGCAGAGACAAAGTCCTCTGATACCCTCCCTTGTTCCTATGGGAAGACATTGGCTTTGCCCCGCTGAACAACTGTTTTGGGAACCCCTTCTGTCATTTTTCTAGTATCTACTGGTGTGCCTTCACAGATGTTGAAAAGAAATATGATTTTGTCAGCTGCATAGGCCCATTTTGAGCCCTGTGGAGAAATGTTGGGAAAATGATATGGCCACACCAGTTTCACTCTGGTATTTTGCTGATACTTGGCAAAAAAAATGCGTTGCAGTGGAAATGCTTCTCATAACTCTTTTTGAGGACTGAGGAAGGCAGCCTTGATCCCGTTCACAGCTAACTATGTTCTCCACAAAGACCAAGAAACAAAAGGACAGGCCCCGGTAAAATCCATCTGCCTCAGGGGGACAGAAGAGCTCGCAGTGAGCAACAGAAGATTCATCATTTATGGACAGAAGAGAAGATAGTTTAGAATACTCTCATTCCTATTATCTACACTTTCAGGTGCGTTTTCATCTTGCTTCCTGGTGAACAGGTTTTTATATTAAATTTCATCGCTATATTTGTGAATTGAAGATATGTTTCTTTTTCTTCTTGGGTGACATTTACTCCTTACAGTGGCTTTCTCTACACTGTGACTTATATCTCATTTAAAACCTCAAAATATATGGCACATATGTGACAGCATCTTCATATTGACACTTTCCATCAGGGATGAAACTCAAGTAAAGAGATTTTTGGAAGTAATACAGAGTCAAGCTATTAAAGAAGATAAAAGTCAGCAAGGCTTTTACAAGATGACAAAATGAAAATGTTCTTCAGAGCAAGCTAAGAGTATGAGTCTTCCTAGAAAAGATGCTGAATCCTCAATTGATTTAAACTGGTATAGTTCTGCAAAGTAGACAGAGCTATCATTTGTTTCCAGCTTCTCAGCTCTGGACTTGCACATTCCTAATGCATCTTGGGTTGCATAGCTTAAAAGTTAAGATACCGAAACAATTGTATAATTTGATGATCAAGGACAGATACATGCATATGAAAGAGCACCAGCGAGGAAACAAATAAGGCCCAGCTCTCTTTTGCTGGCAGCCTTCTCCTTCAGAATATTTTATTAGATCTGTGCCCGGACTAAAACATGCAGCAGCACTCCTCTTGAGCTGTTCCTCACTTGACTTGCAGAATTCCCTTTCTATATAAACAACTTACTGTTCACAAGCAAGTGTAATTTATTTATTCAAAACATTTTCTCCAAGCTAGCCAAACCCTACCAAATTCATTTCACTTCAAATTAGCTACCTTGCTCATATCTCTACACCCCTAAATCTTGCTTCCCTCAGCCTCCCTAATTCGTTTACTTTTCAATGTGAAATTCTAATTTCTTCACCTTCTACAATTATTAAAAGAAAAAAAAAAAAAAAAAGAAGCCTTCAAATTCTCAGTGTATTCATTTGGGAGAGAGAATCAACATGAGGTTCAGTGAAGAAGAGGCTGCTCAGAAAGTCAGGGGTTTGCTAAAACAGGGCTACCTTAATTACAGGCACTCGTAGTGGCATGAAATCTGTAGAACAGATTTTTTGTTTTAGTTGCTACAGTAATGAACCTCCAAATCCAATTAGCCTGCTTTTGGACTGAAATAGCTCCATGCTATGATACTCCAGCTCCCACAGTGGCCCAGAACTGAGCTGGGCCACTTGGTTGTCCTTGGTGCGTGTCTGGTTTTTCCTGTCCATTTGTGAATGCAATTGCCAAAAGATGTGAACTGGCTTGCAACCTGCAGTCTCTTAAATTATACATGCTAGTACTGATTTTTTAAAAATAGATTAAGACCTTCTGTGGTATTTTATGGCAAATATCAAAGGTTTCGGTCAAAACTCATAATGCAATCAGCATGTCCTAGTTTGCCATGCAGGAGCTTCTTTGCATAAGCCACTATCAAATATATACTTGGAGATGTGGAAAAAATCCCTTATAGTAGGACTGTTTGTCAATACACTGTCTAAATATTTCATACATTAAATTGACTCTCAATTCATGGCAAGACTTTAATACCAAAGAATCGCTATGTGATGGCAAAATAACTCTCCCATTGGCTACATTTCCTGAAAAGACCATGCATTTTCTGAGTATAGCTGCTTGCCATTTCAAAACCACCAAAATGAAAACCTCCAGTGTGAAGAATTATGTTTGTAATAAGCTTTCGTATTACCATGAAAACACCTCAGCAAATATTCTGGTCCACGCCCTCTGAGGTAACACAGAGAGGCTTGATAGTGTCTCTGCTTTGTAGTACTTCAAGGACAAAAACCTTGCAGAGTCAAAGGTAATACAACAAAGAAGGAGGTATAGTATTTCCAAGCTCCAGGCAAGAATAACTTTGAGCTGTCCAGAATACATCTTTTGCTCTAGACATGAGAACTATCTGTAACACATACTTCTGCAAGCACTACCTTCCTTTTCCCCAGAAGTTTTATGTTTTTTCTCCTATGTCAGTGCTAGCACCCATGCAGGAAGCTTGACCAGCTCTCAGATTCATCTTCAATCAACTTTTTTTTCTCCTTTTTCTCTTTTTTTGGAGTTAGCCTTCACACAGATCAGCAAGTCACTCCTCACCTGTGGCAGCAGAGGCAGCAGAGCTGGCAGAGGGGAGGCAGCAGGAGCAGGCAGCCGGGGTGGAGGAGATGGGGAGGCAAGGGCTGCCCCTTCCACCAGCTGTGCAGCTTTAGGGCCAGGTCAGTCAGAGCTAACCTGGTTTCTGATCACCCGGTGGGGCGGCTGCTCTCCCCCTGCATCCCTTCTCCTCTTCGCTCCCTCCACGAAGGCTTGTTGGTGTAACTGCTTGTCCTGGCTCATTCCAACCTATACCTGGGGTGTTATCTGGGTTATGGTAAGGGAATACAAATAACCTTGGGTAGCAATGCTGTCATCCTTTCTCACTCCTCCGAGAATCAGGATGCATAGGCTTACTTTTTCCTTTTCTCCAGATTTGACACTTGGCTGTTTCTCTTTCATGCTTAAGCAAGCTTAGGTCTGTAGAGGGCTTCTAAGATATGATTCATCTGACCTGTTTCACAAATCTAGTTTAAGATGAGATGAATCATGTCCTACAACTGTTTATTCCCCTCCGCAGACTGCAAAGGGAGTTTGGGGACACTGACTCAGATTTAAACCTCTGCATTATAAACCTCAAAAATTAGGTGATTTGAATCCCAGCATTCAGTTTCAACTAATAATGAACAAACAGAGAATGAGAGAAAAATTAGAGAACCAGGGATGCGTGCAGATGACTCAATGTTATTCACTATACTCAAGATTAGGGAAAAAAAAAAGAGAGTGAGAACTTCCAGGAGGATCTTGCCCAAGGCTCACAGATAGCTGGGTAACACAAAGAAAATTCATGCTGGAAAAAGATAAGGAGTCTTGCAGGGAGTGTTTAAATTCTTTTTGTATTGTGAATGCCTCTGAAATAACTGTGAATTCTCAACACAAAAATTGAGATAGTGTTGCACACTCTAATTGACGAACACATCCTGAGAGTCAAAGAAAGTAATCGTAGTGTTTGGTTTTGGTGTCGCTATGTATGTACATGCACATAACTGACACTGAGCTTAAGCAAACTGCAAGACATTATCATTTCTAAACGACAGTATAGCTATGCATCCCAGGTGAGAAATGGCAGTTTTGCTGCTGTTCTATAAATCACACAGCTCTCGCAGCTACTAATCTGCTGCAAAGATCTTACTAGCTAGCAAAGTGATAGGAGAAAAAAGTGTGGAAGAATAAAATGCCAAGAATAGAACCAGAGACTCTTGATTGCTGCTTCAGAGGCTGCCTTGTATGCTGGACTCTACATTCTTTCTATTTTTACTTCCGTATAAATAGACATTTCTTATTATTCTCAAGAATTTATTCATATACAAAAGGCTTTTTTTTTTTTTTTTTCTTTTGAGACCAATTCATCTTTAGGAACCTGTAGATCTTCCCCCCTTGCAACCCTGTTTTGTTACTTTGCTATTCTTCATTTCACTCACCTCCCTTGCTGGTCCTCCAGAACTTTCAACACGTTCACTCTAATGTAATGTCTGTATTTAGCAAGGGGCTTTAAAGCAATTATCTTTCATAGCAGTTCCCTGCTAACGCTGACCTGGAATTTCAGGCAATGTAAGCCAGCGCTGCTGAGCAAGGAGCCACAGGGTTCTCCTCCATCTCAGTATTCAGTGCTTCTGGCATTTTCATTCTTCTTGAAGGCAGACTGACTTTGGGACATCTGAGTAATTCTTACTCTTAGGAATGTGCATCTTGTGTATTGCCCAGTCTAAACTCATGCTGATAACTGTTTTTCATTAGACAGTTTGTGGAAATTCTTCCTTTCATGAGAAAAAATATCCCTGGGAAGACTATGTCTGGCTGGGAAGGGTACACCCTCATTTGGGGACTGTGTAGGAAAGAAACAGGTACTTTTAACTTTTAACATAAACCCCTTTTTTCAGGGGAAAACCAATAATTTCTAAAGGTACAGCTCAGGGAATGTATCAGGGGAACAAACCCGGATACTTAATTCTTTCTCCTCTTCAAAAATCTGGCCTGTGTATGACAGTCTTTGCCGTGGTTCTTTACGCCCTTTACGCCATCTCTAGAGAAAGGACTACCTGTAGAGATAAGTCTTTGCATTGCCATTCGATCTTTGACTTTCTGGAGGCATTTGCATCAGCTGAACTAATTTTAAAAAAGTATTGGTGAGAAACTCCTCCAGGTCTGTATTTCTCACCTGCAGAAGGGGTGCAAGGTACGGAGCAATGCATCAGTCGTACTACAGTGATGGCAGCCAAGCCTGCTGGATTGGTCCACAGGGGTGTATAGTATTGTTAAACGCATAACAAGTGTATGAATCTGTTTCTGTGTATATCTGCTCCCTTGTTAGCGGAGAGGAAACCATTAGTATGTAGAAGGGTCTGTCTTTTTTGAGGCAATAGTCACAGCACTGGTTTTTCCTTTGATGCACAGCCTTCGGGAACAAGCTTTCAAGAGAGGGGAGGGAGAAAATAAATTCTTGTTAGTCTGCTTATACCCAAGTATAACTCAAATATAGGTAAACTGGATTTTTTCCCATTCTCTTCCCTAAAAAAACATAAACTCAGAAAGACGAGAACTCTTTTATATTTTCCATCCTCTGCAGGGAATTAATAATGTATGAAATTATTCTTCTTATGCTTTCTGATGTATTAGCAGTGTTTGGCTAATGAAGAAGCTAGAAACTGTCCTCACCATAGATCACTATTTCTAATATGGTGATAGCTGTGATCCTGACACTATGAAGATGGGGAGTAGAGAAGTACAACTGGCAGGATACTTGATCTAAGCATTCTGCTTAATGCCAAACTAGCATTTTTGGGGAAGATAACCCCTCACACATTGGGAAAGAAATCAGGTAATAAATTTTATGCAATCAAGCATGCTATTCTAGCAGACTAACTTTAACAGCAGGTCTGGATCTGAATGCTACCTTTTGAATACATTTTGAATTGCTGCAGAGCCCCAGATTAGCAGCGCTGCAAGATCAAAAGGCTGCGATGCAAAATTTTGGTGCAGCGTGCCGCAACACATAAAAACCACACTGCCTGTTTTTAGCAGATTCTCACCCACCATAGTGCCTCCTTAAGTCTATGTTTAGGGCTCAGCTCAAGTCACACCTGCAGAGGGCTGAACCCAGCCTCCGACGCCACGGTGAGCATCCTACAACCCAGGCTGGCACTGAGTAGGGTGGTGGGTTCCCTTCCCACCTCCCCTCCCTTGTCCGGGAAAGGGAAGCACAGATGAATTGGTGCCCACCTGGGAAAATATGTCAGCTCTGCTTGGGGAAAGCAGGGAGCAGGGCTGCAGCGAGACTCGGAGCGACCACCCAGCCCCGGTGTCCCATGCTGGCACAGGGGCCATGTGCTTCCTCCGATTGCTTCACGAAAGTGACACAGATCTCCTCCACTACTATTTTTGGGACCAAAGCAAATTTGGTTAGCTGTGTATCTAAAGGTCTGGAACAACACATTTTTAATGGGCAGGTAGAGTGTTAATTTAAGGGTAAATTATATATTTGGGTTAGCAGCCTGGCTGCTTTGTTGTTTGGTTCTTTCAGACTACTTGGATGGCAGCCATCAATGCTCAGTGATTTATCTCTATTTAATTTTTCCACTTTTTCAGACCCTTAGCTGTTGATAATTCAATTTCTGGCAACTGCAGACATTCATTCCCTATTATAAGTTATACCCCAAGGCAGACATACTGCCATCTGCACTATAATGGTGGTGGTAGCTAGTGGATTTGAAGAAGAAAATGTCCAGATGCCACTTGGGCTCTGAAACAGCTTTAATATATAAATGATGTTCAGATTAGAAATAACCTCTGAATCCAAGTATTAGCCTCTCAGAAACATTAGGGTATTCTCCCAAGGGACCACTCCACCCTGTACTTGACTTCTGCATATTGCTTGTCCCGACAGCTTTAATGGATGCAGAAAACTAAGGATTTTTCCTTTCCCCAGCCTCCAAAATCATCAAAGGAGAAACAAAAATTCCTGTCCAGTCATCTTTCATACACACTCTCTTCACTCCCCTCATCGTCCCTTATCCTCTCCTCCCAATCTCCATGCTCTCCAGAAGAAATCTTCTTTCAGGAGGTTTGTGCTTACGGCAAATCATCAGCTCCTGCTTTCCTGAGAAATATATCCTTTTCCCAGCTGCCAGCAGCAGCTCTCCGCAGGCTGCAGGCACAGTGCAGCAGCACAAGGCACTGCTGCATGTAAGAGCCAGGAGGCATCATCCCCTCTCCAGCGAGCCTGGAAACAATACAAGTCTTGACCTGAATTAAAGAGGGATGATTATATTTTAGGCAGAAATTACCCCAAAATCTTTCTAAAAAGCTCAACAAGGATGTCGCCTAGAGACACGGAGAGGTGGAAAGAAAACACGGGAATAGCTGAAGTATGCCTATGCTTGTGGCTTAGGGCTCTGGGCAAAAAGAAGGAGCCTCACCCCATGCTGAGAGTTACACAGATCAGCACCATAGAGCCCATCTTTCTGACCTCCTGTGTGACACAGCGCCTGACTCTACAGTTATCCATTCCCAAGTCAAACCTATAATTTCTCGATGAGCTATGGCACAATTTGATGAGCTACTAGCTGAGGGAAGCTAGCAAGAAACAAGGATGCTGCTGCTTCTCCACGGGACTACTTATCTTGAGATGCGGAAAACCCATGTGGCTGCAGTTGCATCTTCCTGTCCTCTGATGAGAAAGGAGCACAACGGTCGTTATCTTGCATGATAACCAAAGGTGTGGAGAGTTGTTCATGACACCACTGGAGAATTTCTTTGCTCTCTACTATGTCTCCTTGCATAAATATTTAGATTTGCAAACTGCAAGTTTATTGGCATTTCCAAAGCAGAAATTTACCTGACATTATCCAGGCAGAGTTTCATCTGTCTCTACTCAAATTGTTCAGGATCTGTCTAACAATGTATCTTCAAAGTTTCTGGACTTCACAGCGAGAAAGTTGTATTTTGCTCCTTTTTGATAGGCACAGCTATCTATAATACGCATCCAAACAGTCCGTGTGGATGACTTCCCATAGTATTCAGCCTTCATTTCTGTTTTAAAATTACCTTCCCAAAGAGAAGGATATGGAGCAGAAAGACTTCAGGCCAACTAACACCCATTGTCTATTAAACTGTTATGAAAGTCATAAAGAAAAAGGCAAATTGATCATGAATATTTCCTGTCCTTATTTTGGAAACAACTGCATTCTTGTTCTCCAAAGACATCTCTTTGCCATTGCCTCAACTAAGTCAAGCAGGAAGAAAGGGAAGCCCGAGCCAGAGATAACAGAGAACAATTTAAGACATTTGGGGAACCTGGAATGTAATTTTGCTGGAGGGCAATATTCACTTTCCACATCATTTTGTTTTTGTGGAATAAAGGACTTGTTACAGCTTGGCAATGCTTTTTAGGAGATTTAAATTTCTAACAGAAAACAAACCCTTCAAGATGCTTAACTTGCATTGTTCCAAATTACTACATTCTTTAGCTCTAATCAACCCGTTTTTGATCATTGCTCTTTTAAGATACATTTTCTTAACATAAGCAGAAGTTACACCATCTCTGCATAAGCTGTGACTCACAGCTATGATTTTATTCTACTTTAATGTAGGACTGTTTTCAAAACTCTCTCAAAAAACTGTGTATACAACTACTATACCAGCAAAGATCTTTTAAAAATTAATTCTTTTTCACAGTTATCAATGCTGACACCTATTTTATCACTGGCAACCGTGGCTACAATATCCAGCGAATAATTTTTTTGCCTCAGTTGGAGTGATCAACAACCGTTAAAAGGCAAAAAGCGTGCAACTAAGGCATGTGAATGACCACTCATGACGTTTCAAAAGTTACAGGTTGTTTCACCCATGAAGTTGTGGAAAACACATTTGCAGTCCGTGCTTGGAGCAGGGAGTCCTTCTATGCTCCTCTAGATTGACATGGTTAGTTTGCCCACGACAAGAGCAGTTTCTTATTCCCCTTGGCCCTTGGCTTCCTGACTATGACATTTTTCAGCTGAAGTGAATCCACTCTTAGGAAGGGCCAGTCTATGCTGCTTCTTTTTTTCCTGGGAGTAGGGTCGTGGTGTATTTTGTGTAACACCTGGCAGGACAGCTTAGCCTGAAGCAGAAATCCAAGGCAACGTCTTTCCTTCTCTGTGTCGCTTCTCCTCTATTTCCCTCCGCTGCAGTTGCATTATTCTATTCTTACAGTCCCTCTTTAAAACCTGGCTTTGCTTATGGTAAGGGAGGGCATAAATTACACATCCCTCCTCCCAGCTGAATTCTGTCTTCTGGAGCTTTTCAATGAAATGAGGAAGAGTATGCATCTGGTACTTACAAAACAGTGTAAGCAATCCTTCTAGTGGCTGGAAATACAGATCTTGAGAAGAATGTGTGTCATGCATTAATTCCTGGCAGAAACATCTAATCTGTTACTTTAAACTATAAGATTTTGTTTTAAATACTACAGGGGAAATAAAACCAAGTTATTAGTGGGGAAGTGACAAAACTGATGACTGACACAACATAGAAAGTTACAGCTGGTACTTATACAATTTAAGGAACATATCCATGCTCCCTCAGAGTACTCCTTCAGTTATCCTGTGGTCAGCTTGTGAGAAAGCCACCTAATAATAACAGTCAGATTTGGAATCCAAGAATGTTGAGAGATACTAAATCAAAGAAAAGCAATACAAGTGATATTAATTCTATAACACATCATGGGTAAAAATCTCGAAAGCTGAAGTGCTCTGCAAAAACACAAGCATTTGATTTGGAATGAAAATCCCATGGCTTAATACAAAGTTCTACCAATGTAGCTCCAAACTCAAATACAGGTCAAATACCACGCTCGGTTTAGTGGAACCTTAATAGTACACTTGGTCATACATACACATTCCAACTTAATTTTCTTAGGATACAAATCAATATGAAAAAAGCTTTAAAAATGTACTTTTCTCAAGATCACTCAAATTCTTCTAGAAACAGCAGGAAAAGCTCTAATATTGTCCAAGTGCCCAAAACTTATCACTGTCACATTTTGAGTAGATCTCACTCCTTTCAAACACTCAGAAAGAAAAACACAGACTGCAGAGCCTTGTGAAAGACAACTCTAGAAAAGCCACTAGTCATGAAAAACCCTGACCCAAGTATGCAGGTGAGTCAGGAAAGATTATCATGCAACATGGCTTATATATTTAAAACCTCACATGATTAGAAGAGCCATAGAAAAAGGTGTGATTTTTTGTACAAATAGAGATTCCCGTAGGCCCTTACTGCAGTTACAGTTTAGCGGGATCCCTTTGAAGCAAAAGGATGAGCTATCACATGCAAGAACATCAAAGTAAGCAAATAATGACACATTAGTGTGGCGAATGCTTCGTCTTTCAGTTGTCTGTTCACAGCTCTGCGTTTCTGCAAGGCAATGTGGACAACATACCAGTGTGTACAGGGACGACCCGACAGATACGAATACTTCATCCACAATGATAACAAAGTGGTAAGACTAACAGATTCACAAGAAAGCATGGAACTGAAAAATTTCAAATTTTTCAGAGTTCATATCACATTACCCAATCTACCTGGAAAGAATATAGTGGAAAAAACCCCAACATTATGAATGTTGAAAAAGCATTAAAAAATCATCAGACCGTGCAAAAGACATTTCTGTAACCTATGAGCTATTTCCTGGACACTTATCACATTTATTCTAGCAGTCTCTGTCCTTGATCCATTAAAACATAGCACTAGCGGAGGAAAATATTCAGTGCTGTTCGAGTGTTTTAGAGCTGCTTGAACCCAAGGTTTCAAACACTTTTGTAAGAAAAATTGCCAGAGATTATCAAGAAGGGTAAAATACAGCAAAATAATTATATACATTTGTAATTAATTCTTTCTCTATTGAAATGCAAAAATTGATCTGTGACAAATAATTATTAGGAACTCTTAAGAGTGAAAATACAATGGCAATTTTCTACATTAATTTAATGGTTGACTTACTTTAATTAGTGGTAAATTATTTATTGCAAGTTCTTTAATCACTTTCTATTTACACAAGGGAGCCCAAATCTTGGTTGAGTTATAGAAATCACTGCAATAATAAACAATAAAAGATGTTATCTAATCCTTATGGTTTTGTGGGGGGTTGTGCAAGAGAATGCAAAAGAGTTGGATTTTTATTTTACTGTATAAAGTTACACACAAGCAACCTATCTGCAGTTAAAGTTAGGAAGCGTAGAGTGAGCAGATCATGACAAACCATGGGTATATCCACATGCACCACGTCACATCCCTTCATAAACATGTTGGTTTCTACTTTAGAAACAGGGTTTTTTTCTCATATGGGAAGGCTGATCAATAATCTCACTTTTCCAGCTGGTGGGAAACTTTTTCTAACTTCTAGTCTAAGCCTACTCATGGCTAGCTTATACTTCATTGTATTTGCAAGTAGTCTTTTACTGTAAATATATTTGTACTGGTTTTATTATTTGCTCCATTGACATATCCACAGGCAGCAAGGCTATCCCCTCTCACATTAATTTATTTTTGCACAAAACCAGTCAAGTTCACTTAGTCTTTTTTTGTTAAAGCAGACTCTCTGTTTAACTCAGAAAGACTTCTATATTTCAGTTTGCATTCAGCTTTCTTGAACATGCAGAGCAGAACAGTGCCCTTTATTTTTGATGGAATTCAACATAAATTGATACTGATATTTCCTAATTTCTTTTGGGCTTACACCACCAAATAAATCTTAGGATCATTCATCTTTTTCGCAGCTATATGAAAGCCTAAGCTTCTACAGCAGTGGCTTATCTTTGTCACCTTTAGTCATGATAATAACACTGAACCCAGTGATGTCCTCCTTTTCTTCAGTTATTTTTAACAGATGAGCTTTGAGTTTATAGCTGAAAACTTATTTTATGGTATTGCTCAAGGAAGCCTTTTGATACCAGACAGACAAAAAGTATCTCAGTATTAACAGTTTGCAGCTTATTAGCAAAGCATACTTCTGCTGAATTTCATTGCACCACACAGAGCTTCATTTGAGATGATTAAAATTTAATATCACGTCGTTCAACTGAGCTATGCTGGAAAATCTGCCGTTAAAATTCTTTTAAGTCTCATCATACCAATCCAGGGGAAAATCAACTATGACAGGCTTGGAAAAGTTCATATTTAAATAATGCTCTTTGTCCTCCATACAGGGCATATAGAAAAAGTCATGACCAAATATCACAGCGACTTTTTAACACACTCCCCATTCTTCTTTGCTAAGTCTTTGGGGGAATACAGGAAGAAAAATGGGAGGCAGAAGAAAGGGCAGTATTTTGAGGCAAAGGTTGCTGATCTTACCAAATAGAAAAAAAGAGATAAAAAATGTCAGGAGTGCAAAAAAAAAATTAAGACAGTTTTCACAATATAGGATAAGCTATAGTAACGTGAAGAATACAACAGCAATAGTTAATTGGACTTAAATTAGTTGCAAGAAGGTAAATTAGCAAAGTTTTAAACAACTTTTTCTCCAAAAATGCTTCAGTAGCCATGAGGAACTATTAGAAAAGATTAAGTATGAAGACGGTTGGGGTTTTGGAAGGGGGTGTGTGTGTCTGGGGTTGTGTGCAATAGAGGTTTCTTTCTTTGTTTTATTTTCTTTTTTTTTATGGTAATAAATGATTTTAAAACTTCTTTCAAGTTTTTTCATGCTACAACCTGTAAACAGTACCTAGCTCTCAGAGGGCTGCACCTCTGTTTTTTACTTGCATTCTAATCAGAGGAATCAAAGTGCTCCCAATGCACCGTCCCAGCCACAACCAGCATATCGTGGATCTGTAGCTGCTCTGGCCTGGCCAATTTCCTGTCAGAAAACTCTGGTCCTGCAGCTACGTGGCCGTGAGAATAAACCTTACTGTCCTGACTGCAAATGTCTTCAACATTTCATGTTATTCCTACCTTCCTGTTCGATAAACTATATTAACACATGCATACATTATATTTCTACATATTTTTGTACTTCCTTCTTTGCCATTATCGTATATTGCCCTACCAACATGTACATCCTAACACAATTTCCATTGATCCATTGTATCTTTTGACTTGTGATTTCTTTTTCCAGTGTCCTATCACATTCTCCTCTACCACGCTCTCAGCTACAATGGGAGAGTGAATTGGCAATTCAAAGCTTCTCCACTTATTCCTTCATATTTTGCACCTACAAGGGAAAACAATTTTTTTTTTCCAATGTTCAGATGGTTCCTGCGCTGATCCTTGGTGCAAGCTTGTTTGACTTTACCCACAGTGGGTAAATCAAATCCATCTGCCCATGACTGATAGCTACATCTGCATCAACCACTTGCTAGCTTGCGTAGTCAGATAATCCTCTTTTGGCCCGAATCTCTGTCCTATTATTTAAACATACTTGCTATGCATTCCTTCTGCAGGATCTGCCAAGCCTGGGGGATCTCACAGCAATCAGTAGAACATTGAAGAGGTCATGTCCATCCCACTGGACCTGCGACCAGTGGTGGGGATAGACAAGCTTGCTCTGACCCTCCCCACTCAAAGTTCATGGGTGCAGTCCTGACATCTTAACAGGATTCATTAGATGTCAGTGCTGTCACTCGTGAACGTGTTCTTACTCTGACATAATGCTCGTGGATTTGAAAATGCAGGGCATGTTTAACCAGAAGAACAGCAAGGAGGTTGTGTGTGTTTTTTGTTTTCTGTTTTTCCCTTAATGAAATTCTGCTATGTTGAAAAGCATTTTAATGAAATGCATATAGGAAACAAGCAGAAGTTGCTTGAAAATTACAGTTAATTATACATTAACTGCAAGTCTTGTAGGCAATGGTCTGAACACAGTACTTAACACATTTATCACCAGAAGTTTAATGATAAAAACGAAACAAAATGCTTTCGGTCCTTTTTTCAGTTGTATAAAAGCATGAATTAATTGGCTTATCAATAGGTAGGAAGTATTACAGCATTAGCTTTTGGGTATTCTTTCTGCTTCCTACTACTCCTACATTTGGAGTACTTGCCCAATACACACAGTGTTGGCATAAATCTGTTCTACAGAAGCGAACGGATATTTGACAGGATAGAACAACCAGATACGGACAGGATAAGAAAAATGACAAGCAAATTTAGAAGAAAAAAATGACTTAATTCCCTAAAGAGAAGTCTGTAGCCCAAACCCTACACATCAAAATTCAGTGCTTCAGAGAGGCACTTTGGTTTCCTGGTATACAGAAGAATATGGCGGGCTCTTTCAAAGGAAGCTCTGGAAGGTGACTTCCTTCACTGATTGTATCAGAAATATGGGAATCTGAATATTTGCCTAAGTGATTAGAATAAACAAGTATAACAAGAACAATAAAATATTTTTATTTCCCACTTTTTTCGATCATAATTTCTAGCGGTTATGTGGAATTTATTAGTGCTAGGAAAGTAAATGAGTCACCCGGTTTTACATTTGTCAGATTATCTTGAAGAGTAGTAGTGATGTTGCTGTTTCCTGTAAAAGCAGGTGTCCAGATATAATGAAAATTATCCATGAGAGACTGCATTCTTAGCGCCTGTCATTCTACTTCTACGGTGATGCTGAAAAATGAGACTGATTACCTGTTTATCCATCACAGCTTTTGTTCTTTCCCTAAGAACCCATTGACCCATCTAACTATCTTGGTCTATATCTTTTCTTATTTGCATCATAATAGTTTTCTCAGACACTCAGTGAGCTCATTAATTTATATTTTAGAACTAGAAACACCTCTTTCTGAAAGGTAGTCTATTTTGATCTAAGCCTAGACAAGATGAAAAATCCTTCTCTTCTGGAAATTTTTATTCTATTTATTTTATTTTATATTTTACCATCCTCATTATTAAAGCTGATTTCTTATTTGACCTTGTCTGCCTTTAACTGAGGGACATAGGTCAGATAACACCTGCACAGGGATTTTTCAGATCTAGTTCCAGTCTTCACAGGAGACCACACATCATACAATCATCTTTATAACCACTAGAAACATTGTACTACAACTAATTAGTTTTCAGCTCTCTGTAACATGTACTTAATTGCTTTCATTATGCTTCCCCCCCCTCTCCCCCTCACCCCCATCCTGTTGCAAAGAGCCCTTTAGTTTTAGTACTTTTTGCATTTCTTCTCTTAAAGTTTATCACAATGGACTGTGTTCTTCCAGGAAAAATGTACAAGGTCAGACAGAAACTTAACACAGATTTTTTTGCCTGGGGTCTAAACTGGCAGGATGCAAGCTGGCTCTGGTCTGGAATTTGATGTAGAGCTGTGCATAAGCAAATACACTTGGCAAGTACTCGGGTAACACCTAAGTTTCCCTCTAAGGCACTTTCTCCAGTTGTTCAGTCATCTCCTTGATCCGCCCTTACACTTTCCCCAGTTTTTCCAATACCTTATGTGTGTGTACACATACATGTATGTACATACATGTAGATATTCTTGCATCAGCTCTGATTTTCGGAGTGTCATTAAAAAAGGTATGTATATGCACAGTTAAGGATTTTAATGTACTTAATGTACTGCTCTTTTTTTTTTTTTTTATTTTGCACAGCACTGCACAAACTATGCATTCTTGATTTCCTTAATCTTGGGGTTATTTTTTTGATCCAATTTAGGTTAGAGTTGGGGTTTTTTTAGGAAAAAGGGATTGATGCATAAAATTAACAGGAGTACATAGAAAAAGAGTTAAGGCAAGTCAAGGACTTGCCTACTTACTTTTGTGCAGCCTATGGGCTATCCCAATTTATTAAGGTTAACAGTGAAATTATTCTATTCTAAAGTAAGCAATTTAACAGGTATGTAATATGGGGGGTGATTTTTTTTTTTCCCCATTCTTTTTTTTTTTCTTTCTTTTCCAGGCCAATTTGTAACTCTGCCAACTGGAGCCACCTCCCTCCACCCCCCCAGAAGCCAACCACTTCGAATGAAACATCAGGAGAGACCATTTTCTAGCCAGCAATTTGCATCAACACCGTTCACACAGCTCAGAAGGGGCTGTCCAGATTTTTATTGAGCTTTTCCAAGTCATATTCCTTGGCATGGGATCAAGCATGAAGAAGGTACGAAGCAACTGAAAAGGAGAGGAGGTGACAGGGATTAAAACGGCAAACAAATCTGCGTTTCAGCCGCAAATTTCACTTTGGAGTGCCTGGGTGATACCTCCTTCCACACCTGGCCTAGCGAGTTTACAGATATTATTTATTGAAAGTTTTCTCCCCGGGGCGGTCTCTGTGCCTGTGCTGAAGATGCCCGATGCCTGCTGCCCCCTCGGGCACGTGTGCCGGCTGCGCTGCCCTGCGCGGCTGCTGCGTGGGCCAAGCATCCTGCTTCTGCTGCCAGCGACCCTTGGCTCCTTGTGCCAGCAATTATCAAAGATGTCTACAGCCTCCTTTACCCCTGGGACACCCACCAAACTGTGGAAGACCAAGGGAGGTGGCAGTGCAATTCAAACCGGCGCTTTATCGGAAACACTGTGCTGTTACAAAGCAGAACGAGAAACTTGTTTTCGAGGAAAATGGATTCTCGCTAGATGAAAACTACAAGAAAATAGCAATGAAAAATATGTCAGAGCTGTACTGCAGGGTTTTAGTGGCATTTTCCTCATACTCATTACTGAAATTAATTCACAAGACTTGCCACAATATGCTGATAGGATATAGCTGTAATACATTAAGCTGTTGTTAAGAATTCAAAACATGACAATCAAAATAGTTCTCTATATATACGATTAGAACATTTATTTGCTTGTTCGATGCAAAAATAAGTAGTAAAAGCAACCAGGAGCTGGGAAGTCAGCCAAGCAATAAAATTGATTGATTGCCCAAATACATAAAAATCATATCCACAGCTTTCAAACATTCTCTCAAAAGCAGAAAATCTTCTCTTCGAGGTTACCAAACAACCTGGTTAAACAGGATGGCAAACCTGCTGTTAAACAGAAGACAAATTTTGTCTGTGAGGTGTAGCTAATACAATTACTGGTTGCTCAAAATAGCATGCATCTCCATAAATCTGTCTCTGTTTAAGCTAATTACCAGAACTTATTCAGCAATGTCATTTTTCTTGATTCTTCGATTACATCAGATATACAGTTGTGTGTTGAGGAAAAACATACCAGTCATATAACCCATGTTTTTTTCAAAAAAGGTGCATTCTCAGACTTCGTTTTGCTTTTCAACTGCTTCTTTCATAAGATTACAGATCACCACAGCACATCAATTTTCTTTCGTTCATACATTACAATCACCACAAAAGGCACTGGCTTTCAAATTCTACCCGTTTCTCCCACACTGCCATCATTCTCTCAAAGTCAACATTGTCCAAACCAAGTATTAAACAAGTATTTTTAGTAAGAGCAGAGTAGAAACTGCAGAAATGGAATCAAGCTTGGTAGACTCTCAGGCAGACTTTCCAGTGAAAGGCTGGTATTTTCAATCTCTAGTTGACACCAGGAGAGTAAGACAAACTATTTAGAAAGTGGACCAATAATATCTTACAAATATAAATATTTGAATTAAGCAAATTAACTACTTTTCCACTTAAAGAAATCCCAACTAAGAAATCTGAGTTCAGCCCCAGAGAAAGTACTGAATAGAACACTGTGCATTCTAGGCAGAGCTTTGTCAAAAACTTTGTTATCCCCACTGACTGAATCCAGGCCAGTTGTGCATGCCGAACTCACATTGCTCTTCAATATTATTATGCATGACAGATTTCGTCAATGTAAAGGATCAGAATGCAGGGCACACAACATTCAGGGGGATTCAGTGCCTCACTCTGGCAGGAGCTATTGAAAATCCAAGCCATAAATCTGCCTTTGCAGGCTCTGATCAAGAAAAAAATACTGCTGACAGGTACAAAAAGTTGTTCAAATACTTTTCACATGAGAAGTTGCTTATGAGACAAAAGGGTGTCGTTCCTCAACCCGTATGAATAAAATCTAACAAATATATGGCAATAAATATCTTCAAAGGCTTTTGTAAGTATTAACTAGCCAAAATTAATTTCACTAAAACTTCTACTTGACTCTTAAGTGGTTGGTTAAACGAAACAGCCAAATAAACCTCCTACCTGCATGCTTAAACTAGAGAATGGCTTCTGAAATAGATTTGATCCACATTAATTATTTAAAATAATAACGCATCATGAATTTTACCTACATATATTGAATGGACATTACTCAGCAATCTCTGAGCTGTAAGAGCTGCAATAGTACTTTTGATTTTCAAATTGTGGTTCAGTTTTCCATATCATTGTAATTACTGCAGCTGCACTGCTGCCAACAAAATCCTAGACTCAAAGCTCTTGGCTATGACAGCACTTCTAAGTAATCACCATGGGATACTGGGCTAAACTCAAACAGGTTTCTTTTTTATGAGCTATATACATGAGCAAAAGCTACAGCATGTTTAAACAAAGCAAATCAATTCAAGTCAAGCCTCCCTACTAAATAGATTCACACAGCTTATTAAGATGAGCAAACATGCCTTAATGAATAACACCCATCTTCTCAACGAGAGAAACAAGGCCTTGGTTGTGCTGTTTAGGCAGGGCAGGGCATAGCCCTAGTTTCAGGCAGTCTCAGTGCTCAGAGAAGAAAATCCACTACAAAAGGAGTCCACTGTGGACTCTTCACTCCTCTGTCCATTACTTTAATCCTACTTTGCTACCTCGAAGAGCTGTTGTGGTTGTCTGGCGACTCCCCAGTGGGCACATCATCCTTTGCAGGACAGCAGGAGTCATAGCTACAGTGACTTCATGTTCAGCTGGGTTTTTCAAATGACAGGACGGCTTTTTTCACTTCCCCTACTGCAGTGTCTAGAAAATCACCAAATACTTCAGTAGCTCCTAAGATGTAACCAAACACTGACTCTAAAGGAAGACTTAAAGTAATATTGTTGGTCAGTGGAAACTACCACAATCATTTCCTATAATGAAAACTTTTCTCATCCTGTTTTTTCTTCCCACCCCAGTACAACTTGAAGAGGTTGTCAATCTAAGTTGGTCAACAATTGTGTCATCCTCAGACTGTCCCATCATCTCAGACACCACAGGCTTTTTCCACTGACTTGTCGGTTGTAGGAAACAATCATTGCCACACTGTGAGTGGTGAATGCCACTTAATACTGGGCACTGAGCATGGGCCTGTGCCTTATATTTATCAGACACACACCACATGCATAAATGAACTACTTAATTCATTATGTAAATCTTTACAGCTAATTACAAAATACATGCTAAGGAGTGCTTCATATTCCAAGGGATTTTGATCTGTATGATAATGATTAAATATGGAATTGGTAACGAGATTCATCATTTACCAAAAAATTAAAAAGGAAAATACAGGAAAAGGAAAACAATTACTATACAATACTGTGGCTTCATGCAGAATCAACTCCGAATTTCAAATAGAAAATCCAGTTTGCCTAGAGGTTTTCCTGTTTATCGTCTTTAAAAAAATGGCTATCTGACATCATCGTTTACTGCACACAGTACATCTTGCAGTCTTTCATATTCTCTCTCTGGTTGTGTCACCTCTCTGACCAAACAACCTGAAAATATATAATTATGTATGAAGAGAATTCAAATGGAGAAAATGCTAATATAAAGTGGTATTGAATGACATTAGAAAGCTCACCAACATTACTGAACAGATTAAATTAGCATTTTTCCACAACATTAAGACTCTGTCACGGAATGCAGCTCATAGTACATGCCTTTCTCCATCTTTTATTCAAATTAACTCCAGGCTTTTCCTTGCTTTGTGGCTTTATCCTAATGGAGAATTATGATGGAACAGTCAATTGTTGCCCAGGTGGTATCACTCACAGGAGTCCTGAACCCCACCAGGCAATCAAAATATACATTGACTAAATAATGTGGGATCTGCCACTTGAATGACTAGTTCTGTCATGCAGAGAAATATTTTAATATTTTCTTTATTTTCCTTTCCCCTCATCATTCAAGAGATACTGTCTTGAGCTGCAGATCCTTGTGGTTTTGTGCCTACACCAGTGTTTCGTCATGATATACTACACATAATACGTCCATAGGCCATGAAAAGAGAACTTTTCAGGTACACATGGGTTGATGGAAAGAGAACTTTTCAGGTATACATGGGCTGAATTCTTCAACAAGCTGCAGAGGTGCTGTGTACTATCTAAGACATAAATCCAGGTTCAGTCTATTTTATTGAAACAGAGACACGTCACACCATGGCGCTGCAGTATCTTCCAATACAAGCATTTTAATACAGTGTTTAAACACAGTTCTTATCACTTGAATAGAAGTACCATGTTTTTACCTGGTATATGTTTTCCTTTAGCCTGTATCAGTAAGTTCAATGCCATCTCTTATTGCCTTGTTTCCTCTTGGTTGGTTTCGGTTTTTTACTATTGTGACTTACATTTCCTCTTCAGATAGGAAATGCTATGCAGTTTCCCTTATGATTTTGTGCAATATTGGCACAATTAAAGAAATTCAGGTTCACTGGCAGAACCCACTTATCTGTTTCCAGACATTTCATGCGAAACACCATTTTCATCTTCTCTCCCATGAAAACACGAAAACTGGAAAATCAGAGTTTGTCTTACATGTTACCCAGGACGGATCTCCTCCACATTCTTCCTCCATCTGTATTGGTAGGGGGTTCTTTCAGAAGGATTATTTTAATTCCGTACAGTTAATGTATCTAATCTGAACCACAAATCTTGCATCTCTGGCATACTGGAATTTCTTTCATAATGCACAACTCGAGCTCTCATTAACATTTCATGGTGCTACAATGATGCTTTATGGTGGGGAAAAAAAATCTAAACAAAAAGCTGTGCATTATAAATTTCCATTGATATCAGGTGATCTACCCTCTCGGTATAGAGTTTCCATGACTAAGCTCAGGTGAGAAGTAGCCTGCATGATCAGAAGCATTTACAAAGCAAAGCACAAATTAGTTCAGTATCACATATATAACAGTCCTGCAGTGACACATGTGGAGCTTGATATTCTTTGTACTGAAGTCAATAATTAAAAGTACCTTTACTTCAGTGGGAGGCTTTAGAGAAACAAAATGAAAAAAGGAAGGATAATGATCAAGACCACTGAAATCACAGGGGAAGTTCTGCAGTAACATAACATGATGTAAGAAACTAGGGCTTAAGGAGACAGAGAGTTGCACAGGAGAAGATCAAGCAGGAAGATGGAAGAAAAGTTCTTTGAAGTGAATTAATAGAATAAGCTTTTATTTTATAAAAGCTTAAAGTAGAGGCAAATATGATCAGAAGCATGGGTAAAAAGATGGTGATGGTCAGCAATTTAGACAAGCTGAAAGCAAGACAAAGCATAAGATTTGGAGATTAAATGATTGACATCTGATCCAGGTGGAAAAAATCAGGAGAAAAAAAGCCCAAGAGAAGTTTCCTGTATCACCCAATTTCTAAGTAAAATCCTTCTGACTCTCTTAGGTGTGACAAAGTGTTGAATGAAGCTGAATAATGCTTCTGGGTTATCTGTAAAATTTTTAGACATAACTGCACCTCCTAAATATAGGCAAATCAGAAAGAAACTGATAAAAAAATTGCAAAAATAAGACAGAAAGAGAAATAATTTGGAACAGCTTTTGGAACAAGGCCTCCTGCTGAAAGACCTGAAACAAAACACGGAGAAACACTGAGGAGATAATGTTTCTGCAGCTTTCCAATAGTCTGTTTCAGAGCAGTCAAGATGTTTTGCCACTCTATCTCGTCAGTCATGTGAGACCGAGAATGAGGAATTCGACCAACTGGAAGGAGAACAAAGGACCAGCAGGAACTTCACTGACAACAAAAAAATGAGATCAAAGGAGCTGAACAATTTCATCAAGTGCCTCCTTCAGAATTGTAACGGGGCAGAATCGCTGCCGGGGAGACAAAAGGAAAACAGAAGGTTTCTGTTCCGGACTAGCAAAGACAGAGAAATCAAGAATGCACTCAGAGTAGTGTCCTATTATGAAGCACCACAACAAGTCTACTGTGCATAGTTTCATCAAGATGAAGCATCAACATTGACCAATACATATCATTTCCTTTAGGATGGGAGAATAACAGTATCTTTGCACCAGGGAGAGAAGCGATAAGTAACTTCAGTGAGAATGGGATATATTGACATCTGCTTTGTAATGTCCTTTGGCGAGCTGAAAAGATCAATCCTCTCCAGGAAGTGGAAACTGGGAGTAGGAAGTGGCAAGATTAACTAAGTTACGCAGAAGCAGCTAGAGGAAGCCACACAAGTGAAGGCTATATGACTGCCCCACTCAGAGACAATGCACAAGACATAATTCAGTAACTATAAAGAAGAAACACATACTGCTGTAGATTTAAAATAAATGACTGTGGAGTTGTCTTTACTGGCGCTGAAAATTCTGTGGGCTTATAGATCCTTTTGCACAGCATTTCTGCATTTTCACAGAGCTCTGAGATGGATTCTGCACTGTGTCTGCAAGCCAAATTAATAATTCTTGAAAGGTGCAATAGGAACGGGACTAAAATACCTACAACAATCACCTCCATTTTAGCTGCAGGTGGTATTTTGAGAAAACAAAAGTGAGATACAGTACAGGAGTGATTAGATCATTTAGAGAAAGTGTATTTGCCTCACTTGGTAAAACCTATTTTCTTGGTGCTGCCGAAAAGGAAAAGTAGGGAGCTGAATCAATGAGCAATTCTGTTTCTAGAACAAACTATTTCAGGTCAGTTAATATCCTTGACAGTAGTGGAGTGGTAAATTATTAGTAAATGATATGTTGAAATATTACCTCGAAGCTTTAAGCATATGCCCCAAAATCTCGGATGAAATCATTCAGCTATCAAGGTGTTATTGATCCTGAGCAAGGATACTGAAGTTTAATGAGAATATCTAAATTATACTTTGCTTTCAAGTTATACTGCTTTTACAAAACCTACTTTGTAGTTAAAAACAAAACTATACCTTTGTTATAATTTCATTAATGTTAGTAGTAATTTTGACAGTGCTACAACAAATTACTAAAAAGATTTGGTTAAATATAATGTACAGCACAACTAGTAAAGAAAATTCAGCAGCACAGGTACTCCTAAAAATATATCCAGCAGAGCAAATAAGAAATTTTAATTTGCTTTTAACTGTCCATTGTAGATAATCCAGTATATTGTGCACATACTCTTCTACTGAAAATGTACTTTTCTTTGAGCTTGTCTCTTATTCTTTTGTTGAAATCTGAAGCTCTGTTCTGTCATTCACATTCAATCAGTCTACTCACATTGACTTTATGAAGAGAAAAGCACCATTCAAGCAATTTGGACACTGAGTACATCATTTTAAAGAGAGCAATCAGACTTCCTGAATTAACGTTTCTCCTTTCATCTTCATACAAGAGTGCTATTGTCACAGATACAGGGTATTCAAGGACAGAGTCATCCCTAATCTAATACTGTATTGGGAATATTTGGTATGTTTTATTAATTGAGCCATTTAGTTACATAAAAGGAATAATGCACATAGGCCATCCTTTTGATCCACAGACCCTGTACACATTACATGAGAGATTTCTCCAAGGCTGAATTTTCAGGCTCCATGCATTACCAGAATAAGAGAGGGGAAGAAAGAAGCTAGAGGCACTTGAAGAGCATGACAGCTCTGAGAAATTATCTGCAGACCATCTATATGACACAGCTAGAATAAGTCCAGGAGTGCTTATCCAGCTGCAGCCTAAGGGATATGCCATGCAGCCAGCTGCTGCTGCAATTTGACATCTGGGATCTGTAACTGGCANAAAAAAAAAAAAAAAGGGCAAGAGTGGGTGGGAGAAAGAAGAGTTATGTTAACAACAACAACAAACAAAAATCATCTTTCCCTCCCCCAACACTAGAGATATTTCTAAAGAAAGAAAATTTGTTGCAGGCAAAAAATGAAGATAGAGCCTCTGTGAACTGCACAGGCACAGTGCACAAATGAAAGGTGAAATAAGCCCTGGCAAATAAATGTAACACAATAAAACCATTAAAGAAACACACTAATAATTGCTAAAAGCAGCACCGTATGCTCATATCTGGCCAGCAGTTTTGTTACTTACCGCTCCACTTGCAAAGATTACCACGGCTAATTCGTGCTGTGGGGATGAGCGTGCCTGGTTTTTAAAGCCAAGTCAGTGGTCTCAAGCGTTATTGCCAAGGGAATCCGATTCTCTGCTTGCAGAAAACCTCATCCTGACTTCCCCCACCCTCTCACCAGTGTTTACTGGCCATGTAGGGAAGTGCAAGCAGGGAAGTCACTTGCCTGAGAATACACAGTGCGTTACCAGCAGAGCTAGGGAAGATGAAACCAGCCTGCCAAGGGAATGCACCTTGCACAAAAGCCTGGATCCTCCTATCACACCAGGGACCAGCTTTTATGTAGCAATGCAAACTTGTGTTTTCTGGGCTTCCGTGTTTTGCAAAATCTCTCGATGAAACACAATAAAACAGGCAGTCAGTACTTCCACATTACTGCACAGAGCTGCTGACAAGTTCCCTTTCTATGGCTTCTGCACTTCATCAAAGGTTACTCTGTATGTCTAGATAGCTTCTCATCCTCGTATGACCCCCTCTCCCTCTCATGTCTGAGAGCATTTGAGATATGAGCGATTCAGATACGCCTGACACAAACTCCCAAAAGCTTTACTAAGTGTAATTTTATAGAAGCAAATTGCCTGCTTCTCTGAGCTGGATCAGCAATGCTTCCCCTTGTCAACCCGCAATGCTAGTGAAAATTTGAACTGCCACAGTCACCCTCTGAGAGAGAGACCTCGCTGGGAAAGATCATGGTTGGAAAGAGATTTCTGTGCCCCTGCATGTGTTTCTGTGGCAGTTTCTATATTTATATTTTTGGGGAACTAACTTTGGGCCAGATTTTGTCACTCCTATTCACAGTGAAGAGTATCTCACCGCACAGACAGTCCCGGGGGTCTCGACTGAGGCAATCCTGGATCATGCTTAAGAGCTCTTTCCGCTGTGAGCGATACATTTTTCTGTCTGGCTTAAAGATGGCTTCAGCCGAACTATTCAGAGACAAAGGCAGTGTTCATGGTGGTAGCACACTGCAGCCTTTACACAGCAAGGAGCAATTCTGCAAAGGGTCCTGCACTCGTGGAAGGGGCAGATGGCACTGCTGTAAGCTTGGAGCATCTGCCTGAAATAGGGAGTGAGAAAGGCGAGGTACGGATGTGTTACACTGATACTGCTCATAGGCACCTCGGCAGGATGTACAGGCACACACAGCACGGTGAAAATCTCTCTAGGACAGACAAAACTTACTTTTCAGGAAATGAAGACTTGGCCTTTGCACTTGGCATCAGACAGACAGTGTTAGGCTGGCCTCCAAATTACATTGCTGGAAGTTCCAGAACAGACAACTGTATCTGACTTATACAGACATCGATACTGGGTACACATTGTAGAAGTGTGTTTCCCAATGTGGCTTTGATGCTGGAGCCATGGCCATCACCCCAGCAGAGTTTTATAGAGGTCAGAGCTTCTTCTTGACTCAGTAAGGAAATCCCACTGCACAAAGCAAACACGCTATATTGATACATAAAGTATGATTAGGCATATATGTAGATGAATTGGTTATTGTGGTTTAGCCCCAACCAGCAACCAGAACTACGCAGACGCTTGCTCGTGCCCCCACTTCCCCCCAACCCCTCCTGAAGGGCAGGGGGGAGAGGAAAAAAAAAAAGCGGAAAGGGAGAAAAAAAACCCTCCTGGGTCGAGATAAAGACAGTTTAATAGAAACAATAACGGAAAAGGAAACATAACAATAATAATAATAATGACACAAGTCACTCTTGCCATCTGGTGAATTGGCACTGTCCAGAACAGTGATCACAGATTCCTGCCCCTGCAGCTAACCCCCGTTTCTATACTGAGCATGACATCCATGGTATGGAATATTTCATTGGCCATTCCATTGTTCTGTCAATGCTTCTGTGGGAAACTGAAAGAAGTCCTTGAATAGCGTAAATATCACTTAGCAGTAACTAAACCCAATAGGTATTATTGACATTCCTTTCAGAGCAATCCCTAGAAAGAAAATTAACTCTTTCCCCGCTGAAATCAGGACACAGGTAGACGAACAGATCAACCACAAAAGTGACTCCTGAAATTTTTGCTCTTTCTCTTCAGTCTACCTACAAGCACTTCTCAAAGCCCTATATAGAAACGTACCTCACTGATGCATAGCTACTATTTGGCACAACTAGGAGGCAGTTTGGGAGCCCAAAGATTTTACTGCATCTATAGCTTAAACAAAAACACACATGCAGAGGAACTGCAAAGGGGGTAAAAACCCCAGTTGTTCATTCCTGGCCTTGAGACAAATATCAAACCTAAAACTTCAGAGCTTCAATGCAGGTCTTAACTCCCAGATCATGTGCCCTAGCACATTTATGGCAACCAGCACTACAGAGGAAAGAAAAGGCTCATTTCAGAAGTCCTATGGGTAGCTACAAGTGTTCACCAGAAACACAGAGGAGTATAAAATGCAGTGCATAATTCCAACACATTCAGGAAAAAAAAATTACTGAACACACTGATGTGTTCCTGTTACAGAGATTTAAAACTGGCAAAGCTGTAGAAAAAATCTGATGGGTCCTTATCTAAAGCATTTACTCCATAAATAGCACCACTGATTTCATGCCCTTTACTGTTTCTTTCAATGATTTGTTTCCCCCAGAAAACAGAAACTACAAAAAAGAAAAAAAATCTAACATTACAAATGTTAAGCCTGCCCTTCTGTGCCTGTGATGAATAATGCTCGTGCTCTGGAGGACAGTGCTACCATCAGAGAAAGCCGCTATCTCTCTTCTCGTGAATGAATGATGATTGTGTTGAGTTTGGGCTCGAATCTTGGCTGACACATCTGCATCCCTACAAATTTCACCTGCACCTGGAGGATAAAGGACTAGATGAGGTCTGGCATGCAACACACAGAAACTGTAGAATAGGAAACCTCTTTGGGCTTGGGGGTGGGAAAAAGTTTGCCTGGCTGGTTTTGGGTTGGGGTGGGGGGACTGGTAAATATAACCTTGAACCAGATTGTGGCCTTTGCCTTGTGGGTCTTCAAATATTCCAGCCCGATGGGCTAAATGGACCAACACACAGGATCAATGCCTTAAAAAGCATAAGGAGGGGGAGCTAAGCAGATTTCTTTTTGTTAGAGTTACCCATGGCTAATGGCTTTGCTGGACTGAGGCCAGCTACCACAACATACACAGCTCTTGAGTTTGTCTAGAAGTGGTAGGTGTATTATTTGTTAAATTACTCTCTCCCTTATCTCATGTAAAACAAACAAAAAAAAAAAAACCCAAAAAAAAGAGAATATAAGTGTTCTTTTACTACAAACAGACACAAACTGCTTTGCAGCAGTTTCAAATGCTTCAATAAATATATCTTCCTGGGAGCCTTTAAACTATTGTTTCACTAATTCCAACAAACACTTGTCTTCCCTATAAAGGAATGAATTATGCATGGCAGCAAAGGAACAGAAAGAAGAGGGGTGATCTCAGTTAGCTACATCTGCCTAGACATTAGCTGCCTAGCTCCAGCTAGTCATTTATGTTGCTATTCTTAAAACAAGTAACTGAAGTGGAGAAAATTGGCTTTTAGATGTGCCAGTCTCTCTCCTGTCACTAGTGAAGGTGTTCAGGTGAAGAATTTGGAGGACCCAACCAACTCTCAAATGGATGAGGTTGGCCAGGTGAGTCACACAACACCAGGGAGCCCGAGCAGAAGAGCCCGAGTTCAAGCCCCTAACCTCATCCTGGCTGGCAGCACCAGTTGCCAGTTTCCTTATTTCTTCATGGCCTGCCAAAGGCTGCTCCAATTCCCCAGGACCAGGTCTCATGAGTCTCATCTAACAGTCAGCTGCAGTAAATGCGTGCAAGACACAGTGGCACAGAGGACCTGCTTTCAGCACGGTGGGTTGCTGCCCAAACCAAGCAGGAGGAGGGCTCAGCTGGCCCATCAGTTATTGCTGATTCCCACAGCACTTCCCATCGGCTCCCAGCCACCAGTGGTTTAGAGATGCTAACTGTCCAAGCTTGCCTCAGAGATATTTCAGCAAGTGAGAAGAACCACAAGTTACGCAACACAGTCCACAAGGGCTTTCTCAGTCACTGGGTTTAAGCAATAGTGTAGATGAGGTTAGATGGACTCAACCACAGCGTGCCCAGCATTAGCTATCCCAAAGGAGTGTTTCTCATGAAGGAGGTATCACGCTGAGTAATGAAAGGCCTCATTTCTTTCAAGGAATAAAAATTGCATGAAGTATTCTTAAACTCCTTCCTCGCAAAAGGATCTGTCGCTAAGTGAATAGGGTAGAGTCTAGGGAGGAGATCCATGCTGTTTGTCTCCTGATGTCCTGGGAACAAAAATACCTAAAAGTTGTCTCTGGAAGATCTTGTTTATAGTCTTTACACCAGATGAGACCTAGGTTTTGATGCGGAAGGGTGGATGACATGCCTTATACAACCTCTAGAATATATATCTCCCTCTAGAACCTCCTTGCTAACTCTAGACATCTCCAACTCACATAACACATGATTTTTTCCCCTCTTGAGCATCAGCTTAAAATTATACAAAATCAAGGATTTCAATAATATTTCATGCAACATATATTGACAGTATTTTATCCTAATCTGTCTCCTATGGAACAATTAAAGAAACAGCCTTGTTCCTAATGGGTTGGACTTGATGACCCATTCCAATTCAAGTAGTTTAGTGAGAGCATGCTGTAGATTTCTTTAATAATCTAGAATTTAGCAGAACTTAGCCTTCCAGAGTATCCAGACTTCCTCCCAGCAAAAACTAAGGCAATGGTCAGCACTGATGTGTGCCCCTGTCTCACTTCAGTATGGGGTGAGGATGCCACCAGTCAGAAGCACCTCATAGGTCTATTAGTTTGCACATAGATCTTCAAATAAACTGGGACAGATTGTATTTCTCAGGCTCAAAAGGACCATGTGCATATATCACCCAAATCATGATATGGGTACGTACTACATAACAGGCACCTTACCTGAGCCTCATACAGCCTAAATATTTCTAAATAGATCCAAGGCTCTTTCATCTGGGAGAAAAAAGAATAACGTGATTCAAAAATGGAAGTTAGGCACTTCAAAAAGCTGAAGTTAGGCCTGGCAGCAGCATGCAAATTTTTAATATTGCTAAAAAATTAACTACTTAATAACGCATGAGGTAGATTCTTCCTAAGTTGCATCAGACATAGTTTTGAGGCCTTTTTTCCCATAAAGGTCTGCTGAAAGGTCTACTGACCACTGTTTCTTACATCTCATTGAGTTCAACTTTTTCAGTACAGTGGATGAATTCTTTTTTGCTTAAATATCCTTAAAATCCACAAGTTTGCGGATAGTGTACATGAGAGTTGAAAGAAACAGCTCAAATCATGCCTTTATTATGAAACTATTTCACCGACACAACCGTATTTTTTGCCCATACTTTGCTGGTGGCCATTTCTTCCCTCCTACACAGCCATACCCATTGGTCTTTCATGTTACTTGTTTCTACATTGCTCAATATCCTGTCATGGTTTATCCCTACTCATTAGATATTGATGAGTGGGAAAGCAGCAAAAATGTAGCTAAATCCCCAATTCTGTCATTACATTTTTTAACATCTCACAGCTTATGTCTGATCTATTACTACTGCACAGTTTGAAAGGCTCTACTTAGAAACTACATTTTAGTTAAAAGTCAGACCTTTACTTAGGTAAGCATCGGTATTTTTTCCTTTGTGTGTAGCATTGGAGGGAGTACGCATAAGGACACAGAAGCTCTGAAGCATGTTAAAGCATCTTATTTCCCATTTCCTCCAGACCCCTACCCTTCAAAGTCTTTCTGCAAATCTGATGGAAACAAGGCAGGGAAGAATACGTTTTCTGAGGCCCGGGGTCCACATAGAAACATTGCGCCTTTGTTCTGAAGCTACACCACGAAGAAGTGGGCATTGTTCAATCAGGGCAAAGACAATTGATATGCTGCAACGTCTTAGGCAGGAGAGCTTATCCTACAGATGGATCAAGGAGTCCAGGTGTTTGGAAAGCTGTCCCCTGCCTCTTCCAGGGATGCCAAAACCACATACTGTTTTTGGAGCTTTTTCAAACCACCGTGTTAAAACACCTGGGTGCTCTCAGCTCTTTCTGCTAGATATTGCCATGGGGGAGTATTACATATTCCTTATGCATGCCTCAATATAATTCACAAAAATAAGCGATCAATGACAATGTGAGAGCCAGGCATTCTCAATTAAGATCATATCAGCTCAGAAACAAGTAATGTTTTTTCTTTTATTCCTGCCAATTCTTAATTAAAACAGGTAAGTAAATGCATAAGACTGCTGAAATTGAATTTGGAAAGGCTGAAATTCCCAAAGACAAACTGTTATTGACATGTTACTGAAGAAACAAAATATTATTCACGTTATGAATCTTTACTTCTAGCTTACATAAGAAAAGATTAATTTCCAGCCAAAATAAATCTTGTTTTATAGTTCTCCTTGAGTCACTTGGTGAAATGAAGCTTTTAGATCTTCACTGTAACAATAAATAGTACATTTAAAAAAAAAAAAGTCAAAAGCACAAAGCATACTCATGAATTCAGAGGCTGAACTGACTGTAATTAAAAAGTCCAACCTTAGCTCCTCTTTAGAAACTGCTCCTGCATCTCACCCACCCTTCTCCTCTGCTTTCTGAGACTTTCACAAAATGCACCAGGACACTGAAGTGACCTTTTAGTCAACAACTTAAATCACTCTTGAGACCACATATGGAGATTCAATACAAATTACTGTTTATTTATCATACTAAAAAAGGTGAAGGATCCATGTTTATACAGTTAACATGTCCAACAAAGCCAGCAGCACTCCCACTGCAGTTGTCATCCCAGTTATCCTTCAGCTATTGCTAGCTCTTCCACAATTACTAGAAGGCTTGGATTTTCTGTAAAACAGGCTGAATAGACAGGTGGTGAAAGTTACTGATAATACAGAAACATTTAGCTTAACCAAGGCTTGGGAGGATCGTTAGGAATTTCCCGAAAGACCAAGCAAAAGTACGCAATTAGGCAACACTTAACAGAGGAATGATTGCAGGTAAGTGCAATGCGTTGCGCAAGAGTGGAGAAAAATAAACAGCATTCTGGATGAGTGCAACCTCTTCAAAATAAGCAGCTCATTAAAGGAAGGACTGCAAAATGCCTGCAACTGGGTGTGGGGGGGTATAGTATAAAGCAACTAAGATCTCTAACTTCTTGTCTGTAACTACCATGCATAAAAGATAACAGCATTATAGAGAATATTTTTGGCTTGAATTCATCCTTAATACAGAAAAGCCTGGTTCAGGCTCATTGCACTGGGAATGCAAGGTACAGAGATTCCAGCTTTTTGTCGGGCAACTCGTAGACAAAAGGCAACTGAATTCAGCTAATGGCCAATCTTTACAGGCTACTCTCTCTGCAAATTGGAGGCTGGTGCTATGCAGTGTTTTCTAAGCAGTCAGACCGATTAGTATATACAAACTCTAGCATATACAGAAATCACACCATTATTCAGCGCTATACAGGCTAAACTGGGGTTTAGAAGCCTTCAAAAAATCCTTGCAATTAACTGTAAATTCACTGAAAACAAAAATATTACACGACGCATTTTAAAATGTGTAGCTGAATTACACACTCTGTTCTTATTGAGCAAAGAAACAGAGAAATTTAGTTTGTGGAGGTTTTAATAGTAAGTGCATGCATGGATGGGAATAGCACCTGCGTGCACAGCTATTGTGGTTCAGATTTGAAGGGCCATGAGACTTGATGCCTTTCAGCACAAACTCATGGCCAAATGGGATCAAAATTCTGGCCTTCCTGGGCCACCTCCGAGTAATTGTCCAGGAGAATTGTTGGAATTGTCATTTCACTGATAAATCTGGGGTATGCCTCTAATTAAGGCAGTACACTGAAAGAAACAGAAATCTATTGTATTGTTTGAAATTATGAAGTAGAATCCCTGATTGCATTCAAGTCAATGGAAAGTTTACTATTCTTTTCAAGAGGAGGTGGAATTACAGCCCCCAAGTCCCATTATTTAGAAACCTATAATACTCCCAAAAAAGGGACTAGAAATATTTAGATGCAATCTTCAAGTAGCGTTGTAATTCATGTTAATTAGAATGTAATCGTACAAACTGTTTAGGTGCAGAGTCCTTGACATTTCTTCTTAGTTCTGTGTAAATACCAAGTTCTGCTCTGGCCATATTATTATACTTATCTTCTTCTAATGCTCGCTTTTTAAGAAGGTGCAGTTGCCTGGCCCCTGGCAAAGAGGGATACAAGTCAACTGAAAAAAAAAAAAAAGTCAAGAAAGGAACTGTAACATTAAGGAATTTTTTCATTCCGTCTTCCTAAAGCTCCAGTGTGGTTTCACAGGTTTCTTCCTGCTTGCTGTTCATGTTCAGCATGAACATAAATGCACCAAAAGAACTTCCTGGATTTTAATACGGTTTGAGAACTGAATCAATACATACTGACAGAAGCACTTCAAATGCATACACCAGCACCTGCCAGAGAAGAGAGGGGGGAAGAATGAACAGGGCTTCAAAATTTCAGCCGTGGTGATCAATAACGTCCTTTCAATTTCGGGTTTTACAAAATAGATTGAGTGGTGTGAGCCTTCAGTCCTTGGGTAGCAGGGGGAACCTCTGTGCCTCCATGCTATAGCATGGAGCCACTATGGCCTTCGGGGTCCTTCTCTCTTGAGCAAGGCTTGTGTCCTCTCCTGACAGTCCTCTGCTCTTTTAAGATGCTTCAGCCTTTCTGAGAGCTGTGAGACTGCTCTACCTAAGCCCATGGCCTTTATCATCAGCCATTAGCATAGCCATCTGGCTGCACTTGGAGTAGGCGCTGCTGTACCATCAGCATTTCCTCGGCAGCTGGCAGAGTGCAGGTGCGCGTTCTCAAACAGCAATTTGTGCAGAGTGCTGCTCCTCCGAGCACAGCCAGCACACACGGGGCTCAGGGGCTTCAAAACACGAGGCCCTCCAGCCAAGCCGGCCTTCCCGCTGCTGCTTTCTTGCAGCGTTCCTCAAGGGCTCTCCTTGCTAAGCTGGGGAAGGAGACAATGCCTGACCGTATCAGTGCCGGTCCAGATGGACGGCAAGGGATGAGCAAAGAGCTCTCGTATTGAAGTCAAAAGAGATCCACATTGCCAAGGAACTGGTTGGGGGCAGTGATGAAATGACACAGACAGGTAACTTGAGGTTAAGTTCATACCTCTAAATTGCTGTGTCTACCCACTGACACCTATTTGTGCCTTGCCTTTCGCAGTCAAACTCAGAATTTGCAGTCCTGAGATACAAAAAAAAAAAAAAAAAAAAAAAAAAAAAAAAGAAGCCAGAAACAGTTAGAAACACGTACAATTGGGACTTGAGAATAAAGGTTTGGGGAAAGGACAGAGGGACAGTTCAGTGGGAACGGAGAAGTCAGGGAGACACTGGAACAAAGAGGGAAGGAAGAGGAGCACAGGAAGAGAGAAGAACGCATCAGGAATTATTTCATCCCATTCAGAGAAAATTAGCATGATGATTCAGTGATTCTTTTTCTGGTTTTCAGTTGAATAATAATGGAAGTTATCTTTTAGGCTTTTCCCAAGGCTAGCATGATACCTCTTCCTAGGACACAAACACCCACTGGACATAACATGTCATTCTTACTTTGTGTTTTTTGATTTGACAGCTTTGAAAATAATTTAACAGAATACTCTCCAGATAAAAGATATCATGCAGTCCAGACCATCCACGTGCACTCTTCCAACTGTTCCAACTGTTTTTCCTGCTTGGGCAGTAGGTTTATGTCTCCACCTCAGAAGCCAGCTACAGAGAAACTAAATAAAACTTAGCAGAATACTGCAGAATAGCAAATCACACTGTTCCTTTAAAAAATGCCCAATTTTTCTAATTATACAAGCACCATTAACCTGGGATCATTTTTTAAATTGAAAATGAGAAGGCACAGTAAAAGCACAGGCCGTTCCCATTGATACTTACTGCTTGCTTGCAGTAGGCAAACTAGAGAATGTAAAGCAACTCCTACGAGAACACAAATACCAATTTAAACAACATGGAACAGCAAGATGTATGTTACGAAGCTATATTTCCCATTCCTTTAAAAAATAAAAAAAGAAAGAGACGGACAGACAGGGATGGAGAATGACAGTAAGGAAGGGAAAAGGAGAGGAAAAGAGAAAGGGCGAAGAGGGAGGGACAGAGATGGAAACACAATGATGCCAGGAATGCTGAATGCTTTGGAAGACCTTTGGAGGAGATGAGGAAAGTTAAGTACACAGAATGGAAAGGAAAATATGCAGTGTTCCTTGATGGAAAGGTAGGGAGAAATGCATAAGCGAGGGCTAGGACAAATCCAATACCCCCTTACATACTGCTCAGGGGATATAAATGAGACTGAAAGCAAAGCATCAGCCTCTCATGCACTCTGCTAGCCCGGCTCGTGCCTTGTAAGCAGGCATGGCTGTGAAAGCTGTGTCACTGTCAACAGGGACGTGACTCTCTGAGAGTTTCTCTACCATGTCAGTGCAGTGACTGCAACTCCCAACAACGAAATCCTGACATATGGAGTGACTGCAGTTCTTTCCTCAAGGACTCATCTACTCAAGGTCTGCTGTGGCTGTAACCTCTTTCCAGGTTCTTCTTTCTCTCTGTCTTCGTATGCTTCTCCATCATTTTCTACTCCTTGTGTGGTTTTTCTCCTTAGTCTCCTCTCACTCTTTAGGATCTCTCAGCCTTGTTGGACTTACTAACTCGCATATTAGTGTCTTACCTGTCTCTTCTGGATTAAATATAAAACTAAATGAAAAAAATATGGCCATTCAAAAAGAAGATGGAATATGGAATGTAATGTTTATGGGGTGATTTCTTCTCCCACCATTCTGTCCTCTCTTTGTTTTCCTTTTTTACCCCATGTTCTCCCATTTTACCTGTCCAATTCAGCTGCTCTTTGAATACATACGTATATATTCCTTTTTATAGCATCCATCCTGTAGAGCAGTATGCTGCTCTTTATTTAACCCAAAGAGTAAACAATATAGAAAAATGATTATCTGAAATTAATCTGCAAAATCTGAAACTGATCTGCAAAACAAGGAGATTGTCATATTGTTTTAAAAATAAAAAGGATTAATAAAAAAATCTATTTTTCAAGTCAAAGAATAATTTACTGCTGGTAAATTTGAACAATCCGTCTGAGACTGCATTCTCCTTGTATCATCAGTTACACATAATCTCACCTGGTGCTAAAAAGAAATTGAAAGAAAAACAGCACTAATTTTCACCCTCTGTGACTACCTGAAGATGGTGTGTTTTAAAAGGCGTCTCTGGGCAGTTTGTGGAAGGGGTCTGTGAAGCCAGGCAGCAGGGCGAGCACTGCTCAGGTCCATCCCCCCCAAGGCTGCACAGGACAGACAGCAGGCAGGGACAGACCCACAACCACTCTCTTTCCTTTCAGCTCCAACCCACTCCTTACACAACTGCGCCCCGTGCATCACCACGCTGCACTGGCCCCAAACTCCCCACGGCACGTGATTTTTTGCCATGGGCTGAGGGAAATTAATTAAATTCCCTGTCTTGGCCTCATTCTGCTGCCTTACAAATCCCTAAACTTGCGGCTGGTGGGTAGCACTGTTCTAAGTGAAGGGAGAGATCAGCCCTTTTGCATCCCGCTTCTGAAAATAACCCCCACGCAAACACTTTGGACGCACAGAAGTATGTCTTTAGTTCAAAATATTACCTTCAGAAAAGAAGGTAAAATTACATTTAAGAGACTAAGGATACAGGTGCTAGATTTTAGGTCCAGAAATGGCATTTCTGGACTATCCTCATGAAGTTAACTTTGGCACCAGCAATTTACATCACTTGATGAGTTCTTTTTCATCTAAACAGAAAAACAGCTAGGTAAGATCACTACTGCAGACACCTACTGAAGGCTGTGTACCCACGGCACAAGGCTGAGACCCCAGGCTCTGCCCCAGGCTGCCTCCTGGACAGCCTGCCGGCAAGGAGGCAGAGCCAGACCCGAGAGCTCAGAGGGGATGAAGGACCTCTCAGCTCCGCTCCAGCCGGCTCCCCAGAGCTGCTGCGGCTACGTTGTCCTGCCTGTCTCCATACACATCTGCTGCCACAATAGACGGTGGCAACCAGCAGAGTTACTGGGTGCCTAACACACTTTGGGGCCCAAATCTCCACCAACAGATGCAAACACAGGCCTAAACTCTCTACTTTTGACCGCACTGAGATGAAGAAAAAGTCCACGCCGCTCTGCTCTGCCCCACACAGCAAAGGCAAGTGGCTGTTCTCCAGTGCCCTTCCTCCGGCACCATGCAGTGAACACTGTACACTCTGCTCAGCCGTGCCACTTGAGGAGGGGACAGGCAGAATTACACCCTTAGTGATGTCATTTTCATTACTTGAAACTCAAGATTTATTCAGAATTAATCTCTACATACACCCAGCTTGGTTAACAGGAACACACCAGTTTGAATTTCAGATCTATATAAAAAGTCGCTGTTTGGCAGTTAATTGGCTAATATGTGAACACTGCCACAAATTGTTCTCTTTTGCAAGCAAAGGTAAATATACTATTTTATCCTGCTAGGAGGATATACAGAAAAGGATGCTGCTATCTGAATAGCATGTTTCCAGAGATACGATTCAAGCATTAAGAAAAAAGAAAAAGAAAAAAAAAAAAAATCCATATTCTGTCTGTAGGACCGGCTGAAAGGGCATCTAGAGAGGCAAACACAATGTACTTATGTATTACCAGTAGTTGTCAAGGTAACTACAGGATCATGATTCCAGACCAAAAAATCTTTTCATATATCTCCTAAGATAGAGGTCTTCAGCCAGGCTTTTGAGATCATCTTAACTGGAGGAAGAGCCTGAGTAAGATTCTCAGGAGAACTGCTCACTACATCAGCCTTGTAAGACATGCACCAGAATTCTGCATCAAATAAGCAGATTTTTTGACATCTCTCTCTATTATCTATGGCCTATGGTTTCAAAGCATAAGGCCTTCATGGAACTGGAGATATGCTTTGCCTTCTACATTCAGAAACAAAGTCTTAAAGAAAATCCCATCTGAAGACTTCACTTAGCCTGGGACCAAACAATTAATTTTGTATCATCTCAAAGCAAAAAAAAAAAATAATACCAGATTGATGGAAAGTACGCTCAGATTGACATGAAAGAAGTGTTTTCCTTAGGACATTTCCATTTTGTGCCAATATTTAAACAAAATCTTGTTTTAAACAAAATCTTTGCAAAATTCTCTTTTAAAAAAAATTTCTTTTATAGCATGTGTTTGCAAATCAACACAAAGCATTGATAACCAGCAGCTTATTAATTCAAGATTTTAAGGTCTAAGTTCTAAAACAAAGATTGTATTTAATAGTACAGTAGTCTGGGACACTCAGAACGAGTTGGGATGAAGAGCCTTTGAGCTGGATTGATCTAAACACAAACTACCACATTTCAAGTTAATCCCATCTACAGGCAGGGGCACTTTCCCTGCTTTACTTTTTAGATACGAGTGCAAAAAAGTTTTTCTCTCTCTTTCACCAATAAACACCCCCATCAAAACAGACACATCTCTAAGAAATATTCTGTCTTCATGAAAAATTATTCCAATTAGGGCCATGGGATTTTTGCATGGACTGACTTTCAAGTGTAAAATACAAGCTAGGAGAAAGCCTGCAAGATTTTATGCTGAAAAATTAACTTTGCACAGACGTCCAGTTCAAAAGCGCCCAACTGCCATGACAAAGTTTTGAACAGGAGAAACTGCTTTTTTCGTTATACTATTTTTCTTTTCCTGCCCTCCAATACATACATCTCTTTTTTCCCGTGAATATGCAATCAAATTCCTAAAGAGGAAGAAGTAGAGACACTGTCCCATTTAAATAAGATCCATGTTCCAGGAAGTTTAGTAGCAATAAATTACTCAAAAAAAGCATAAGTGTGTGAGCCTAAGTGAGTTGGAGTAGAATGAGAGGAAACACAGAACAATAGCAAATCTTGGCAAGAGCCACGGAGATCTCTCTCCCACCACAGGCCCAAACATTTTCCATGCTTAGGAGGTAAAACACTGGCAAGGGTTATTTTTCAACTAGGTCAAAATAAATGATGGAAAGATGATTTGATTTATTTTGTCTCCTCAAGCCACATCAGTTGTGAAGAGCTACTCCTTCCAAGCAGCCTGAAGTCAACAGTAATCTTGGTAAGAGAAGACAGTATCAGACATAAGATTAGGACTAAATAAGGACTAAAACACAGCTGACCATTATGTTGGGGAAATTATTCAGGTGCTGGTAACAGTTCACATCACCTTGCCTGGAAATACTGCCTCAATATAAGAGGAAAAATCCAAAACCAGACATGATTATTAGACATGTAATGATTCTAATGTTAGCTGTTTCACTTAATTAAAGAGTTTATCAGTCCCCTTAGGAGACTTTTTCTTCTTACAAGCAAGATTTTCCGGCACCAAATACCAGAAAAGACTATAAAAAATGCTCTGGCATTACGTGTTTCCTGCAAGCCTTTAAATAGGCTGAGAAGGATTTCGAAGTGCACATGAGCATGCTGATTTCCATTCTGATTGTGAAAATGTGGCAGAGATGTCACGCATCACGTAATCCTGAACACATTTTATTTGAAACTTAGATTTCAAAATTTAAGTCTTAAAATAAAGTATATTAGTCTATGCACTGCATTGAAAAAGAAGAGAGGCAAGCTGCTGCAGAGTCATGAACAATATTTCCTGGCCTTTTCACGCAGATTATTGCTCTCAGCATCAGTGTTCCTACACTCCTTCCCTCTGTTTCCACAGAATGGGTTTTTACCAACACAGATGGGGTTTTTTTACACTGCTCCAAAGTTCTTCTCAAATACCCATTTCATAAGACTGAATTGTGGTCAAAATATTGCTGTTCTTACCACTATCTGTGACCAGGAGTCTTACTATGGGTATTGTACAAACACTGATACAAATCCTCGAAGACCCTGCTATCCAGGAATTTGTGTATGGCACAGTATTTGTAGTCAGGGCTGGGCAGACAAAGCAGAGAGGGTTTCATGTGGTTTTGGCTGCTGAAATTTTACAGACTTCAGAGTTACAGGGTGGCTGAGGCTGGAAGGCAGCTCTAGAGATTGTCCAGTCTCAGCCCCTGCTCAAGCACAGCTACCTGGAGCCCATTGCCCAGGTCCGTGTCCAGATGGTTTTTGAGTATCTCCCAGGATGGAGACTCTGTAAACTCTCTGGGCAACCTGTGCCAATATCCATCAGCCTTTATGCAAAAAAATAAAAAGAGTTTTCCTGCTTTTAAATGGCATTTCTTGCATTTCCGTTTGAGCCCATTGTCTTGGGTCCTGTCACTAAGCACCACTGGGAAGAGCCTGGCTCATAACTCATTTAAGAACTGGGACAATATAGTCAGAGCTTCAACTCTTTGCCATAGAAAAATGGCCCTCGAAACACAAGTTGAGCATGGACGCGCTAGTGTTGGCCCTTCAGAGCTGCAGAGACTCCTCTTTGGCTGTGCTCCCTCTGGAGCCTCACCGTACTGCTGCAAGGATGGAGCTGCCAAGGAAAGACCAGCACTGCCCGCACGCTCAGGTAGACCACAGTCTGTTGGTTCACGTGCAGCTCACACCTGGAAGGTTACACGCACAGCCTGTAAGTACTTCAAATATAGGCTCTGCTTTTGCCATGCTTACTTCAGGCTGCAAGTTCTCCATGCTCCTGGCAGTTGGATCCCTACCGCAGAGGCCGATGGAATTTGCACAGAAAATATTCTACTTGTTAGCAGCAAATTAACTTCTAAGGCCCTACATGTGACCCACGGAAGCTAGGACTATATAAAGTAGATCTTGGAAGAGAGATACAACAGAATTCAAGAGAGAAAACAAATTGCCTCTTTCTTGGCTTTGTCTTTCAGTAGTCGCTGGCAATTTTCTTGAGAACAGACAAGGTCTGGAAATAGCTCATGCAACCCACGTGCAACTGCTGCTCGACCTGGAAAAAATAATGGCATCCTATGGGAGGCGTCAAACCCAGGCGCACCTCTATCCGGCCACTGCTTGACATCCTAGCTCTACAGGTACAAAAAAGAGGATCAAAATCCTGTAAAAGTGTGAAATGGGAGCTTTCTCAGGCCTTGCAGAGGCAATTTCATTTTGAAATTCCCCTTCTCCGGTTTTCCTTCAGTAGGGCAGCACAATCAGCAAAATCTTAACCTTGGAGCTCCAGTCCCATTAGTCACACAAAGCTTCGGTGATTTACAGTCAGAAAATCATTTCAAGACATCTGAAGGGACTTTGTTATTCTGCCTACAGCTACACCTGTGCACTTCTTTGTAAGTTTCAATTAGAAATAATTTAAATAAGAGAAAATCATGTTTCCTAGTACCAGAGCCTGCTAATGAAATATGTTTCACATTTCCAATGGAAATGGGAATTTAGGAAACTAACAGGCAGAGCTTGTGCCTGCATTATGAATACATTTTATATTTGAAAGACACTATCTCCATCTCACTATCCAGATCTACAGCTCTTCTTAAGCTCTGTGAGCCATATTCATATTGCTCTTAATGTCTAAAATGCCACCCTGTTAAGATGACAAATCAATTTCTAAGGTGTTTTAAGAAACACAAAAAATAGGGGATTCTCTATTGTTTTAACTGTCTGTAAGCACTGAGGGGAAAAATCTTGTAATGTGTTACACTGACAGCAAAAGGAGAACAAAAAAGACATGAGCAAGCAGACTTAATGAATTTAACCATGTTTTTGCATCAAAGTATTATGTAAAACAAACAGAAAAGCAGGACAATTGATTTGAAAACTATTCACCTAAATTATTTTATCAGAGGGCTCTAGAGATACCTTTCTGTGGATTAAATTCTTTCCTGCTTAATACAGATCAGAAAGTCACCAACTTTACAGGGTAAGGGACATAACTTCTATCAGCACAGAGAAACCATATTAGCCCCTGCATTAATTTCTTGGGCTCTAGAGAGGGGCCTTCACTCCCTTGAGCATGTGGAGGATCCAGTGTTTACACATTTAGATTTGGTTTAACACACCTAGTATTTTTCAAAATTCAAATATTTTCATATGGCTTGCACATACTTGATATAACCAGAGATGAGGCTACAGAAAGAAGAGAAATGTTAGTGTTTAGGCAAGGTTCTTATACGTGTCATCAAGTCCCAAAGCAGAAGAGCTCTGCAGTTCCATGCAGAGTCCTGCAAAGTGGCAAACTGTCAGATCCAAACCTCTTTACTCCTCGCTCATATCACCACCCTGTCTCTCAAGATGTCTTCATGAGCCTGGCGTTCCGTTGTACAACTCTGAGGGCAGTCCTTGACCTGCCAAAGCTAAGTACTAGAGATAATGCAGCAGCATTAGATGGAAACTGCACTGTTACTGCTAGGAAACTAAACCAACCCTACAGGTCTTTCAGCTTCAGCAGTGGTAGAGAAAGGATATGCCAATAGCAGGATGCAGTAGAAGGGACAGACAAGCCACATCAGGTCTTGCCACAAGCTCAGGATGCTTTTACACCTCAAAACTACACCATGAAAATCAAATCTGACACAAGCAAGTACAAACTCACGCATGCTTATGCACACTTAGAGAAAATAGACCTCAACCACAAACAACTACTATTTTTGACCAGTTGGATGATCACTTCCATAATGACATCTTTGGCGTACCATGCCAAAGAAAAAGTTCCAGGGGATATTTTTGCACATTTTAACAAGGCATTGGTCTTTGCTGAACTGGCTTACACAACTCTGGTCCATGTGCTGGGAACACCACCATTGACTTTTGGGCAAAAACAAAACTAAAAGTGTGGGATATTTGAGAACTCTCAGCACCTGGATTCCTCTAGCCTTCAGGGAAAGCCAACAGAAAGAGTCTGGTACAGAGTGGAGAAACATGGGCTGGTTTGTTAAAACCGGTGCCTGACATATAACAAATGTCAGTGGAGTAACCACCCATGAGTTTTTCTGCAATTATTCTCGGTACCTATGGGCTAGATTACCATTTCTTCTTCCAGGTAAACTCTTCAATCTCAGATCTCTAATAACAAGGAAAATCTCCTTGCTCATTAACAGGTTGTACTGCAAAAGGGAGCAAATGACCTTCTCATCTCCTTATTTTCTGACTAAGCCATATGTAGCACAAACATCATAAGAGAAAGCTCTGGGAAAAAGCCAGGCTCGTTGAATGCATGCGAATTGCAGTGTTTTAAAGGTGATATCGTTCCTCCTACTGCTTGGCCCACACTGTCTTGATGTGGCTCAGACTGTAAATGACACAATTTGGTTGCCACCGTGCTAACCTCTGCATTCCTCTGACTCCGAGGGAGAAAGTCTCTTCTTCCTTTCTCACCTGGCTTCAAATGGAAGTCTCATGAATGCTGTGGATTTAGCGCGTAGTTTTGTAATTGTGGTTTTATTTGAATTGCCACAAAAATGCTGGGTGAGATTAAACACAGGCTTCTCCTTTTGAAGAGGTCTGTGCTTAATATGACTTTTACACCCCATTTTCTCACTAACTTTTAATTTTTTTCTCCTTTGAGTCTACTTGCAACTCCAGCTCCTACACTGCAGTTCTGAGAGCCTGTCCTTCATACTCTGCTAAGTGATACTTATGCATAAACTTTTGCTAATTGCTGATTCCATTGACATTCATGAACCTATGATGGAATGAATGAAGCTTTCATTCATGTTTATATATTAGTTTCTAACATTTGTATGTTTGTAATCATCAGGCTAAAACCAGCTTTCATTTGCAGAGATGCAAACTGAGGGTAACTGAGTCAGGAAATACACTCTATTATGTACATGGAAAGACTTTTCTGGTATCATTAACGGTTGAGTTTATCGCAGAAACTTCCCAATTCCATAACTCAATGTAGTTTGTTCAGGACTGGTAACTACAGTTATGGTTATATTAACAAGTGGCTTGGATAGAATAGAAGTCAACCTCTGGAGTTCATTTTGTGCTGTGCACCTGACATAGGCACTTCTACAGGTCACTGGGACTCTTTTGTTCAGATAAGCTCGAAGTTCACTCCCGTGCACTAATGCTCTGCTGCTGCTGCAGCTTACCTCCCGGGCCAGTTCTGTCCAAAGAGAATCCAGGCCAGGAACTGTGCTGCCTTTCCGGAAGCAAACCTGTGCTCAGCAAGCGGGCAACAGTTAAGCATTGCCTGAAAAGCGCTCTCCTGATCTGATGAACAAACACACCAACACAGACACACCCTGTGTGTAAATTACAGAGACTTACACAATTAGAATATCTCTGTGGTAATCCCTAGCCATCAACAACTTTCCCAGCCATATAATTGCTACTATTAACAACATAAGTTCCCAATTTAACAAATGGAAGCGAGATAAATGCCCACATCATTCTGGCTTCTCCTAGCTTTATGATTCAGAGAGTAGCAATCTGTTGCCCTTGGTCTTTTGGAAATAGTGCCCATGTGATAATTTCAATGACAATGCAGCACTTCTGATCTGTTCTGGATATATGAGGACTTTGATTGCTTTATCATGGAGGAGGTTCTGATGGTCAAGTGAATTGGGTCATGCCCCAGGGACCTTATTCTCTTCCACTCAGGCGCTCTTGTCCTTCCTCACTCTTTACACTTAGCAATAGTTAGCACAGATACCCAAAACCAAGGAGAAGACCTAAACAGTCTGGAATCAGCAGGGAGAGGAACCAAGGAGGTTTCTGGTGTAGAAACATGGGAGAAGATGGGTGGTGGGAGAGGAAATGTGATGCATTGCTTAGATTTTCTGTGTCCTTTAGCATTGCTGCCTTGTAGGGGAGTGGCCACAACTGCTTCCCTCTCCAATACTTTACCATCTTTTGGCATTGGCTCTGGTTTGAATGCCTCCAGCATTGGAAACCAGGCTTCCTGCCTCCCTGTATTCAGAAATTTTGTCAGTCCTTTCTTCACATCTTGCCATGCTGCTGCAAAAAAGCATCACCTGTGTGCATAGCTTTTTTATTATTATCCTTTATCTTTCTCTGAAACTGATGACAAGTTATTGCTCATCAGATGCTTCATGGGAATCAATTATGCACATGCTTTGATTCCCACTTTTCCCTGAAGTAAGTGTAGATTATGTCAAGTAAAACTACTTACCCTTAGATAGCAGACAGAGCCCCAGACAGACAGTGGGCCAAGATATAGGAGGATGATATCGCCTTAAAAACACTGTAATTACATGCATTCAAAAAGCCTGGCTTTTTCCCAGAGCTTTCTCTGGGATTGTTTGTGCTATGTATGGCTTAGCCAGGCAACAAGGAGAGGGCAAGGTCTCTTGGTCCCTTCTGCTGTCTAACCTGCTAACAAGCAAGGAGATTTTCCTTCTTTTTAGAAATCTGAGATCTGGCTAGCAAACTGATGGCACTCACTCATATAGTTTGTTCATACTAACATAAGGACAGCTAATTGTCCCAATCCTTGATCACCCTGGCTGCCAAGCAATACTCTTTTGAGTAGTTCTCTTTCAAGAGTCCAATATTCCAGATGGGAACAGTCTCTGTAAGCAGTTTTTTCATATGGGCCGTGAAAAATGCTCAAAAAAAAAAAAGGGAGGTGGGGAGGAGGGGGAAGGTCAAGATAACTGATAATGTTTTTATGCAGTGAATAAACAGATATTGAACTGTAGCTTTTGAAAGGGTGATACATTCACACAGCCTAGTCTTGGTCACAGTGTCTGCACACACATCCCATTACAAAGCAAAGTGCAAATTCAACACAGGACTTGCTCAAGTCCTTTGTACAGGATAATGCACTTGTAAATACAAATATCCCTCAATCGGTGAGAAATTCTGAAAAGGCAATACTCTTCCAGTTTGTTTTCAGGCAAAATCTATCAGGACCTGAGACTACTAAAGCCTCAGTCATTATAATTACAATGAGGAACAACTTCAGTCAACTTTAGATACACTTTTAGCTTCCTCAAGCTGCCAGCTGTATCTTGACAAAGTTCATAACTGAAGGTTAGAGCTTACTTCATTCAGAAAAACGAAGAAAGACTGGGGTGCTAGAAAAGCCTGTGATCGCAGACGTGAGAAAATAAGACAGAACCTGGTTTATTCAGCTTCACGCAAGTCATGTGATGTAATTAATTCCAAATGGTTTTGGTCTCCGTACAGAAACTTCCAGCAAAAGATTTAAACGATGTAATAATTACCTTTTTCCTTTCATGATCCTTCTGACTATGTCTTAATTTATGATGCTTTTAACTAGCATACATGTATCCTGAGGCTACAATGGGTGCACATTTATTTAAGTCAAAAGATAAATCTTAATGAAAGGTTTTTTTAACACAATAATTAACGTATTTTGATCATCATAACAGTAATTATTAGAGGCACAAGAACAGAATGAGATCTCAGAAGAAGCCATGAAGATCCTAAATAGGGTGGAGCAGCAGCACTGCCTTATTATTTTGCCAAGAAATGATACATCAAAGTGGCAGCAGTGAATCATCATACACTACTAGGAACTACACCCAGTGCATCCAAGAGATGGAAATATTAGATGCACTAACCTACATCATAAATTGCAAATTATAATCGTACAGCAGATAGTGCACAATATGCCTTTTCTGATAGTTATCAAGCTATGTTCTCCTTACGCCTCCCCCAACATGATCACTCATCAGATTAAAAGAAAAAAACAGAAGAATCCAAAAACATAGGAATTTTGGCTTGATATGAAAGTTCCATCTATTTTTAAGAAAACATTTTTATTTTGTGAAGGATTATAAGCTCTCACCATGTGTCAAATAATACAATTGGGTAGCCCTGTTCTTTTAGAAACCTCTTACCCCTCTAAAAAATCACTTTTTTAGGGGATTATACACACAATGGGAGGCAAGACCAGCAATGCAAAAGAGCACACCCACTCTTACCTGCCATGCTCCTCCCCTTAGCAGAAATGACTAGTATTCTGATTTTCTGCCCAGCTATTAAATCACTGTGCCCATACACTCATGCAGGCAGACAGTAACTAGCAGGCAGCCCGTTTGCAATGACACACAGAAAAGAAGTCAAACAAAGCTGAAAACATTTTTTAAAAATTTCCCACTAATTTTACCTCTGTGTGAAATCTACTTTAAGAAGTACTTTCCCCAAACTAAAAACAGTTTAACAATACACCAGGGGACCTTATCTAAAAAGAAGATGCCAGCAAAAAGTGAGGAATAAAGAGTTCCTTGAAGAAAAATATAGTATGGTACCTTTTCCAGTCAAAGTTTCTTCTTGTATTTTCCTCAGCGCTTCTTGGCCCTCACTCTCACTGTTTCCAGCTGTTACAATACAGAAAACAGAAAATTAGTGATGCAACCAACTTAAGGACAGTCAATATAAGCATGCCACTACGAAGGGCTAACCACAGTGTAAAACCAGTGTGAAGTTTTAAGTGAAAAGGTGTGATATGTCACTGTCAGTCAGCAGAGGTTAGCAAAGAGGGCTGGACTAACGCACTGCTGTTCACACAAGTTCTGCCTGTTTCTCTCATTTATTCATACAAGATGTGACCATCTGCTGGCTGGAGCAGCTGAACTGAGATGCAAGTCTGTGAGCCAAGTGAATTATATCATATCCAGATTCTACAAATGCTTCACTATAGTTTAAAGCAAAGCTCCCCTCACTCCTTTTCCAAAATGAAGAAATTCACAGTTGGAGGAAAGTATGACAAATTGCCAAGCAAATGTCATACTGTGACTTTTTCTAAACACTGAGTTCTACAAACACTGACAGAAAATGTGATTAAACATCAGATAAATGCCTTTTATGACACTCAGCTTAGGTGGACAGTTAATAATTGTATGACATTTGCTTGGCAATTGTTTTATAATAACATATCAAAGAAAAAAAACACCAGCGCAAACAAAATATTATGCTTGGTAGTACAAGTTAAATTTTTAAAATTAAAATTAGTATTCCATTTATTCACCCACAAACATTTTCCATAGCATGACACATCAAAATATTTTTATTTGTCTTTTATTTATATTATCTAAATTAAATAGCAATAAACACTGATATTTCTTATGAATTTCATGAAGCTCCCTTTTCCATTTCCTAATTATACAAACCTCTGCCTTGCTTTTTATACAGGCTTTATCTTGTGCCCCAACACAAGTGTCCTGTCCTCTCATTCACTTATTAGCTAAAATTTTAGGTTTTCCACTTTTTTTCTCACTTTTTTTTTAGTAACAGTGAATCAGCTCTATCAAAGATAAGGAAAGAATCACAGCATCACAGATTAAGTTGAGCTTGGAAAGGACCTTTGGAGGTCACATTAGCTGGTATGTGTTCGTATTTACTTTAAGATGTTATAACATGCTTTATAGTGCTATTAAACTGGATTAATTTGATCTCACAGATAGCGTATTCCAGAAGTGGGAGTAAGGCCTTTGAGACAGATCATGTGTCACCCATCGGTTGCACTAACTGAAGGCTCAGAGCACTGAATGGAGATTTTTGGGACAACCTGATGACTTTGAGGAGGTAGGATAATGCATTCTTTTGAGGATGGAGTTTTTGCTGCGCTTTGCAGTAAAAAAAAATAATTTGCAATACATGTTTGTTTTCATAACATGCAAGAAGACTCAATATTTACATAAATGTAGCCAAAATAAAGACATTTAGCATTCCAGATACTGGAGAGAAAATAATTCTCACATAAAACCTAGAGTCATACTGGTCTATAACTGATCTCTATAAATGCCTTTAACTCTGGAATTATATTGCTCAGACTGAGCAAGAAAGAAAGAAAACAAAAACCAAAACCAAAACCAAAGCAGACATTTGGAGTATTTTCTTCTTGCTGTTGCTTTTTTTCTCCTTTAAAACCATCCAATCTTGTACAGAACAGAAACATTCAGCTTGATGCTAATTTGCAGATATAGATGCAGCGTCAACAAACAAACCCTCCAGTGAAACTGCCATTTCTGGGGAAATCTGTGTACAGGAGTTATGGGCAAGGGATCAATTTTCTTCACTGTTTCACCTCGAGTGATGTACCAGAGTAACATTTCAAACTAGTGTGTTATTACAACAGCTAGAGATAGGCTAGAAACAAAAATATTTCGGTACCAATTGTGTGAAGGTCTTATTTGGTTCCTCTTTCCTTCAGCACTCCTCATGCAGCGAACAGGCTTATTAAAGCCTCCAGTGTCTTGATTTAACTCTCAGTATGTTCACTTAATTTGTTCTTTTAAAAGAGCTTGTGTTCACAACAAATTTTAATTTGCTTTATTTTACTGTTATATAAATGGTTATTCATTAAAGCTCAGTGCCTTCCAAATGAGCTAATTTTATTCATATTTGCATATTTTTCACTCTAGACCACTGGGAAAAAATAATTATTTTGCTAAACAGTCACTTCAAATGTCTGTTTCCAGCCTGATTCAACAAAGAGTTTGAAAACCAGATTCTGGAGCCTGGAGTATCGCAAAATTGAAATAACCTCAGTGTAATAGAGCCTTTTGAAATAATTCTTTCACAGAAAATCCTGTAACAAAGAATAAAGACACTGAACAAATGACCAAAATCCTTACAAAAAGTTCAAAGACACAAATATCAGAAAGATAACATAAGACTGGGAGAGTGCTCTATGGTTGTGAGTTAGCTTAAGGAGATCAGCTTCCCCTTGCTGAGGATGGGTGGGAGAGGAAAGGGGCACTGCACTCCCGTACTGCTCCCTCCTAGTACATCCTTCGGGGATGCTCTAAGCAAAGCGAATGGTAGGCATGAAAAAGAACAACCTCCTTTTAAGTGCTGCATTAATTACTTGGAATTCACAAAATACTTTTTAAGGCACCAAGCTAACACCATCAGCTTTAGGTTGGGAAAAAATCAGAAATAATTTGTATCTTCTTGATGAAGATGGGTCACTGAAGGGCACAACCTTCAAACATACTGAACAGGAGTACAGTGCTCTAAACTAAGGAGGGGTACAGTTTACAAGGGTCAAATTCTTACCACCATCAGCTGATTTAGATCCTCAGTCCCATATTTGTAGTGATTCTTTTAAAAACTTTGTGATACACAGGAGAATCGTCTAGCTGGACTTTTTGCCAATGATTCACCATAATTTTCATACATTCAACATGCCAGAATTTATTCATTTTCTGCGCTATAGCATCTGTACCTTCAGATCTGCCTACTCTGGATTCAGGGTTTGGAGGCGAGGATAAGAAAGAGAAGAGAGACCATGTTTTTTATGCAGTGAGGGAACCTGAACAAAAGCTTTGAGAAAAAGGGATTCAATGTCTTGAGAGCTTAGATCATCAAAGTACCCAAAACCATAATAATCTTGCTTTTCATGCTAATTTAAAGGGTCTATTGGGAACTCAAAATAGATATAGTTGTCTCAAGAACTGTTTATGCAAGCTGTTCAGTGCTCTAGCTGAGGTTTTTCTTCTACTAAGTCCCCACAGAACAGTGAAAAATTCAGGTGAGACTGATTCAAGAACAATGCTGACTCCAATCAATTCTGAAAATAAAACTAATAACATAAAAATAAATTAAAGTCTGAATGGATGCACCTGTATAAAATAATATGTCATTTTAATGGCATGAAAAATACTAATTCTTAGGAAAATACCGAAACTCATGCTGAAAAAAAATATGGAAAATAGATTCAAATACAACTTTTAGTCAAAAAAATTGACCCTCCTCTTCAACATTCGTCTACACAAACACTACAAGTCAAAGCACGTTGGTCTAAAGCCACCACAGAAGTACACAGAAAAATTCTTATCAGCAGCAATAGGCTTTGGATCTTACCCTAAAGGTCAGGTTCTGTCATCTTGGTCACTTCAGTAGATCCTAACTCTGAAAGTTATTTCCAGGATTTCAATAGAATTATCACAGAGGATTGTTTAGCCTCAATAAGGATGACAAAAACACAGTCCACAGAAACCCAGCACAGCTGGGAAACATTTAAGCTATTGCTAGTTAAGAGGTCCTGATACATCTATATGTAATCTTTATATAATATTTTTTAATTTCTTTGAATGTGGAAATCACTCCAAAAGAACATGCTACTCATGCTTATAATTTATGTATTTATGTATTATAATTTATACCCCATCCCTGGAGGTGTTCAAGGCTGGGTTGGATGGGCCTTCCTGATCTAGTGGGAGGTGTCCCTGCCCATGGCAGGGGGGCTGGAATTAGGTGATCTTTAAGGTCCCCTCCAACCCAAATCATTCTATAATGATTCTATCAGATGGCATTATGAGGATTATCATTTTGTGAGTGTGAATGAAACTGTGCAACAAATAGAGAGAGAAATGACTGCCCCTAAAAACCTCTGAGGATGAGAAATTTGAACTCAGTACAATATGAGTGCTTTTTAAAGAAATTGAGAACATCTTCAAAAAAAAAATAATCTTGTTTAAGAAAAAGGAATACAGGTCTGGGGTCTTGCCCATAAAACTTCCCAGTCACGAATTTGTTATTCAGTAAAGCCGGGTATAAGGATGTAACCTGGCATAAAAAAACCCAACACTGAGGAAGTGATACAAAGCTTCCTTATGTCTAGAGGTCCCACACATCCTTTGTCATTCAGTTCATCGTACAGCAGTCACAATCAAATACATGCATTTTGACATGAAAGGCAAAAATATCATTGGAAGTCTTCATCTGAGAAAAGAAGCAAAACTGAGTAAGAAGAAGGATGTCAGTTTGCAGAGAGAAAAGCAATCATCATTCTTGCCCTAGGTTTCAGCAACCCAGCTGTTCCAATGAGAAGTTAAGAATGACCCTGTTTATCCAACCAAAGATACATCCAGATAAGTGCCTGTTTCCAACAATAACCCATAGCAGCTTCTTAAGGAAAAAGTCTAAGTGACAGCACTAAGTCTAGGAGTGATGCTTTCCAATACACCCTCCCAGTAGCAAGTTGTTTCAGATATTTCCTGAATCAAAAATCATACCAAACCTCTCAATGAACCTACCTCCACTACTTCATCTAATTGCACTTCCAATTTATTCAAGCGCCTGGCTGCCAAAGGGTTCTGGGACAACAAGCTCTGCGATTTAGTGACACACTTAATTACACTTAAACGGTTGTGCTTCAGTGGTGGGTTTTGTTGTTTTGTTGTTGTTTTTGGATGTTCTCTACTTTGTGCACAAGACAGAGAATAACCACTTCTCATTCACTTTCTCTAAACCATTTATAATTGCATGACATCACACCTCAGTCATCTGTTTGCAAGCGGAAGAACCTTTGTTTATTAGCACAGAGCCATCCCATCCTCCTCACCATCCCTCTCATTTTTTCCAGTTTTACCAGACTTCCTTTTGAGTATTCACAACAGGCTGAACCAATGATTCCTACAAAGGGAGAGGGATGTTTCCTCTCCTTTTCTCATCTTCTTTCCTGCTCAGTAATAAGATTTTATTTGCCTTTTTTACTGGCATTGAATATTGAAGATGTTCTGCAGAGAGCTTTCAACAGTAAATCACAATTATTTTTCTGAGCGGTAGTAGTTAATTTAGGTCCTATTGCTGTAAATATATAGGTGTGGGCTTTTTCTTCATATGCAGTATTTGCATTTACTGACACAGTATTTATCCATCCCTTCATAACCCGGCCATTCAATATTGTGAGATTCTTCCCTGTTCTTCATGGTCGTTAAGATTTCAAAGGATCACAGGATGGCTGAGGCTGGAAGGCACCTCTGGAGACCATCCAGTCCCACCTCCTGCTGCAACTGGTTGCCCAGGACCATGTCTCATCAGGTTTTGAATATCTGCAAAGATGGAGATCTCAAACCTCTCCGGGCAGCCTGTTTGACCACCCTCACTGTAAAAAAGTGATTTCTTATGCTTAATTGAAATTTCCTACTTTTTGGTTTGTGCCCATTGCCTCTTATCCCATCACTGGGCACCACTGAGCAGACCCTGGCTCCATCTTCCTTCCTGTCCCCATCAGTCATACACATTGAAAAGGTCTCCCTGAGCCCTCTGCTCATCAGGCTGAACAGTCCCAGCTCTCTCAGCCTCTCCCTGTATGTCAGATGCTCAAATCCCTTAATTATCAATAGTCAAATTAATTTGACTATTCTAAGCACATTTGTGCAAAATGCATCATCTCACTGTTCACCCTTTTTTCTGTATCTATCTTTTATAAATGTACTGAACATACGCCTATGAGACCAGGAGTCCCTTTGCTCCATCCCAAAGCTGAGAAATAATTCCTAAATGCTGTTTTCTGTCTCCTAAGCAGTTACTAATCAGCAAGAGATCTTTCTCTCATCTCAAGGAAAGCTAGACACTTTAAAATCTTTGGGCATGAACCTTGCTAAAAGCTTTTGAAAATCAAGATTAAATTATATCACACGGTTGTTCATTTCTTCAAAGCATTTAATAACTGCTTAATGAATAAATTAAGTAAATGTCAAGAAAAACTGCAATAATTCCTCCAAAATTCATTATCACATATTTAACTCTGTATTTTTTACAATGCCTGACATTTTTTTCAATATGAAAATCACACTCACTGGACTGTGCACAACATCCTTCCTAAAACTGCCCAACAGTCACATTTGCCCCCCTTATATTTCCTCCATACTAAGGATGGTTTAAGGTCCTATGCAGAAGATAGTAGTCCAGAAATACTTTGATGCTATCGAGGGATTTTGGGTTTAATCACAGCAGCTTGTTCTAGACTGTTTTAATTTATTTCCTGACAGGTGGTACTGCATTTATACTGAGTTTGTAATAATCTCCGCACTATTCATAGGCACTGCATCTTTTTAGCTGCCCACATGACATACTTTTGGAAGAGAGAGTGAACAGCAGTTGCCTGTCACAGACCACTTGTTCAGATTGAAGACTGCAAGGCCACTTGGTTGTTCCTCATAAGGATACTTCTCCATACCTGTGATAAGCTTCTTTCCTCTAAACCCTTTCAATGTCTATGCTATACATTTTGGAATGTGCAGACCAGAACTCAATACAGGATTTATACAGTGGCAAGCTCACACTGTCTGTTTTCTTTGTTCTTTTTCTAACAACTTCTAATATTTATTTTGGTTTTTTGCAAGCTATTGAGTACTAAGTTTTCATAGGAAGGTCTAGGAAGCCCCAAGTTCTTCCTCCAAAGAGTTGATGGTCAACTCAGAACCCATTATTTCTTTTTCTGGAGCTAAGATTTTTTCCCCATGTCCCTCATTTTTCCCCCATGTCCATTACTCCATATTGTTCTACATTGAATTGCAGATGCCTTTTAACATTCAGCTTCCTATGGTCTTCCTGAAATTCTTCACACATGTTCCTGGTCTTTATTACTCTGAATAATCTAATACAATTTGAAAGACTTGTGACATCATTTTTGCTCCTCCTCTAAAATCGTATGTTGAAAGCATGGGTTCTAACACATATCCCTGTTGAACTCCAGTGGCAACACCCTCTCTATTAAAGAAGTAAACATTTATGTCTATATTCTGTCATAACATGGAATGTTATTATATGAATGTAATGACATTTGTACTTCTCCTTTGAGCTGCATAGTGTCCTGAAAAGCCTGAAGGAATCTTGCTTTAAGATTTCTAGAAATACAAACAAACTATATCAACTGAAATCTTTCATTCACATGACGGTTGAGCATAGTTAATCAAAGTATTTTACTATGCAATACAGCTGCACGGTTGATTGAGTTACACTTCTACTTGAGATTACAGCCCGAAAGAGAATCATTGTGCTCTAAGTGTCTTTTCAGATGTTTGTCACTATTTTAATAATAGTTTCAAATGTCCCAAGGAATGCCATAATGAGTTTGTTCATAAAAAACTAGTCTTAAACCACTGGCAATTATCAAACCCTGCCATAAATTTTACAGGTGAAATGTTCAAAATTAATAAATATAAACAAACACCTTTTTTAAAAAAAGGAAAAAGTCTTTTTAAAGCTAGGACAGTGACAGTCTTCAAACTGATCTGGAAGGCTGTGTGTGGCTGTGTCTACATGCATAGTGTATGAATAACAGTGCTGTAAGTAGGGTTTTTCATAAACCTGATTACAGTGTACTGACATGTTAAAAACTGAACTGAATGACAATTATAAGGCAATCTGCATGCATTTTCTTAGTGTTCATATCAGAAAAGGAAACCATCACCCACTTTTAAAAGGCTGGTAGCATATTGACACTTCCTGACTAACTCTACAATCCATTCAGGCCTAATAAAACCTGGCTAAAATTAGGAAGATAAATACTTTTCTGGAAACAAATTATAACTCAAGAATCTCATACATCTACGTATAGTGAGAAAAGACTATTAAAGTACCCCATATAAATTTTCAGTAATTGAAATTAAATCAAATCATCTTTGAATATGAAAAATTGCACCATCCTGATAGGGTTTAATTATCCTTCTAAAATCACTTTGTAGTATTATACAGTATAAGAATTGTCTGATTTATAGGGCAGAGAGTCCAGCTCGAAAATTGGAAACTAATGTGAATGAAAGAGATGACAGAAATATCTCTTGCTTGGTCTCCTGCAGGGCCTACAGAGGTCACACAGAGTGCTGAGTCTGGTGATGGAACTACATTTACCGCATAGCTTAAATAAGTCACTTGAATATATATACATATATATAAATATAATGAGACTGTTTCCTTTAGAATGTCAGACTGTCTTAGAAAATTATGACACTGATATACTCAGACACTAAAGATCGATAACACTGTCCTGAACCTGGTATTTTCTAGCAAGCAGCATATGTGTAACATTGTCAAGATGGAAATTTTTTGATTTTCATTCACCATTATCAGACAGGATTATCAAAGCTTCTGTATTAGATATTAACATATATTTTTTTCCAGCCTTTTATTAACGTACTAAGGAAGAAAAAAAAAAAAGAAAAAATCAAACTGAAGCTCTCTTTTATAAAGTCAACAATTTTAACATGCACTCACAGAATCCTCTTAAAATTAAACCCTAGTGATGAAGGATGGAAGGAATATGAAGAGTTTATGCTTCTAATCCTCCTAAATTCAGACTGACAAAACTGTGGCCAACACTGTGAACCAGAGCCAAACCTACTGGGGTTTATGACTGATGAAGAAGATGTCTTGATTTTCAATGTCCTTATTGTTAAGAGCGTATTTATTTGTAAGTACACACAAAACACCATCTTCAATATCAGTCACTGTCCAGTAGGCACCAAAAGCAGTGTGTCATTTACCTTCTCTCTGTGAAAATGAAACTGCAGGCTTATTTATCAAGTAGTAAATTGCATAGGAGGGAGCAGGAGCTCCTGGTGTGGCTTGACTCTGAAGACTCAGCGCTGGCGGTAGCTTCCCCTACCAGGGGTCTGCCGTCTGCCGTGAGATTTTCCTAAAGTAAAGGCCGTGTTCACTGTGAGTAATGCTACCACAGCCTGGCAAAAAGTCTCAGTGAAATCTATCAAACAAACCCATAGAAAATTACTTTCATCATTTCAGCATTCACCCCAACCTTTTTCCCAGTGAGAGGCCGAGGGCAAGGAGAGCAGGATCCACAGATGGAGACCATCAGTGGGAGAAAGGAGTCTTGTGCATCGCTGCTGGGACTGGAAATGAAGAAGCTGTAAAAGCACTGTGCAATCGCTTGCTGGAAATGGTCTGAGTGAGCACACTGCCTTTTCATACGGTGCCTGTTCATGTTCCACAAAGTAACATGCTTTCTACTTATTTGTTTTCCTCATTCCCTTGGTAGATGGGATTTAAAACTAAGTTGCTCCAAACATTTACTCCTCTAAAATGTCAAATGGAGTCAAAATCGCATCCATCACAAATGGTGAATCATCATCACCTCAGACATTCAGGTTTGACTCGTTTGCCTGCTGCAGGGATATCATTTTGTATTGCTAAGTATTCCCATTACTTTGTCCCTGTAATGCGAAAGAAGCGTTCAGTGAATGGACACGACTGACTGTGAGCTACACGAGTCTCCCGCGCAAGCCCAAATTCACCAAACATTCACACATTTTTCACGCAAGTTCATGCCTACATACAAACACAGGGCGAAAACATTTCTAGAGCTGAAAACTTGAGCACACTTGCTGTCTTATTTGAGGCTTAAATCTTTGCTTGCATGGCCTGAAGCTGAAAGTTCTAGCGCATGCCAATGTGCCAGCAGGTATTTTAGGCATACTCTGGAACTTGGGGCCAACAGTTAGCAACAAGGATGGAAGGTCATTGCATTTAATGTGTTTTTGAGACTGTTTTAATCTTGCAGCTGGAACAAAGCCTGAGACTATCCATTCTACTGACAGGGCTTCTTTGCTCTTAAGTATTTCACAGGCAAAGAAGATGGCTGTGACTCACCAGGCTCAGTGTTTAGGTCAGAGTTTGCCTGAAAGAACTGAATCAGTTGAAAATCTTACTCATCAAATGCTTCCTATAATTAATTTAATTACTTTACATTTGTAGAGATTCATAATGCAAATATTAAGGTTGGTACAAATGAAGAGTGAATGGAAACGCATGTGCCTGCAAGCACCAGAAGAAAAAGCAGAGCAAAGAGTTAAAAGAATGCCCCTTACTGAAAATAAAGGACATGCTTCCAATTACTATTGCTGCATTGTTTATATCAAGGCCACAGCACAGAGGACTTGCCAGCAGATGACCATGCACTCTGACACCAGGAGGATAACATCATGGTTGCAGAGTATCACCTATACCATTACTTTTCCTGTTAGCCCACCTGTTAGAAACTAGGTTATAGACATAGCCTATATACTGCAGATGAGGAAAAATTACTGAGAGCTGATGACTCCTAAAGGGTATAAAAGATCTGTCCATGAACCACAGAGACAGTATAAGGACTCAGAAGCTGGTGTACGTTTCCCCCCCTTGCACATAAGTGATGCTCACCAGACCACTTGAGCACCCGCATCTTGGTGCTGGTGAGAGTATGGGTGTGAGTGTGAGTGAATGACATCTACGAGAGGGTCATTGTGAGTTGAAAAAATCAGCTTATTGAGAGATTTTGTAATTATAGATCACCCTCCCTTTCCTGAAGATGTCACACTGGATTTTGTTACACGAAATAACCTAAACGTTAAATAGTACAGGTTTCAAAAAAGTAGCTTCCATAACCCTATACAAAGAGAAGAAAATTGGCCTTTTTTTTGTTTTTCCACTGAGTACATTTTTGCAGTCCACCTGCAAAAAGAGGGACTTCTTTAGTGAAATATTAATGCTGGCATCATTAGCTACATCGAGCTACGTTAGCTACATCTAGTATCTAGCTACATATAACAGCATCTGTTTGCATCTTTGCAGATGCTTGGTTTTGACACATCTATTAAAACAACTGTGAGTAAGTGGTATTCTGCATTACACCTATATGATTCCAGGGCAACTCCATTAGTGTTACTGACTGCACTAGACTAAAAATACATGGCTACTATGCTCTTGTTTATTGTTTGGTGTAGCTTTGTTTCAGGTTTGTTTTTTTTAAGATACGTATACAAAACCTTAGCACATTCTGTATAAAAGCTAAATAAAATGGCACCACCGGCTTTCTAGGTGCATTATGAAATACCAACCCTCAGTGACCTTATGGTGTAAAAGTTACAGTGTTTTAGGTAAAAACCTAGTGAAAGACAGATGAAGGGAGCAAAATACAGCATTTAAAACATAAGTATTCATGATATTACATACTGATTTAGTAGATATTTTAGTATGTAGATCTATATGCAGTACAGAAAGCTTTAGAAAATACGAAAAATGTCTCACTAATATTGTCTGTAGTAAAAAGAAATTCTGTACTCAGGACATTTTTGGAGTTCCTACAGAAATTTACCTATTCTAACTTCAGATGTCTAAAAGACATCTCAATCTAACATTGCCACCTCATAAACTCTTTACTATCAGTGGAGAGAAACGGGTACCTCGAGAAGGTGAGTTGTCCGTCCCATCTGTGACATCAATGAACCCCTCACCATATTTATTTGCTTGTCTTGCCTACAAAGGCCATCTATAGTGACAAACTAAGAAGTAAATGTGCAATTTTTACATGGCTGAAGTTATAAGGACTTCCTCTGCCTTTCTAACACAGATCATCCCCCACTACAAAATGAAATATTTGTTTAAGGAACTAGTTTTCCTCTTAACAAACACATGCACCCTGAAGCTGAAGCACAGCCCATCCTCAGTAACAAGATAAGAAAGTATTTTTGTGATACCTATATTTTTAAGTCTTTTTCATGACCTTATTGTTTACTTCTTATGTACAGTATTCCAAATGTTCGAAGTTCTGCATAAAAAAAACTCCCATCTACTTTTCTTTAAAATCTTGCAAAGCAAAACACAAACCAAATCTTTATTTATGCTAAATGCTACCAAAACCCTGGGTCCTTCCCTCTCCTTCCTTCCCCTGCCATCTATTTACTGGTACCAGAAAGAAAATACTCCTTGACAGTAAAAAATACTTCCTGAAACAAAAAATATATTATGAAAATAATAACTTTACCTATTATAACGTGCATGCCAAGTCTTGCCAAATGCTTCACAGTTTGGTAACCAATTCCTTTAGCACCTCCAGTCACTATAGCAACCTTTCCATTTTGTGTAGGGAAAACTATATGAAGAAAAAGAAATAACACAAGGTTAGTTCCCAATAGTAACACGATTAGGAATTAAGATGTATTCTAAAGACGCGTACACTTGACAGACCACTCAAGCCAGGCCAGTAAATCTATCAATCTCAAAAGCAAACTCTGCATGGAAATAAAAACTATAGAGCATCTGCCATTATTGACGGCACTAGACAGAAGCTGAGGACACGAAAGGTAAACACCCAGTTCAGGAAGTTTCTTGTTTCTATTTGCAAGTGTTTTGTAATCCTGTAGTAATCCGCCCTTTAAAATTTTCACCTCCAGTTTGTGTCAGAGCACGGTGACGGCTGTTAAAAGTCAGCTCGAGGGGGGAGGTTTACTCCATGTGAACAGGGGGAAAAAAAATTGCCTCGGCGGCACAATATCCTACAAAATTCTTGAATGGCGGAGGGTAGGCCTCTACCAGTAACATGGGGGAAAGGCCAAACAGCTCAGCCAAACCTACAGGGCAGGAGCCGGCCCACCTCACTTACCTGCATAACTGAGCGCTCTCCCTGTTGGAAACCACAGGGTCCCGGCCACCAAAGGAAGGAGGGGGCAACTTTTTGCGTAAAAAACCACCCAAACTCACCCACTTTTCCTACCTACGCCAGCCTTCTCCCACACAAGCCAACACCAGTGAGCCGAAAAGCGGCCGGGACGGCCCCGGCAGGGCGACCGCCATCCCGCCCGCGAGCCCTCCCGTCGGCAGCCGGGGCTGCCCAATGCGCCCCTCCAAGATGGCGGGCAGCCTCCCGCCAAAGGAGAGCAAAGGCCTTTTAAGCAAACTGCTCGGGGGAGACATGAAATTAGGTCAAATACCAAAAACGATTTTTTTTGGATGAGGCGGCAAATCTTTCATGTGAGGCGCCAGGTGGTCTTCAGGCGACCAAGGTGGATTTCTGTTTGCTTTTCAGAAGAAGCTGCGAGGTATTTGTACAGGGAAAACGGTGCTGAATATTTCATTTTGCCACCGTGCAGTGTCCGTAGGCAATGTTATAGATAACAAATGTTAAAAAGATGCCGACTTTCATCTATCAAAGGACTTTCTATTTTGATTTCTAGGTTTTTAGGGGATTGGTTTGTTGTACAACACTAGCTCGTATTTTGTACGGTTATGAAACACAGAACGAGTGCTGATACAAGCTGCTTTCTTCACAGCTACTTCAAAAAGGACACAGATTTCACCTTTCCTAAAACACATTGTTCCTCCTAGCACAATTCAACATGAATTTCTGTTCTCTTCACGTAACGACACGATTCTTCCCATCCACGCAGAGTGAGAATTGTTTGCAAGTATTTGAAAGTTAGTTCCTATTACAGTGATCGCCATGCACGTAGGTTTTCTAAAATATATAATTTGAGCTAAATAAAACTTTGCCGAGAGCCTTCCTAAAGGGCTTCAGTTTAGTTACAAGCAGTCCTGCAGTTCCCACCAAAAATATTTCTCAGAACAAATTCAAAGTGAAATGCCTCCAATTTTTTCAAGTTTAACCCAGAAATTAAAGCAAGACCTGACACTAAACACTTGGGTAAATTGTCCACTCTGGGTAGTATTTTTAAATAGCTTATTATTTTACCAGGCTTGGCCTCTTTAGATTATGTTTTCCTGGTCTGTTCTCTGTCAGTAGAGCAGAAAAGGAAAAAAATAAAACATTTTTGCAGTTTTTGAACATGCGGACAGGAAATAAAGATTTTAAAGAGGAAGAAAAATAAATGTTCTTAGTGTGAAACAAGTCGTTGTCACCTCTATGTGAGCAGCCCTTGTGCCCCAGCATGACCGGCTACGCTTGAAATGTGGCACGGATGTATTATCTCAAGCCCTTTCAGCCATGGAGTGAAAAAATCACTGCCTGAATGATTTGCATCTGTAAAAAAGGGGGCCTGTATGTGCCCGCTGTTCAACATTTTAGACCATGTGGAAATGCAGCCACGTTGCCTTGTAGCAAAGGCGCACCGAGAGGAGACAGGTCTCTCAACCAGGGACAGGGCAATGCTCTTTGCAAGATGGCAGACAAATCTGAAACAAACGCCTTTTTGAGCTTTTGTTTGCTCAAAAAGTTCAAGGCTCTGAAAAATTAACTCCTGCAAAGCAAATACCCTTTCGTTCAGTCGAGTCCACACTGCAAGAGCCATTCTGAGGCCTCTTCCGAGGGGATGAACAGATTTAAATCCATACAAGGAGCACTGGCATTGCCTCGGTGTAAAAGCAGGAAAGGCCATTTCTGGCCATGACAGCTACATGTGTGAATTTTTCATGTGGCAACTGCGTATGTTCTTGTAAAGAAAACGCCATCTAGAAGAAAAAATTGTGAGCTGAGGACCACTAAGTAATTTTCTTTTAAAGTTTAGTTAACCCATACACTACATTGAAAATCTTGCTGCCACGTGATAGAGCATGTTGCACAAATGTGAGGTTTGCTTCGTCCCCAGAGCTCCCCTTCCCTGTTTATCTTTCATCCCGTTTCACCTGTGCATTTGGGTATAGAATGCGGAGGAAAAAGGAAAATTAAGTCATTTCCATTTCTGTTTATTTCACTGTAGCTGAAAAAACATACTCCAGCACCAACAAAAGGAATTCCCTCAAGAGAAATGGCTTTCCTTTGGGCCTGAGTACCTTCTCCCCTTCTTCTGCCTCCCCATGCTTCCTCTTGCTTCCTCCCCTCTCACCACCTGACATTTGGATTTCACATGTTGCATTCAGGTGCTGTCACTCATTTCCATTACTGCACCACTATATCTATCTATTGAATGAGACATTTTAGTGCAAAATTAATTCACTTAGAAGAAAACAAATGAAAGGAAAGGAGAAAAAGAACTCAGGACTGGGGAAGGGGCAATAACATGAAGGAAAAACAGGAAGTCAGAAGAGAAAGCACTAACAGGTATCACAGCGATGAAATGCTGCTTAGCAGAGGACAACGAAAGAAAATGTCCCATCCTATCCTGTCCATGTGGGCTACAAAGGACCATTTTGGGTCCCAACAGTAACTCAAGTCTTGTGCATTACCAAACGGCAACGAAGAATGTGACAGACAGACAGACTCCACTGCAGAGATGCATGCAGTGAGATCCTAAATTACAGAGATCTTTAAAACAGGCCTGTTTGCAGCAGCTAGAAATAAGGGCTGCAGACACATGGATAAATGGCCACTATCTGGTTTATTTACAACAGCGTACAGCTTCCACAGAGCACGGCTTTGAATAGACACAACACTGCATGTCACTTCTCAGTATATCAGCTCATTTCAGCCAAAATGGGAAACACAAAGAGAAAAAGTGAAACATATCTCTGGGGGAAAGGAAACAAAACCAAAAAAACCCACCAAAATAACCCCCTCAATTCATTCTTTGTTTTGATTTTTATTAATCTTAAAATAAATTTAATCTGCAGAAAAGGTGTACTATTTCCATCAAGACAGGTACCTTGATGTAAAATGAATCTCCATGAAAATGAGACGGTGCTAGTTCTTACATCAATAAAAGTGGTCAAGATCAAACCCAGGCTGTGTGTGTAAGCCAGGGGCAGCTACAGTGAAAGGCAGCTCATTGGTGTCCTGTTCCCACTAGAACTCCACTGTTGGGTACAGCTTGCAAAAATCCCCCCTTTTCAGTGTGAAAACACCTCTTCCGTGATGAAACCTGACATCAAACTTTCAAAGCAGACCTGGGCTCATCCTGGTTTTCCATCAGATACTGGTTTATTTTGTGCGAGAGCTTAAGCCGAGCATGGCGGGAGGCTGGGAGCCCCCCCAGGCAGGAGGCAGTGGGGACCCACCGGCTTTGCTGCACTGAGGAGGTTCCCTCTGGCACTTCTTGCACCTCATTTAAAGCATCCCAGCTCTCTCTCTGCCTCTGCACCCGGTAAGTATGCAGATACTGATCTCAACTGCAGAGGCGTAAATCCAGTGATCTCACCGTGGGACATGAGAACCATACAGCCCTGGTGCTAATGAAATCCCCTGACCAAGCACTAGCTGTTAATTTCCCTTTGTGTTGGAAGAAACCAGCCTGCGGTCCTTAAGCGCTGCTTTGTCACGCCGAAGTCGGAGAGGCTTCTCCCAGGCTGCAGGTTCTGCCTCCATCCCAACATATGTGGAAGAAATAAGCCTGTCTGCTTTCCAAGTGGATTAAGCTAAAGCAGAAAATAAGGCAGATTTATTATGTAATAAATATATCCAGATATGAAGCTATTTAAAAATAATTATTTTCCTTTTAAAATACTTCTCCTTAATCTGCAATAATTTGCATGTGCAGAGACATCCTCACACATAGTCGATAATACAAAGAATTTAAGGCAATTCTGTAATTTTTAAAAATACTAATTTCCAAGAGACTCTTTAACAGGGCTGTCAAGATGTCTCTTCAACTGCCAAGACCGTGAAGAAATAAAACAGAGTGGAGACCCATATCAATGACCACTTCCATATCAATAACCAGTTCCTGCTGGCAAAATCTCAACTCTGGGATAGGAATGGGGCTGACTGAAGTAGCCAAATCAAAACAGAGGCATTAAACTTTCTTTTTTTGCAGAAACGTACTATGTGAACACCGACAATGCAAACTTCAGAAGAAGAGCTCCACTTAAGAGTTACTTGCTTTGGTATTCTGCAATCTTTACCACACACCCTGTTTGAGGGGGAAAAAGGGGGAGGGGGGAGAAGAAGAAAAAGGTATTAAATGTTTGTTAAAAGCAAATTGCATCAGATTTTTACAAAGTTGCATGTCCTACTCTATTAATCCATTGTGGAACATTATGAGTCATGTGGACATTAAAATAGAGTATCTTTATATTAATCTCTTCATTAAAACCTCTTTTTAAGACACTGAAGGCCAAAGGCAGAATTTAGATTGTCTGAATCAGTCTCCAGTCCTTATCAGGCAAGAAAGACGAGCACTGCTGAAGGCATCCCAAGAGCTGGTCAGAAGAGCCATCTGAGAGGTGCCAGACTGGGACCTGCCTGCACCTCCTGAACTGGCCAACTCGGTGCAGGGACTTCAGTGGCATTTGTGCTGAAGACACCCCTACAGACAAATTCTAACAGTTATTTTTTTCCTTCCTCCTATAACTGAATGCAGATATCATGCCTGAAGGTAACTGGCAGAACCACAGATGGAAAAAAAATAAAAGAAAGAAAAGAAGCCACAATGAATATTTAGTTTGATCACAGAATAACAAGTGCCAAGTTTGGAGCTGTTCCTGTATAGCAACACCGAGTGAGAAAAAGAGGGCAAACTATAGTTGTCAGTCCTCTCCTATCACCATAGGACAAAGCACAATTGAGTTTTTTCTAGTTGCCTAAAGAATTCCTATAGCTCAGTCTACCACCGAATTATTGAGCAGTTTTTCCAATCCCAAAATGCCCCAGCGCTTTTTCTGTGATTTACACTGTGGCAGGGCTGAGATAACAGCCGTTAAGATCCCTTTCAAAGCAGATGTAGAAAAGTAACTCATTTGCTACTCTTACAGGCAATCACTAGAACGTCAGGGAATACACGCAGCTTTCAGCAATAGCGCTTTGTGTGAGCCTTACAGTAACATCTCCGTAAACTTCTCTCTTGGCAGAAACTGGGTAAACAGGATCCAAACACTTTCATTCATTCCAGGACTATCCTAACAGAGGACAATTTCAGGTACTCAAATCCTGAGGAATAAAGCAGACAACCGTTTTTTGGGTTTTTTTTCCTTCTGTGACGCCACCTTTCACCACCAGAAAAGTTGCAGGTCCTAAGCCTGTCCTAAGCCTGTGCAGATGATCTTTCAAATGCAAACTGTCTTCCCAAATTTGCACACCAAGATCTTTCCTGCCTCTGCTGCTTCCTATCACTTTCCTAAGGAACATCAATATGCAATCTAGATTGAAGGCTTTTAAGGCTGGAAACCAGGTAGGTGGCAACCAGCTTGACTAGTCCTTCAGTGAAAAGGTATCCTGCTGGTTTCAGCAGTTGCAAGCCATCAGTCCTTCTGCTCATGAACAACTGTCATGCCTACATGCAGATCCGCTGGCACGTGACCAACAGGTCCATTTTATCTCGAATCGATGGATGCATTGTGTAAGGGTGATTTATTTGCCCAGGGAGAGCATCTGTTCCAAGTACAACTGGAATTTTGCACCAGCTAGCTGACAAGCCTCCTAGCTGTTGTCTTACTTTGCTTCCATAGAAGAAGTGAAAGTCAGGAATCACGAGGAAACAGAGGTACCGGAGACAGGCTGGCCCTGGAGTTACTCATGGGAAGGGAAAGGTGTTGAAGAACCAGAACAGCAGGAGAAACCAAACCATGGAAATGTGTCCCTTACCCTACAAACGCATAGTATCTCAAGGTGCTATTCATGGAACAGCAGCAGCCAGATGGCTGTAAGAATTTCAGCAGCCAGAGGAAGACCTAATTTAAGATCCCTCCCACACAGCCACTGATAGGGAAAATGGATTGTTAACAACCGCTCACAAAACCACAGAAAAACCCCTGGCATCCCTAAGACCCAAGTTTCTTCTTTAACCATCGCACAAGGCGCACACGGGTCCTAAAACACTGTGTTGCCAATGAACCAACAAACAATAACTCACGCTTACCATTGCTGGTAAAATCCATAAAAGTTCCACGCCCTTTATTTCAAGCTGGGGGTACCCTACAGGGGAACACAGATGCAGCCCATGCCCTGTGAAGTGGACATTTCCATGACTGGGCAGAGCTCCGGCACAGGCGCAGCACGGGCAGTCACAGGACCAGCAGCAACAATTTGCCTGGGCTGCCTGGACACCTGGGAACCCGATCAGTGCCAACTCAAGCCAAGGCACCAGATATCCAGCAAGCCCAGACAAACGGCCAAAGTGTAGCAAGGCAGTAAATGAAACAAAATCAGGAGAGTCGGCAACTACACCGACTAGAAAAGCAGGATGCTCGCCCAGCTAAGGCGCTAATGTGTATCCTCATCCCTTCCCAGCCTTGTCAACACTGGAACAAGTGGTATCTCTTCAGAATTAGCAGCAAACATCTGCTGAGACAGACTAATGGATTAGGTTTTTTTAATTGCCAATGAAAACAACCAAAAAAATCCCCCAAATTTAATCCTGATATAAGGTTATAGCATTTGTTTAGCTTTTTGACAAGCATGCCAGCTTGCTTATAGGGACAAAGTGATAACATTTGCAGGCACGTTGACAAGCCAGAGATAGAAGTTCCCAAAATCAACTCCAAGACTCGTCCACAGATCTCTCAACTAACACATGGGAAAGCCGTACTACACAGGATTAATAAGGAGAATAGCTCTTCCTCCCTCTTATTTTTCTTCTCATGAACACACTGGGGAGCCTTGGGAGGTATTAGATAGCAACAGGTATTATTGGAGTATTAGAGTTCAGTATCACAAGATTGGAGCACCAGCAAGACCGAACAATAGTAAAATAAATCCACATATTAAAAAAAAAAGGATGCAAGATCAACTGGCGCAGTAGTAAAAAGAGAGTTATGATGGCAGCATTACAGAATTGAAAGAAATGTAATTTTTTTTTGCTAAAGAAAAATAATTACATCCTAAATAAGGCAGCTTTTCAGAGCAGCAGCTTTTGGCACTCAAAAATCCAATTCCTGTGATAAGAGATCTCTCAAGCAACAATGGGAAGAGGGGTGGAAAGCTGCACTAAAAATTTCATTTGCATGACACACCTATCTGCATTTCTTCTAGTGATTCTTGGAAAGACAGGATAAATGTAGATAAAGGGAGAAGTGTGTGTGGAAAGGAGGGTGTGGAAGGGGAATGAGAAGGGAGTATTAGACTCTCAAAGACACAGAAAAAAGAGAGCTTTTTTTTTCAAGAAGTCGTCATTTTCGAGTGCTTCAACACCCTTTACCCTCTTTTCACTTTCCCCCCTACTTCCAAGTATTTAGCTGAAAGAAATGCATCTCTAAGCAATTTAATACACCTCAGTCATAAATCCCCATGTGGCAGTATTGTCCTCAAGGCAAAAAAAAGGCCCAGGGAGGAGACCTGCACAGACCACTTGGCCTATGGCTACTTACGGATGCAGATCCACTGTGGTTTCATGCGGGGAAGACGGTGTAAGTCAGTGCACCGTAACAACAGCCTGGTAGAAAGGTAAGCTACGGCTATTGCCAAAATCATCTGAAAAATATCTCCTCTGCGCTTGCACATGTATTTTCAGTGCCCTGTTTTCTAGAGCATGTGACTGGAGTCTTTGCAAGTGAGGATGTCATGCCTGGTTACGAGAGCCAAGGGAAGCTGCATTTTTACATATCTTGCAACTACAGCCTGAGTGCTTTTGGTTTATTTGTCAAATAGGATCCTCAGTAAGATTGATCCTGGACTTTGTGATGCTGCTAGACTTGTCAGAAGGGTTGCACAGAGAAAAAGATAATTGCAGTTTTCAAAAACAATACAGATGGTAATTTTCTGAACTGATTTAAGCTGTCTTTGTTCTGACTGTGAAGAACATTTTCCTCCAATAAACCCTACGCAGACCTTCTGCATCAGGCTCGTTGATCACATGAAAAAAAAGCTGAATGTTGCCTCCCAGAGAAAGAAAAGGCTGGGAACAGAGAAAACTAAAGAGTATGGTTAATCTGGGAAGTCTCCTTGCCATTTCTGAATTGGGTTTCTCGAAGACAATGGGAAACAAGGCTGCATTGAAAAACAGTTTGATGAAGCATCTATCTGATCTTTTTACAATACAAGTTCAGGCTGATTTTGACAGAGAGATATTAGGAAATTTGATCCCAACAAATACGGAGCTGCCCTAAAGTAAAAGAAAGCCAAAGTAGAAGGGAGGGTGCAGTTCCCGAGTCCTAAATCTCACTTCTGGCCACGTTTGCCATTCTCGGGTACTTTGTTCCTTTAGCCAAAACTCATCTAAAGATAAGAGATTTGAATCTAATTTTTATGAATGCCAAATAGATAGATTGAACACACCATTATACAAATCAGATAGCTGGGAAATACCACAGTGCACTATGAAAATCTGCTAAAAATTCATCAGGAATCTGGGTTTGCCCACAGTCCTCTCTGGGAGTGAAGTTCCCAACCGAACGTGTAGGAATAGGAAAGCACTGCAAGGAGTGCTGGGAGGGGACGGAGGGAGGGAGAGAGAGAGAGAAAGAAATGAGAAATAGAAAAGTTGCCTTAGATCTACAAGTATAAATTATATTAGTGAAATTACAACTCTGCAAATTCCAGGTCTTCTGCCATCACACGCTAGTCCTTATCTTAAACATCCTTGCTATTCCTGGCTTGAGCCAGTTTTTTGCTGGCGAAACACTAGTCTCAAGTAACAAGGGTATTTCAGATAAAGGCTGATACTACATATTGACAACCTTGTGCAAGAGTATTTGGCGCAGGGCTACCCGCTAGCGTTACACCACACATGGCATATTTTGCTCCACTAAGCAATCATTTTGTCTTGGGGACAGATGCCAACTAGGCACTCGGATGAGGCCACGAAATGCCACCTTCGCTTGGAAGAGGAGAGAGGGCTTTGCTGCTCTACAGCCAGATAGAAGAGGTGTGTGGGACACCGCCGCGCTCTGACAGGGGTGACAGCCGAAGGGCACAGCACAAATTCAGCTCAGCGAGGTGATCGATACCTGACCAGCCCCGGCTTTGATCATAATGGGCACTTCACAAAAATATAACACGGGGTTTTGTGAAATAAGGGCAAGAAGGTTGCTGTAATACTGTGAAGAAATCACAATAATTCCTTGCAGTATACTGGACGGCCACAGCCTGCATGTGAAAGATTGCTGGATTTATTAAAAATACCAGCAGAAGAAACTCAACACTAGCTCCAAGAAGAAAGTAACCATTCCCTACATATGCATATATTTAAAGGATCCATTTACCTGTATCATTTCTTACATGGGAAAATACTATCACAAGAATAGAAAAGGACATATTTCCATTTGCCACGTATTCTCTCCCCTGCTTATCTTTCATTCCTTTTATATATTTACCTATTAAATCTTACTCTCTGGCTTTCTTCTCTTTCACTCCAGTCCCACTAAAGATAGGGAAGTTATATACAGGTGTATCTTTAAATCAAGAAAAAGCATCTGGTTATCTTTTGAACAGATTTACTGATACTTACTCCCATACTCCCTCCCTCTGGGCGAATGTAACTGTGCAATACCTCGGGCAATGTCATTTTATGTAAAACTTCCCAATGCTCTTCAAGTCATGTCATCTTGTAATTATATTTTTTTCCTGTTGTGAAATAAGAGATGAAAAAGAGGAGCTCATCCCAGGAGATTTAAATAGGGGTAATGGAAATAGCTGTGCATAGTCTAGTGCCTGCAGAATGAATTTTCCCATCCTGCAAAAGTTAGAGACATTAGAAATTTTTTTTCATTTTGTATCAGGAACCGAAGACTGTGCAGGCTCCAAGCTTTTACCAACAGCTAACAGGTAGATGCAGCTCCACCTCAGAATGCTTTACAACCCTTGGGGTGTAAGAAACCATTTCAATTCCTTGCTCTCAGTCATACCCCGAGCATAAAAAAGTCTTCCCAGTGTAACTCCCAATGTAACAGCAGAAAGCTCCAGTTTCACCAAACATCTGCCATTTAAAGACACTTTTCCCTCCCACAAAAGTCCCCAATAAATGTAATATTTCACCATAACATGCTCAGAAATCCAGTGATCAATTTGTAAAAAGCCATAAAGAGACAATTAAGTGAAATGTAAGTAATGTCATAAATTGTCTTCTCTCAGAAAAGATCACATCCCAGCTATCTCAAAAAACTTGACAAACAGTTATCTGCATGAAATATGGCACAGAATTCCTAAAATTTAAAAATTTTCTGTCTAACTGTGAAAAATTAGCATTTAGGTAATAGTTTTGACCTAAAACCCAGAGTGATGACAGTGAGTTTAAAATGCTAAAGAAAAAAAAGAATCAGCAAAGAGTGACATGTCTGTTACTCCATTATGAACTAAGTAAAGGTCACAACTGGCTGCAATGCAGAAACCTCATTTCAGAAGACTGTCAATGCTGGGCTGGTTGTTTCACAACAAAGAGACCTCTTAAAAAAAAACACGAAACAAAAAAAAACCCCACACACAAAACAAAAAAAAATCCCACACACAAACACAAAACAAACAAAAAAAACCCCAACAAAAAAACCCAACCGAAACCAAACCCCAAACAGCTGCTACTCTTGATTTAATCCCAAATAATGTAGAAATCAACTCGAGCAGACAAGCCCCCACACTTTGCATGGAACAAAGGTTCTGTCATAAACCTTCAACTCTGGAGAATGTTTACAGTACCCAAAGCTCAGAAAATGCTGCAGCTCAAATACTCATCAGCACTTTCATACACAGAAACTGAAGCAAAGAGTGATCTCCCTACTTATGGTCAAGCTGGAAATCCAAACCAAAAGTGAAATATTGATACCTGCTTTTTAGCATCTCACCACAGGAATTAAAAAGCCAAAAGAAAACAATTTATACTTTGCACTATGATCTAGACTTTTCAAAAGACCAAATATTTTATTTTCAATTTGCAAAACAGTATTGACAGCATTATCATCTTCCTAGACAGTACAGCATATTGTATCACAACCCCCAATATCATCTTTACAGCCTCTACTTTTACTGCTTGTGAATTCCAACACATCTTATTCTGACCACACGCTATTAAAAGATTGAATTAATCATTCCATCACTTCTTGCTCAGAGAGCAGATGGAGAGATAAAGCTGGGCAACCAATACATTGGAAAAGTCAATTCTTTAAATATTCCCTCACTATATTAGATACTGGGGGGGGGGGGGGAAGTTGGCGAGATCATTAAGAGTTGTTTAAACTGCATCTCCTCTCTTCCCAGAGACAGAGAATGTAATTTCCATATCCCAATCAAGCTTAAGAGCATCCAGCTGAAGGTCACATTGAGATCTGCCTCTTCCAGCTGACAAAACTCTCTGCTGCCACTTAAACAGTCCCCTTTGCTTCCCGTGGCTTCAGTGTGACAGTATTTCCATCAAACGTAAATAAGTAAGCAGAAGTCACGAGTTGGTATACAGAACTTAAAAGGTAATTGAAAGTTTCTGGAGTATTTCACTTCAGAAAACTGCAATCACTTGTGAACTGAAGTGCCTGTTATCATATACAAAGCTCCAGTAATTAGAATCAGGAAGAGAGGTACACAGTGATTAGAGATTACTGGGAAAAATCTAGTTAACAGGAAGCGTAGCACGTAAACCAATCGGTACTTAAAGCTACCCTGAGATACCTGCAATTAATTAAAATACAAAATGTTAAAAAGCACATTTCCATATTATTAAAATCTTCAGAAGCGACTAATGATCAGAAGCCATTAGAGCATCGACATCAATGTGAGATAACCCTCCAGTGCTACTGGCTTAATAAAAAAGAGGGAAAATAGCCTCAACATCCCTTCCTCTCCCTCTCTGCCCTACTTCCACATCCTTCAAACCAGCCTCTGGCTAATACATTCATTTCCTTGGCTAGCCAGCACGCCTGATGAAGAGCCCGGGCAGTGGCAGAGGCTGTCCGCAGATCATCTGGGTGCCCATTTGTCCCTCAGCGTAGGCAACCAAAGCAGTGGCTCCGAGGAGAGCAGGGCTCACCTTGCCTGCCTGGGACGAGAGCGTGTTGACGGAGGCAGACGCTCCTGGGGCTGTGCAGCTCCGGAGGGAGCTGCTCCATGCGGGGCCAATGCCCCAGGTTGTTGCCCCAGCTGCCAGGGCTCTGAGCTGCTCAAACCCTCCACTGCCACACGCCACCTCCCAGGGCCACCAGCCAGCCTCCAGAAGCACAAATTTGTGATAGAAGATAGCTGGGGTAGGTTAATTTTTTTTACTTCTTTTTTTAAGAGAGCTCTTATTTTAGATGGGAGTTTTACTGAAGTCCTCTGAGGCTCTGGACGGAGCTCTTTTCTGTAAGCACAACTGCTCCGAAATCAGTTCTCACTTGGAATGAGAAAGTACAAAGGGCACACACATGTTTTGTCTTCAAGACGGCTACCACATTTGTTTTCCAAAGCTGGAATTCTGTTCATTTTTCTCTTCTTTGATAGCAGGAGCAGGTCAGGGGTTTCAAATGGAGTATGAAAGTCTCAGTACACAAAGGTCTCCACTGTACTATATGTTATTTCCTAATTCTCTCACGATAGTGCTTTTCTAGGAAAAGACTGATTTCTATTTCAAAATCCTCTTTCTTAACACGTTGAAGTGATCTCATACCTACATATTTTCTTTCCATTTTCCTCTTTTTCACAAGGAAGGTAGCTGCTTTGCAATAGAGACAGCTAATTGTTTTGAAAGTTTTTTTTAAAAATCAGATGTTTTTATTTTTGAATGAAATTTTATAGGCCATTAATCTAATGCAGATTCACAGGACTCAGGGAATTAGTTAACTTAAAAGAGCAGCTACTGTGCATGCTCTATAATTGCTTTTTATCAAAATCGTCAAAGATTTTTAATATGCAGAGTTACTACACAGATTAAAAGCTCTCAAAGTAGGCCTCCATATAAGAGGCCATCATTCCACAGTGTCATTATCTGCTATTAATATTTCAATTAGAGAGTATCACACGCTACTCTAAAGGAACGCAACTGCTCACGAGTCCCATTATTGATAATGCTCCAGCAGTATGACACCAACGTCCTATTTTTCTTCCTATATTTAATTACCTCCTATAAATAGCTTTCCAAACTTTTAAGGGAAAAGCTCATCTCATACAGAAACATGTGTCTTTGCTGACCGACACCTCCCACCCATCCTGCTTCCAAGAAGGGAGGTGATGGCTGCAGGGACCACACCGGCCCTTCTGCACGGCCAGGCTGACCTCACTCCCCAACTCCCTGATCTCACCAGCAGCTCCAACAGGCCGGTAGGTCACAGGGCACCTTGTCAGTCCTTCTAAGGGACACAGACAGAAATACCTGCACTTTTCAGGCACCTGGAGTACTGTGTCCAGTTCTGGGGTCCACAGTTCAAGGAGAGGGAACTACTGGAGAGAGTCCAGTGGAAGGTTACAAAGATGATGAAGGGAATGGAGCACCTCTGTTGAGGAAAGGCTGAGAGACCTGGGTCTGTTTAGCCTGGAGAAGAGAAGACTGAGATGTGATCTCATCAATGCTTGTAAGTATCTAAAGGGCAGGTGTCAAGAGGATGGGGGCTGACTCTTTTCAGTGGTGCCCATCAACAGGACAAGGGGCACAGGCTGGAACACAGGAAATTCCATCTGAACACAAGGAAAACTTCTTTATTTTGAGGGTGACGGAGCGCTGGAACAGGCTGCCCAGAGAGGTGGTGGAGTCTCCTTCTCTGGAGACACTCAAAACCCGCCTGGATGCGTTCCTGTCCAGCCTGCTCCAGGTGAGCCTGCTTTGGCAGAGGGGTTGGACTAGATGATCTACAAAGTTCCCTTCCAACCCTGGTGATTCGGTGATTCTGTGATCAGCGCTAGCACAAATAGGCTTCACCCCTGCCTTCTGTTGCACCTGACCAGTGGATCTAGCTCAAGTCGCATTGCCTTGCAACAGCCATTTGGTGTGAAATATTCTTTCAGGGCATGATTCCTTTTTCTTTTTTGAGGAAAAGACACTTTATTTATTCAGACAAGTCCTTATACTCCCACTTTTGTCATGCCAAGGTGATAACCAACTTCCAGGGCAGCTGCCACACCTGGAGCCACCTTTCAAAGGATGGACCTTGCCAGGCTGATGGACAGCAGCTACCTACCTACAGCCCTCACTTTAAACAGTAAAAAGTTACACCTACGTTTAATTTCTGTTTGATGCTAAATAATTGAAATCATTTGAATGAAGCCTTTTTTTTTTTTTTTTTTAAGAAGCATAAAGGAATTTAGCAATTTAAACATATCAAGGGCGGGAAAAAAAAGAGCTTGAGGAATAAAAGCCTAAGAGCTTGCACTGGCTTGTTCGGCAGCTCTCTGCTGTTTCCAGTATTTCTCTCTCTAGGGCTTTTTCCATGCACACGCAAGGCCTGCATTTCAAATACATCCCTTACGCTGTGCGCTAACTTGTTGGTGATTTGAAAGATGTGACCCTAAAATGCAGTTGCTATTCCAGATTCCAGCTTTACATGTCCACCAGAGCCCTGTAACATGCAGTCGGAACAGCCACTGCCCTCCAGCAGGGCTTTGCCACCAGGTAGGACCTCTCTCAGAAAAAATCGTGGTGACAGCAAAGGCAAAAGGTGCACAAACCTTGCAGGGAGAGCAAAGCAAGCCCCTTCCACTTCTGAAAGCCGTACCAGCAGCTGCAGGAGTCCTTACATTGGCTTTTATTTTATTTTATTTTATTTTATTTTATTTTATTTTATTTTATTTTATTTTATTTTATTTTATTGCATTTGAAGCTTTGCAACTTGCCATACAGAAAATCCAGCAGTCCTGAGGGTTACACCACCTCCATTCTGGCCAAAGTACCACCTCCCTGCCAAGGCGTGCTAGGACATCTGGCTATCCTGTCTGTGTCCTGATGCAGCCTGTGACCAGCGCTGCCGTATCAGCAGAAGCCCACGCTCTGCCCCAGACCCGGTTACCAGCATCCTCTATTTCACCTGGGGAAACAAGAAAACTTTGTTTTACTGAATAAGCTGCTGCTTCTGCCAGCCCCGTGCAGGCTTCTCCTGGTGAAGACAAGTGTTCAGGTAAAAAAAGCAGTAGTTGCAGTCAAACCCTAGGCAGGCAGGAGAGATGCCAATAGGAAGAGGGACACCCAGAACAACCCACCAGGATCACACCACCTACACCCCCGTGACAGCAGTGACGTTTCTCCACGGAGCGCAGGCTTTTTGCCAGCCCCGCGTTTCCCCAGTCCTTTTGCTGTTGCACGTGCCAGGGAAGAGCAGGAAGAAGAGGTCTCGGTATCTCCTCCTCCAAACCGCCACCGGCCAAGCCAGAGGAGCACGCTGCAACCCCATTTTGACACAGACCCCCATGCATACACAAGCAACAGGTCATGCCCGCAGAGACGCTGCTGGCAGATCGGCCATGCTGGCCACACACCACCCACTGAGACACCATGGTGGGTCCCAGCATTGGTCCCCGTCACCACAGCCCTCAGCAAAACCAGGCACCAGCTGTCAGCTGGACCCACACTTGTGAAGACAACTTTGTCCTTAACAGCAGAGGGTAGCAGCTTGGAAGAATCTGAACTGAGTAAACTGGACCTCATGGATGAATTACAATAATTTTCTGTATTCGTACGTGGGTATGTATATGCTTTTCTTTTAGGGAAGAAAAAGAATACCTTGAAAACTGGATGAGAAGACTGGGGAAAAAAATCATGGTTTTCACCTGTGCCTCACTAGAGTATTTTATGATTGGCTTCAATGAGTAAATATTGAGAAAAAAAAAATTATCAATTTAAAAATGGAGGTGGAAGTGATGGATAGAAGGCATGCTACGCTTAATAGCAGAAACACCAACAAAGGTTGTCAAATAAAAGCATAAACAAGTAAAACCATATGCCACTGTAATATAACCCTAACGGCCACGCTCTGGCTGAAATCCAGGCTACAGAGTTGCCCACTTACTCTCTTGTTTTACACCCAGTTCCCTGGATCTTCAAATATTCCTTTCCTTCCTGCAGTACTGGATGATTACACATAACGATTTTAAACGTGCAAAAGTGAACCCATGAGAAACCAGAGGAGGAATAAAGTTTCATGCCTACAATGAAGTGCAGAGAACTCCACTCGCGCCTACCAGGCACTACTGCTGGCAGCGTCTGCAGCTCCTGAAACTTCCTTCTGACTCGAGTTAGTTGCTCTTTAAATATCTGTACTATATAATTAGGAAGTACAGCATCATCGAGGGAACACAGATTTTGCATTTCTTGACCTTTTTCCTACTAATTTTCAGCAGAGTATTTAATGTTAAAATCGTACGCTCTGCAATGCAGGGACTCCAGTTCTGAATGCACAAGTAAGACTGGCATATAGGTGCTGGCATTAATTAGCACGAAAGCACTCCAACGGGCAGATTAGGTGGTATCTGTATTCACACTGAATAGCTTTGTTCATCCACAAGATGATATTTTTGAAAAATATGTCCACAAAGCCCTTGTGTATCTGCTGTGAGAAGCACTTCATAGCACAAACGTTTAATTTCCAGTTATCCAGGTTGTGTCCCAATTGCCAAAAAGCCAGCACTTACTGCTCTGCAGGCACTCTGTTCACCAGGATACATTCAGTGAAGAAATTACTTCATCTCTTCACTGTGTCAGGCCTGACTTGCAAAAATGTAGTGCCAGTAATGTTTTGTTTATATGTAGAAAGTCACTTTCAGTCTGTGTCCCTCGTAGATTGTTTTATTCTTTACAAGCCGTTTGGAATGGTACCACTGAACTTTTTTAAAAGAATGAGGTCTGATGCCAACTCATCCACAATTTCCTTAGCCAGGACAGATTGACATGTTTGTTTAAATACTGTTATACAGAACTATCTGTTTCAGTTTTAAAAATAACCTGCTTAGGGCAGAAAGCATCCTCTGGCTTGACCTTGTACAACATTGACGTACAGACCCTCACATCAGTTGTTTTGGTACAAATCGCTAACAGGGAACATCGCCCGTCTCCCGCGGCAGCACACCGCACCTGGGCAGCCAGAAGTGCCAATCAAACCCTTGCCCACAGCATTCGACTTAGACACACCGTAGCAGATTAAAAATTTAATCCCGAATTCACTGAACACTCATAAGACTCATTAACTTCAATCCCTGGCTTGTGCGTGTGAGAAACGCTGGCTTGAGATCTGAGGTCACGAGGTGACGGAGCTTCGCTTTCATCTGGCGTGACTTTGTTTTCTCACACCAGTGAAGCTAACATCACAGAGGATAACTCAGTGCAGAGCTTACAGGAGCTGAGTATTTCCTCATAGAGTTGGAGGATGTTTAGTTGTATCACCATGTTACCAATGTGTCAACAAGAAAAAAGAAAGAAAGAAAGAAAAAAAAAAAGGTTTTAACTGTTCCCTCAAGGTCTTCCTTCAGAAACAAGTTCAGTGTATTTTTTAGGTCCAACTTTTGGGTTTTTTGTTTACTCCAGGCTAATTTAAAATATTGGGCAATGTTAGCAATCACGGTTAGACATTCCCTCAGACGGCAAAATGTCCGTGTCTCAGAAAGCATAGTCTGGCAGAAAACAGTCACACTACAAAAAGCAGTAGGGTAGCAGAGCCAAGCGCTCCTACTCAGCCTTACACAACTCAGAGGGTGTTTTGGGTGGGATGGGGGATGTAGTTTTCTTGTCCAATGAATTTTCTGTGAAGCATCAAACCTTTCCTAGCAAAGCACAAATACAGTGAAAGCAAAGAAAACATCCTAATTTTATTACAAAATGATGGCACTTTCTTTTTTCTTAAAAGGAATCCTGACATGATTATCAAATATCACTGCTTTTTTGGTTATTTGCTTTAGGAATAGTAGCTGTCAATTTTATTTTTTTCCTTGCTGATGATAACCCCATTTAAAGCCTGCTATATTCCACCACATCTACAGCATTAATGCAATAATTCCTACTCTGTGATAAAGCCACAAACCCAAAATCACTGTGTCTGTAGTGACACCTGTAATCTAGAAACTGCAAGGATGGGAAGCTTGAAACTGACAGGTAACGGTTTCTGAAAACACCAAAAGGGGGTGGTGGTGTATACATAACTATGGCATTTCTGCTCCGTAACTGTCCAAATCTTGACTCTTTCCCTGTCTGCAGGGCAAGACAAAAACCACATCATCTTAGTGACAGAGATAGCAAAATATTTCATAAGACTCTATTTGTTCAATATACTAAAAGCTTCACCATAACCAAATTCAATCACGAATCACACGTCAGTGCCCACGTAACTTCAATACTACTCCAGTGCGGAGCGAGGGAGCCCCAGGTAAAGAAAGCATTTACCTATTTGTGGTGGGACAGTACATGCACGGTCTAAGCAAACTGATGTATTATGACTGTACTACAAAAATATCTCTAAAAATAACATCATGGGGCCCATGGCTACTTCCTCCTGCCTTCCAGCCTTGCAAAACATTATGAGGCTGCTTCAGCACTCACATCTGAGCTGAATAAGATCTCTGGTTGTGCAACTTGTCCCACATAGGCAGCCTCATGGTGGAGTCTGCACAAGGTCCTGCGTGACTGAAGACCTCCACCCACCCAACAGTGAAGCTTTACGCTCCTCAGCTGCATTTCTACATCCTCCAGTGCCTCCAACTGGAGCGCGACTGAGTGGAATTTGGTTAAACAACTCCTTTTATGATGTAAAGGAACAATTACATTTTATAGCTCAATTTCTTGAGTCACAGCATCTTTAGCGCTTACAGAGTTTCCTCTATTATCTCAGTGAGCAGATCCTACTCCAAAAAGTCAAAAAAAAGCAGAGACATTGAGTAACTGCAGAAGTTCCTAACTGCACAACCAGCTAATGCTCGGGGTGAAGTATCACATTTATTGGCATAGTGCTGACCCGAAAGCAAAGGCCACGTATCCTTTGCAAGATACCATCTGCCCATCTTTAGACCCCAATGCCCTACTGGCACAAATGCAACCCCATTGCCCGGCTCTGAAATCCATCAGCTGCATGAACACTAAGTGCACACTCAACCTTCCACCTATAATATCGGAACCCCATTTGCCTCCTTTCCTTTGTTCTACATTAACAAGGAGCAAAAGCTCCTGTTTACCAAGGAAGGACCAAGCAATAGAAATGCTCATTCACATCTGCTGAAACTGTTGATTTTATGCCTGTTAAGGCTAAATAATCTAAACTGAAACATCCTTGCGAGCAGAATAATGACTAAATAAAAGAAGGCTGTTCTTTAACCTGTATGGTCACTAAAATATCATGGGTTCAGCTCCGTATTACTGTGATGCAGGTAAGAGGGGAGAAAACGGGGTGCTTACACTTAAGCCTTTTACTCTCAGAATTTTACCGAAAAAAATATAATTATTTACATTTCACATTCTCCCATATTTTGCTAAAACACAGTTGCAACTGCCTCCCTCAGCAACACAATAATTAAGACGTACAGCTTATGAGTTGTGGGCAAAAGTATTTCTCTTGCTTCTGAAGCCCACCTACATTTGGGACCTCAAGCATTTGAATAGCTCACTTCAGACAGAATGATCCTATGGATACTATCCTTTGAAGCACAACTGCGCACAAAATGGATACATGGAAAATGAAAACTTGTGGTTTGTATTTGAAAAAGCATCACACACACAGCCGACCTCAAAATACCATTACTTAAAAGCTGCTTAAAGAGAAACACTTGCGTTGCCGACATTTCCAGTGGTTCTGAAGGCAGAGCATGCAAAATGGATTGCTTTTAGGGATTAAACCCCTAAATCTGTATTTGGACACCTAACTCAAGGAGTTAGTGCAGAGGGTCTGAAGGCTCCTTTTTAGACCACATCTTGCATTATTTTAATCTTAGCCTAAAAATAAATATAAAATGAATTCATCCTTTTGTAGTCTTGGTGTTTGCACACGGATTGCCCTCTGGTTGTTACCGCCTGCACAATCCTCTTCCCAGGGTGGTCACCCAGCCCGGAGAAGGAGCAGGATTAGGGGAAAAGCCCTGGCTCATCGCCTTCCCTCAGGCACGTGCAGACCAGAAAGCAGCCTCAGCAACACAAAAACACAGGGCAAAACACTGCGGAGGAATCCATTTTCCCTCTGCAGAGCCCAGCAACTTTCCTAAACAGCCTAGAGAGAGGCCAGAAGGGCAGCCAGCAGCCCGACGCTGCAGACTGAGCCGAACCCCGCGCTGCAGGGAGAGTTTACCAGTCCCGGCGTACGACAACCTGCTTCAGACATCCGTGGATCCCGCCTCAGGGAACCAAAAAAAAAAAAAAAGAGTTTTATCTTCCATTGGCTCTAATACGCATTGCCAAAAAAGGCACAAAAAGCATACGCAGCGCTCCTAAGAACTGGCAAATAGTTTCTTACGTTACCCGTGAATTTCTCTCTCCAAAAAGAACCGTGAAATCTTTGCGAACAGCACCCCAAGTAATGATGGGGAGGTGGGGAGGAGCGGGCAGGGCATGAACAACGCAGTTAGTCCATTTGCAAGACTGCAGAACTAGTTCGTGCGAGCACTTTAAGTTCACCTGGGGATTGCATCACACTTTCAGATACCACGTGCAGAAGGCTGCTCTTTTCTCACCTCGTTTCTCTGACCAGGCAACGCAGAAATAAACACCGTGGGGTAAACTAAATATCATCCGTAACCTAACTGCTCGTGCAAACCAGGCAGCAAAGCACGTGCAGCACAGGTCAACTCCTGCCCACTTTCACCATATCTTGACAGCACGCGGATCTCCCGTTCTTACGCACTGAACGCGAGCGCCACACAGCAAGTAACACAGCAAAGACCAGCACTGATGGCGCATACTGCCTGCACAGGAAATAAAACAGGGGTTAAAATTAGGGAGAAGAAAAGATACATACCACACAACAGAAGGCTCCACTCATCCAACAAGACTGGCTCTTTCTCACCACAGCGCTCGCTCCCGTGGGACCTGCCAGCTTTAGGATCAGTGGCAAGTTCTCGGATTGCATGGGAATGCATGCCTGCAGTGGATCACTGAGGCTGTGTGAAAATATCGTTGAGAAACAGACATTTCAGCCCGGACTTCCCATGCTAGAGGACAGGTTACAGTGAGAGCTTGTTCTTCCCTTCTCCGCTACCTCACGACTGAAAACTCCTCCCTGGCCATTTGGGAGTGCGGGGTTTTGAAGATGACAGAGCTCGCCTCCGGCTGCATGGAAACACCAAGAAGTGTGCAAAACACTTCTTTTACACAGTTCTGAAATGTCAGATTACAGGAGGGTTAGGCATTTAGTATTTTTAAACGTTGTGAGGATTTCAGACAAGAATTGCAGACTCCTGTTACAATTTCGGTATTTTTCCTAGATGGACCTGCTTCCTATTTGTTCTCATCAGTGAAGCAATTGAGTTTTGCAGATTTAATTGTTATTAAATTCATTCTGTTCATATAAGATCATCTGTGTGCTCAACAAACTTAAATTTGGGGCCAAATCCCTGAGTCCACCCCAGTGCACAAACTTACAGCAAACTAGACTATCACCCAGAAAACAGAACTGTGTCTTGTTTGCAAAAACACTTTATTTTTCACACACACCAGAAAACTGCGTTTGAGAAGATGAAGGTGTCCCTTGGAAAACCTTCCCTGGAGCACAGCATTCATGACATGGGATGGGACGAGCCTTCCTGATGCTGACTCGACATCTTCGTTGTTATGACTCTAAATTCCCGTCACTGTAAACCTCACTGATGACTCATGAGAAAAAAACACGTTAAAAAAGAAAAAAATAGAATGAAATGCTTTCAATAGCAGTGTCTATAAAGACAGGGTGATACAAAAGACACAAAATGTCTAAAATTTAAAAGCAAAGTGGCATCTGTCAGAGAAATAAAAGATGAATTTCTCATTCCTGACTGCACGTATTTGGGGACAACGACATATTCAGAAAACCATATGGAATCAAAGAAACTGCCTTTTTAAAAACAACCTTAGTCTGCGTTGCTTGGGGAATCGCTGTTGGACATAACATCATGCACATGCAGCTACAGACAAATACAGTCATACTTCCAGTGTACTGAGTAAACCAACAGAATTAATTCTCTACAGAGATAGCTAGATAAATTATTATACTATCACAAACATTTACAGATGCATTTTAATTAGTCTTCTACCTAAAAGCACTAAAATAAAGACAACATTTCTTACTTAATTTGTTTCAAATGAAAGTATCCTCTCCTGACTCACTTAAAAACAAGACTGTCCTACCACTTCTGACAGCTGAATGTATGCGTACCTCTGGCCACGGTATTTGTAACAGTAAAACCACTATAAACGTTACCACCGAAATATCTATCAAATAGGAACTGTAGCTTTAGCCTCTAAATAAAATCATTATTTGAATGCCACAGAACACTCTTTTCTATGTCAGCATTAAATACAAAAGTATTTGAATAATCACAAAATTTCCCCGGCACAGCTTCAGCCTAGAGCACAAACCAGTATCATTTTAAGACATTTACCTCAAAAACCCAACACGCAGAGCAGCACAGATCCTGTTTCTACTCTATGCAATAAGGACTATTATCGCTTATTGCGTGTTTGACTCCGAGCGCATTTTCCTAGCTGTGTTGAGCCTGGTTCTCCAGCATCTTACGTAGGCAATTTTGGTCCAAGTGAGCCATGTGTTCAAGTGTACATCGCTCTGGGGGAAGGAATAGCTAGCTCTGCCTTTTCGCAGCACGGCACAGGCACTGCAGCCCCAGCAGACTGGAATAAGGACCTAGTTTAAACTCCTTTTAAATCGAGTTAACCTGTTCTCTGAGAAGAATCTCTCTGTAAGAGAAGAAAAACACGCTGGGGAGCAGGGCTCCTCCTCCCTGCTGCTCCTACCTGGACCTCTGCCCAGGCAGGGCCAGAGAGACGAGACAGGAGAGAGGAGTTTAAGACAGATAAAGTAGGATTTTGCAAATTCAAGTCACCGGCAAAAAGTACAAATCCTAATGCATGCAAACACGTGTGCAGCAGGTAACAGTCTTCAACATCCCTTAAAAAAAGACACATCGGATCACCACTTCAAAGCATTGCAGATGGCAGCATCACTTCTGTGAACACTAACCTTTTCTTCCGGCACCACGGGAAATCAATACCACCCTGCGAGGAAATGTCAATATAAATGCTCAAAAATCATAATATTAACATTTCAGAATCTGAGGGACTCTCATTTGAAAACACTTCCTGCAACAGCCTTTGCATTTTTAAAAAGATATAAATAAAATTTTATCACTAAAAAGCTTTTAAAACACAAGGTAAGCTGAAAGACAGTGTTTTGAGGGTTCTTTTATAGTAGACTCAATTCCCTTGTGGCATTTTAACCCAACTGCCGGGGCGCTGAAAACGACTGTATGTAACGGACGAATACGGTTGCCTTACACATTTCTCGGTACAGGAAGGTCCAAGCTTTGACGATCGATTTTGCCTGTCGCCGGTTAATTGCGACAGAATGCACCGACCTTGCAAAACCAGGCCGCGTCTGCCATGGCCGAACGGATGTTTCCTGGCATCGGGCAGAGACTTTGAGACCGGAACTGTGCAAAAATGGTACCACCAGAAGCTTGGGTGGGGACTCCCACCACCAAGGCACCCAAAGTGAAGAGGACCAACAGGACGCCACTGGATCCGCAGGTGGTGATATCTCTTTCTCTTATCTCTCTCTCACTCTCGTCCTCTTGTCGTAACCTCTATCTCCTTCTCTCTTTCTTAGAGAGAAACTTACGGCACGGGACTTATTTTTCCAATCCATGTTATCTTGTTAAGTAGTTGTTAGTGGGTTATCGTTCCTACCCATAAGCCTTGTATTGTTTCTGGCTACATAGTTGTTGTTGAATCATAAAATTGGTTGGCTGCTGTCGTTTCACCTTAATTCTGTCTGAGGGGATCATGAACGTGGTCGTTAGTCCCAAGGGGAGGGAACAGCTCCCTTTCGGGTCACGACATTTTAAATTGGCGTCACGGGCAGGATCCCCTTGTGATACAGAACCAACCAGAAGGGACCAGGGCCCTTAGCGAGGCCCGTTCCTTGAGAAGTGCTTGACAAGAGGACAGGGGATCTTGTTGTAAAGATCCACAATGGGTATGTGAACCCACAGTAGGCCGAATACGTTGGAGTACTCCTTTTTGCATTGTGTGCCAGTTGTTGGGATGGAGTTAAGGATCCAGCAATGGAGGATAATCCCCTCCTTGAGAAACTGAAGGGCTATAATGCCCAACCCTCTCCTCCTGGCATGGCTTGGGGCCGAGACAACTGGCATGACTCCCAGGCAGTGGTAGATAGGATTACTCTTGTGGCAAAGGAACAAAAATTGCGTTTGGGGAAAGGAGAAGCAACAGTCTGTGCCATTTTAGGTGCAGCGTTAATTGCTGCTCAAAAGGAAAAGCAAGCAGACAGAGAGACAATTGAGTCCTTACAAAAGCAAATAAACTTACAAAGCCAACTCAATGCTAAACGTAACACCACTCAGCAGCTTCATGAAATATTCTCTGACTCGCTAGACCGAGAGAGAATCTTATGGTCTGAATTGGAAGAAAACAGGCAGGAGTCTGACGATACGACAAATCTGGCTGCAGACCTGCATAGAGAACCGGGATTCTCAAGTTTGGCAAAACTAGCTGAGAGACAGGCATCTGATCCAAGACCCATTTATCCAATCAAAGAGTTAGAGGATAGCAGGAATCTCATTTATCCTAGAGATGGGGAGGTGGTCATAAGATCCTTGATTGAAACCGTTGATAATGGTCAGGGGGATGTTCAGCAACATACCACGCATACTATCCCCTATTTCCCCACAGACTTGGCTAAAATACAGGAAAAATACTCCCAGGCCTCCCGAGAAACTGAAACTGAGTATGTGTGGAGAGTCTCCCTCACAGGGGGTGATAGTATTCTGCTGAGCGAAGATGAGGCTATAGGATATTGGGGACCTGGAGTCTTCTTAACCACAAATGATAACAGGGAACCTGGTCCTTGACCCAGAGGGTAGCGTATTGGGCAGGAGGATTACACCCAATGGAAAGAGGAGACCCTTTTGCTATCAAAACACCAAAGGCAGGTCACATTTTGGAAAGCATGCAGAAAACTGCTTGTCTCCAACTGATGCATGACCATTGCCTGGTTCCACAACAGTCCTCTCCAATGCAGTATGTAGCAGACCCTGAGAGGTTTCATCCTCTAATCAGGGGACTTCCTGATGCTTTAAAACTGTATGCTATTCAGCTACAAGATCGGCTGTGAGCTCCCCGACCAAGGCAAAGGGGAAGTTCCCCCAGAATGACTTGGGTGGAGGTGGTGCAGGAGCTGATTAATTACGGAAGGCATATGGGATTCACTAGCTAGGGAGAAACAAAGCAAAACACAGAGATAAGGAGAGTTGAGGGAAACGGGAGGCAACACAAACCATCAAGACCCCCACACCCTAGGAAACTGGTAAGGGATCCTGAGAAACCGGCACAGATGTCAGAAAGTAAAAGACAGTTATTATGAGCAGAAGACATTTCTAAGGGCATTCCCAGAGAAGTAATGGATAGGTTACCCACTCCCAACCTGGAAAGTTTGGTGAGGAGCTGGAACAAAACACAGGGAATCACATTTCCCTGGAACTCCAAAGATCCTCCTCCCTCATCCCAAGAACATGTAACGGTAACCCCATCTGCACCCTGTGAAACTGATTTGATTGATTTGAAAACCTCGGAGTCGGGAAACTCCCGATGCTGTCCCTTTTAAGTGAGCCAAGGGATGGCCAATGGGTCCACTTAAGAAGGCTCACAGAAAACAGCAAAGGAGATTTACTGATAACCTTCCCTTTATGGCTCTTTAAAACTCCAGTTACTTTCCTAGTAGACACTGGAGCACAGGTGGCAGTTCTTCGGACAGATGCGGCTAAGAATAACGGAATAGTCGCTGATAAAAAACAATTTGCGTTACTGATGTTTCTGGCAATTCTAAACCACAACCAACAGCTTGAATTAAATGCTGGCTACCAGAAGAGGAAACTCCTGTTGAAACCACAATGATACTGGGGGACTTACCAACAAACATTATAAGGCTTGATTCACTCAAAGACTATGCCTGGGTAGACTCCAGAGGAAAAGAGTGGGTGTTCAGACTCCCCACAGCCTCAATGAGACTGCTTCAATCAGTACCCACATGCCCTCCTTCAAAAATAGTTAATGTCAAACCCTACGCTCTGCCATTAGGAGCAAGAGAGGGAATTACCCCTGTAATAGCTGAATTACAGGAACAAGGGATAATTATCCCCACTCACTCACCTTATAACTCCCCTGTGTGGCCAGTTCATAAACCAAATGGGAAGTGGCGATTGACGATTGATTATTGGCGCCTGAACGCCAATACAGGTCCCTTGACAGCTGCTGTGTCTAATATAACCGAACTAATTGCAACTATACAGGAGCAAGCTCACCAAATTTTAGCAACCGTTGATATTAAAGACATGTTTTTCATGGTGCCCTTGCAAGGAACAGATAGAGATTGCTTTGCTTTCACATGGGAAGGTATCCCGTCTGCCTTTATACCTCTCCCCCAAGGATATTGTCACTCACCGACAATTGCTTACTATGCGCTGGCACAAGAACTTGCCCAAATCACTCCCAATGAAGGAGTCAAAGTACATCAATATATCGATGATATATTGGTTGGTGGCTCTGATGTCACTGCTCTAGGGCAAACCCAATCTGACATAATTAATCATTTGGAAAGTTTAGGACTCCAAATTCCAACAGAAAAGGTACAGCTTCCCTCTTCTGAAGTAAAATTCTTAGGCATTTGGTGGAGGGGAGGAACAGTATGTATTCCCTCCAAGACTTTAACTAGCCTTGAACAAGTAAAAATGCCTGAAAATAAGAAGTTGTTACAACATGCCCTAGGACTGATGGTATTTTGGAGAAAACACATTCCAGATTTTTCCCTCATAGCATGTTCCTTGTATGATTTGAAATGCAAAAAAGCCACTTGGGATTGGACCCCAATTCATGAGGAAGCCTTAAAATTGTGAATTTTTGAGGCTGGGGTATATCAAGCCTTACGACCAATACACCCGACAGATCCATTCCATACCGAGTGGGGTTTCGCAATTCACGGATTGTCAATACGTATGTGGCAACGTGGTCCTGATGGTCCCACTCGTCCCATAGGATATTACTCACACAGTTTTAAAGATGCAGAGAAGCGATACTCTACCTGGGAGAAAGGTCTGTTTGTAGTCAGCCTAGCTTTGCAGGAAGCTGAAAAAATCATAAGGCAACAGCCAATCATCCTACGAGGACCCTTTAAAGTCTTGAAACCCGTACTGGCTGGAACTCCTCCTCCTGTTGAGGTTGCACAATGAGAAACAGTAAGGAAGTGGTATGGACAGTTAGATCATTACTGCCATACATACCAGGTAGAGGAGGGAGCACCTAAAATGCTTCAAATACAGGAACCATCTTCTGATTACCCAGATCAGGAGCCTCCTCCTTCTGTTATAAAACCTGCTCCTCCATTTGATTCCCAATTAAAGAATGTATGGTTCACTGATGCATCTTCTAAAAGAGAAGGTAAAGTATAGAAAGAGCGAGCAGTAGCACTGTATGTTGATTTGGGGAACCGGATTATAACAGAAGGGGAAGGAAGTGCTCAGATAGGAGAGTTGATAGCAGTTTGGAGTGTGATAAAACGGGAAACGGAATGCAAAGAAACAGTGCGTATTTATACCGATTCATATGCTGTATTCAAAGCATCTACTGAATGGCTGCCCTTTTGGGAACAAAACCAGTGGGAAGTTAATCGGGCACCAGTGTGGCAGCAACAAAAATGGGAAGAGATCCTACATATTGCCAAACAGAAACCTTTCCAAGTAGGCTGGGTAGCTGCATACCAAAGAGGAGATCACCCCACCCACCTTTTGAACAACCAAGTAGATTCACTGACCCGCTTAGCCACACTAGCGGCGGAAGCAGAGGAGGAAAAATGGGAACACCTGTTAGAGTGGTTACACGTTAAAAAGAGGCCATTCAGGAAGTAAAGACCTTTGTAAAGAGGCAATCAGTAGAGGATGGTGTGTGACCGTGGAGCTGTGCAACACTGTGATATCAGCATGCGGCCTATGCCGTACACGATTAGGAGACCATAACCCTCTCAACGATCAACGCCTACATTTGGGTTGGGTTAAATACTATTGGCCAGTTTATATCACCTTAAAAATGGGTTGTTTTTGCCAAAATCACAGTATAGCATACAAGTCAGTGGATGCAGATTTCGCACCTCGTAACAACTGTCGCGTTGCCTCTGGCGATGCTCTGGCTGGTTTGATCTGGGCCTGTAATGATGGCAATATGTATACTTCTTTATGGGCTGGCTTACCCGAACTCCAGTGTACTTTGGGTCTCCCAACATTATGTCCAACATGGAAGTGGACTCCTGTCCAACCCCACTGGATAACTCACATAAAACAGGCAAAAGTGACATGGAGCTGAGATGTAGAGGGGTGGCAAGATCCAGGGGCAGCCACCCGCACAGCCTGGGGAATGGAAGGAGTCTGGGGATTCGGGTCTGCTACCATATGAACACGATTATGGTTAAGTAAGTTAGCTTATCAGGTAGAAATACTAGCTAATGCTACTGAAACTAGTATACAGTTGCTTAATCCGCAATTGCAAGCTCCATCAAAAATAGCTCTTCAAAACCGCATGGCACTAGACTTAATGATGGTACATCAAAATGGGCTTTGTGGTTACTTAAACCTCTTCAGTACTGCTTGTCGTGTTCATATCCGTAACGTTAGGCTGGACCTCAATGCCCTACTAGGAAGAATACAGCAAGTGGGACAAGCCACTTGTCAGCTCTGAGAATCAATGAGTTCTAGCTGGCTTTCAAAAGTGCTTGGTTGGTTTGGAATTGGCGCCACTGGTTGGATCCAAACTTTGATACAATATGTGGTAATGTTCATTGTACTTGTAATTATCATAGGTATAGCAATATCCTGTGTAAAATCAATCATAATGAAAACTGTTAATATGCGAGTGATTCAACTGACTAATTACACTCCCTTACAGACAAGGGAAGATGAGGAGAACTTAATTGATGCCCTTGAAGCTGAAATAGAAACTTAAGCTCTATTAGGATCTCCCATGCTTTGGGGAATGTTATTAGCTATAGTTGCTTTTTACATGCTTTATTGCTTTTGTACTTTCACCCATCACATTTGGTGTGGTAGGCCCTGCAGTAATCAAGTTGTGTAACTAGAGTTACAAGCATCGGCAAATTGTCATTTGTCTATGCTTGCCCCCTAAACCAGCTGACCTCAAGTTTAGCATGTTATTGATTACTTTAGCACTTTAGGATCAGTTAACACAAGGTTTGACTGAAAGCAAGTGCTTAGTATGCTCATGTTAACTTTATATGTAATCAGTTTACAAAACAGCAGCCCTAACCTTGTACATAGGCCCAAACCATGCAGGCGCTATCCAGCTCCCCCGGGAGGAGATACTAGAACATTCCTTGAGGAGCTAGAGTTGCAAGCATCCATTTTCGTGCTGCGTATGCAAACCCCTAACCCCAACGGATCAAGACAGTGAAGCCATTGGCCTTCATATCAACCACGAAGACCGTGAACAACCATCTTGCTGAACCCGAAGAACAAGAACGCAGAAAAGGTACTCTCGGGTCACACCAGAAACAACAAATCCACCAGTGAACTGTACCGCCAGAGGATTCGCAAGAGGAGAAAATAAAATGCTGTACACCGCCATAATCATTCATATGGGACTACTTGTTCTTTTAGGCATTACCGTGATTATTCTTTTTACTTATGTTTGCGTTTACCTTGTGATTGCCATTGAGAACAATTGCCTTCCTCTGGCTCCCCAGAGCCATGAGTGACCTGTTATAACTCCCCTGCACATTTTTGTTTTGTTTTCTTTTTCCTCTTCTACACTATCTCTCTACATATCATCACCGTGGACGAAGATTACGAGAACTTCAGGAGGTAATGGTACCAATCAACGTTTAAGTCACGGGGTGGTGTAACGGACGAATACGGTTGCCTTAAACATTTCTTGGTACGGGAAGGTCCAAGCTTTGACGATTGATTATCGTCGCCTGCAGACTCGGGCGCAAAACCGGCGATAACCACAAAGGAAGCAGATGCCGATATCCAGCTCTGCCAAGGCAGGACAGTTGGTTCTGCTCTCGTGCCCTGTGGTTTTGCCTGTCGCCGGTTAATTGCGACAGAATGCACCGACCTTGCAAAACCAGGCCGCGTCTGCCATGGCCGAACGGATGTTTCCTGGCATCGGGCAGAGACTTTGAGACCGGAACTGTGCAAAAATGGTACCACCAGAAGCTTGGGTGGGGACTCCCACCACCAAGGCACCCAAAGTGAAGAGGACCAACAGGACGCCACTGGATCCGCAGGTGGTGATATCTCTTTCTCTTATCTCTCTCTCACTCTCGTCCTCTTGTCGTAACCTCTATCTCCTTCTCTCTTTCTTAGAGAGAAACTTACGGCACGGGACTTATTTTTCCAATCCATGTTATCTTGTTAAGTAGTTGTTAGTGGGTTATCGTTCCTACCCATAAGCCTTGTATTGTTTCTGGCTACATAGTTGTTGTTGAATCATAAAATTGGTTGGCTGCTGTCGTTTCACCTTAATTCTGTCTGAGGGGATCATGAACGTGGTCGTTAGTCCCAAGGGGAGGGAACAGCTCCCTTTCGGGTCGCAACACTGTAGAAGCAGTAAAAATCTATTTAATTGATTTTTACAGTTCAACCTAAAGGAAATGCTTCTGTATGTAAAAATGACAGCATTGCACAGCAACTGCAGGGATGTTTTGAAATTCCGGTTTAAATAATATCAAGTCATTAGATATGCTCTACTGATGTCCTTTTAAGGCAGACGCAAAATTACACTGTATCTTTAAATTCTCTCTACAGCACCAAATAATGTTATTAAAAAAGAAAGAACAATTTCTGTAATTTCCCTACATCCACTAAAAATAAAACATATCTTGAATTTCGTAGACTAGTCATTCAAAGGAAATATGATGAGACAGACCATATAGTCTTGGCCTGCAAAAAAGAAAGAAACCCAAAAAAGCCACAAAACATAGCAAAACCAGGAACCAAAGCAAGACAGTCTTCTCTGCATAGCCAAAAAGAGACCCTAGACTAGTCAGCACTGTACCACCAGAACTGGGATCACCAGACCTTCGGAAAGACATCACCCTCTGAGAACGATGCTCAGAAATGGAGACCACTGAAAGGAGTACAGTGTGCAGAGACTAAAATGCAGTTTTTCCAGTGCAAAGTTTCCTTTACCCAATTGTCATGGAACACGTAAAAAACACTACTTCTCTGTTCAAATCCTTATGCTTCCCCTCCTTCAGAAACGATGTCCTCAGGCAGGCCCTTCTTTTTAAGTTATCACATAAAAAGGACAAAATCATGAACTACATGTCAGTTTTAAGGTTTTAGAAGTCCTATAAAATATTACAAATAACCAATTAGTGTTTGTTTTGCTTTTAATATTCTTGTTCCTGTAAAGCTAACTGGACCACCACGACATTTAATTAAAGAAAACCCTCCAAATTAATGTAATACACCGCTGCAATAGAAACTTAAAATAATATGCCCTTTCCACAAATAATCCGTAACTTTATTCCCTTCATTTAAACTGAGGTGTCTCAGACATGGTTTGCTGGAAAAAAAATCACCTTTTCAACTCCAGTTGGGTTCAGGGTTTTCCTTTTGTCTTCAGAGTAATCCCTGACGGCAGGGAGAGGTGAAATGAGTGCAGAGGTTGGTCAGTCACACAAAACTCCCTTTAGTTACATTCTTAACCCTAAGAAACCTTGTCTGGCCCACCGTATTTTAATCCTGAATTGGGAATACTTAGCTGGTGGCAAAAGGCAATTCCTCTTCTTCTGACATAAAGTATGTACTTTGAGAGCCTGTTTAAAAATTCACTTTTCCAGCACGAAAGCACTCAAAAGCTGAAGTTCCTCTATTGCCCCTCCAAAAAGATGTCTCAGCTGTACCGAGGAGAAAGGGAAACATGAGGCTGTGGATTCAAATTAGCTGTCAAAAAACACGAACATAAATCTGATTTAATAGCATAATTTGGAAATGTGTTCTGGGCCCACCCTTGGCAATATCACCACAGTTTAATTCATGTTGTAGCAATATTTAAAACAGCTCTGCAACTTTGGTTCTCCACCCAACTAAACAACAGAAAATTATGTCATTAAATGAAAAACACCACACATATTTAAGCAAGAGAAACCATCTAAACTTCTGACATTTTTCATCTTCATTTTTTTTTAATCCAAAAGATTTGTACAGCTTTTTTTTTTTTAAATAACTTACAGGATCAAAAGGAAAATAAATGCATAGCTTCAAAACCTTAGAATATAGCCTCCCCTTGTTGCAGAAGAGTTCAAAGTCATAAAGTGCTGCAGATATGAACACACATCAGACAAATAATCTAGTAACTAACTTATTTTTCTGGTTTATTTAACAATATTCCAGGCTTAGAACATTAAATAAAAATCTCACAGACAATGGGTAGGACTAACAATGGCTTTGTGGGTTTGGGGTTTTTTTTCCTTTTTCTTCTCCTTTTTTTTTTATTTAAAGAATGCTGAGACACATGAATTGAACCAACTACAGTTTTATTTTGGATACCAAAAAATAAAAGGAAGCTGGAAGGAAGAGAGTAGTGCATTGCACTGATCTCAGTAAAACTGCTTGTAAGCCCCACTGCGTACATTTAGCCCTAGAAGGACGAAGATGGAAACGGGAGATGGATGCTGCCAAGAGGGTTGGGCTGAAGGCAGACGGGGGGGAGCGGCGCTCTGGGCTCTGCCTTGGTCGCGAGGGCACGGCTTTGAGTCACGCTGGTGTAAGAGAGGATCCGCACGCCTCGCACCAGCGTTCACCAGCTCCTCGCGGGTTAGCGGCGGTGGCAGCAGGTGGAGGTGGCGCAAGGGGACGCAGCCCACACCAGCTGGCACTCAGTGCACGTAAAAACCAAGACAGGGGTGCCACAGGAGCTCAGGTAACATCAAATAGGCACCTGCTGTATTTCACTCCCTGCCACTATTTGACTTCGCTGCCCTCACAGATAACCTACGTACCTGCGGGAGTTCAGCCCAAGCCTGTGCTTTGCCCCTTGGAGTAGCAACATTCAACGGGATGCACTGTGCGTGTACTTTGTACAACTGCAAATTAATTTCCAGGGGGCTGGAAAGGGAAACCCCAGCCTTACTGACGGCCAAACATGGGCCATGACACCTGTTAAATGCATTTTTCCCGGGCTTAAACTTGCCAGGTAGCTCACTACTATTTACTCCACCGCTTTCTGACTCTAACCTCTGTCCTTCCTCCCCACCCCCCTGCCCCTTCCCACCACCTATGAAGAACAGAGAGGCCTCAAACCTGCAAAAACTATTAAACCAAAACATAAACAAGCAGTGTGGCAATAGAAACAATTCCATCGCAATTCTCATTTTTGTATGTTCCTCCTGGCTGGGCCCTATCTACAACCAAATGTCTGTGGGTACTACCGTGATAAAAAAAAAAATCACTTTCTTCCTCCAGAACAGTAATGGCCAATCTTCAACAGACCTCTTGCCAGAAAGGTTGTGCTCGACATAGTCATAGACTAAAGCCGAGGTGAGGCGTGAGACGTCAGTAACAAAAATAAAACCACAAGCAAACCTTGACCGTAACTGGACAATGCCAAGAGTCCTCCTCTGCACCTCAGAGAAAAATGCTGGCTGCCATCCCACTCTGTGCCAAGCATGAACTATAATCTTGTTTATGACCTGCAGTATTTCGTAAGAGATGGGGGGCCTGGTTCATTTTCTTTCATTTTTTCTTATTTGCCAAATTCTGAAAAAGGGCTTAAAACACTGAGGCGTAAGAGACACAAAGGGAACAATCACAATACACAACAACTAATCAAAAACAGCACTCAAACATTAGACTGGACCGGACTAAAGTCCACTCTACAAACTGAATCAAAAAGAGACAGGAGAGGAAAAAAAAAAAAAAAAAAAAAAAGGCGTTTTTAAGTGCTAACATAATAAGAAACAATCTTAGAGACTCACTAAATACATGTGGGGAAATGGAAGGGTCCCCTTCTTTTAAATATATTTACATAATATTAAAGCTTTTTATTTTGCTTTTCTTGCCAACAAAATTTTCTAGCTACCCTGGACAGAGTCCCCATTTAAATTAAGAGTTTCAGGATTTTATAACATTGACAGACTGTTAGACCCGCGGCCCGTACACGTCTCACCGCCCTCTCCTTCCATCCCTGCCTCCACCGTCGAGGTGCCTGATGCCTTCCCTGCTCCGCACCGCCTGGCATCAGCCATCACGTCACCACAAAGCAAAGGGAACACAACGCCGCCCTGACCCCACGCGCTTTGTTACCACTTTGTAAAAGCACAAGAGACTACAATCAGGGCTTGCCTAGACACCAAAAAAAAAAAAAAAAAAAAAGGTTTGCCATTTAACTGCTGCAGTTAAATGGTAAAACCAGACTAATGTGGACACAGCAATACCAGTTTAGAAGTGTTTGTACCATTTACACCATTACACCACACTGGAAAGGAAAATAACTTATCCTGGTATAAGTGCATCCACACTACAGCCTATGCCAGCACAGTATCAGTTAAAATAATAACACATCAGTCCCCTAATTGACAGAATTATACCAGCTGAACTTTTCTAGCATAGACCAGGCCTAAGACATGAGGTAGTGAAAAAGAAAATCAGGCTCAAGATCTTTTTTCATTCCATAGCATCGACACTCTAAAAATCTTCGCTGCTCAGATTTATGGATTTTAAAATTAATGTTTTAAAATCCAAAATTTAAAGCTAACATCCTGAGTCACACAGGATTTACAAATGGAGGCATAAATCTTAAAAACTCCCTTGCTTAGGGTCCTAATTCAGGAAAATATTTTTATGATAGAAAGCACGTAAGCATGTGTTTGTCTCCCACTGAAGCAAGTGGAAAGGAAGCACATGGGTAAGTGCTTTCTGAAATCTGGGCCACAGTCAGAAATCACGGTCTTTGTAGAATTTATTTCCTCATTCATTTCAGTGCTGTTTAATCACAAGTCATTCATATTTTAAGACAGTGGGAAAAACATAGACAATGGAAGCTAAATCAAGTTTGTTACAACTGTTCAATATTTACAGCATTCATCGCATAAAACAAAAAGTATTTTTGGTAACTTAAGACAAATACCTTTTTTTCTTTGTTATTAAATGTACCACAGCAGTCCTGTCAAACAAACCCACTGTCTCGGATATTAAAGAAATTGTTGTTTACATTTACCGAGTCATTTAAATTAAAAATCTGTTCCTGTTCCAAACCCCACTCTCCTTCGTCTTCATCCTCCGGTTCTGCCTCAGACCCATTCCGACTGTTTTCGTACAAAAAGATCTGCTCATCTACGTGAGCCGGGGCTAACCGGTTTCTCTTTGCACTTACAACGTTAGCAGAAGAACCAAAAAGGCGTTCAGGGAAGACCCTTGTGGCCAAAATACACCAGTATTTTTGAAGAACCTTTGGTAAAACTGGAAACAGCGCTAGTCTGTCAGACCACCACTTCAGCGGGTCTTCGTTCAAACCGAGGACCTTTTGTGACTTGAAGTTGCTCAACTCCTCAACAATCTGAGCGTGCCATTCCTCCTGGTCTTCCACGCCTCCCGTCTGGCAGAAGATCTCTGCGAGCATGTTGTTGATGACACTGGTAGGAGGGGGAGTAGAGGAGATGATGATTTTTTTCACTGGGGGCTCTTCTGAAACGGTGAAGAATTTTTCTTCAGTCCTAAAGGTATTTTCTTTTACTTTCTCCAGCAGGCTTTTCGCTTCTTCCACCACTCTGTTTTCAACCTGCTGCCGCTCAAAGGCTGAAAGAAAAGGCAGTTTTTTGTAGCGGGGATCCAAGAAAGTTGCAACGTTGAGAAACATGTCTATCTCAGGCGTGTGCTGGTAGGTTGTCGACAACTCTTTAGCAATCACCTCCTTCGCCATGCTGATTTCCTTCAAATCGTTCTCTTTGATGTTAAGGGTCGTATTCAGAAGCATGTGGAGAAGCGGCTTCACCATACTGATCGTCGGGTACTTGGAAGCAGACATCATCTCCGCAACCTGCTTGAAAGGCTGCAGCAGCTCCACCAGCCCTTCGATTGTATTCCACTCACTGGCTTCCAGCATGAGGTGGTGGTTGTTGCTGTCCTCCACCAGAACAGCCGCGATGACAAACTGCTGCTCCTTGAGGCGCTGCAGCATAGCGAGCGTGCTTCCCCACCAGGAAACACGGTCGCTTACCAGCATGCAGTGGAGAATATTCTGCTGCTTCTGCTTCTCGCTCAGCATGTACATCGCAACTGTAGACTGCTGAAAATACTCCACCAGCTTTCGGCACCTGGCAAGAAGGCTGCAGAGTTTGGGGAGCTGAAAAGCTTGTTGTATTCCTGCATTAAAAGTGTGCCCCAAACAAGGCATCTGTACGGGAATATCTAGGAGAGAGCAAGCTTTCACAATGTCTTTACTGTAATCTGTTGTAGCACCAAAGACTTTTGTATTGATCCCCCATTCAATGAACGTTTCATAAAGGACTCGCGTAATAGTCTCAGCAGTATTATCCTCCGGTACTTCAAATGTTTTTAAACACCGCGAGTTCACCGCCAGGCAGTTGGCAGGACTGCTGCTGAGAAAGTGAACCGCCACGGTGACGTATGACCTGTTCTGGTTTTCGCTCCTCCACATGTCCGTGGATATGCCGCACCACAGAACCTCGGTGAGCTCCTTCAGCACAATTTCCCTAATGGCATTGTACTTTTCAGGAATAGCTTTTGTACAGAAGTACTTTCGACTAGGAAGTTCATACCTGGGGTCCGCCGTTCTCAAGAGGGCCTTGAAGGTGGGTTCATCAACAATAGAGGCCGGGTACATGCCCTCGCAAATTAGGCTGATGACTGCCGATGTCAGTTCCTGATGCTTTTTGTTTTCGTAGTTCTGGTAGGTCTTCATGATGAGGCTGTCTTGAACAACCTGCTGCGATGACTCCGGCTTGATTTTCGAAAAGGCAGTGGCAAAGGCTTCCCTCATTTGCTCCGTGTTACTTTTCACAAACTCGCAGAATTCGTCAGGGTGATTTTTCTCAAGGTGGTAGGAAAGGTTGGACGTGTTTCCTGAATAGGCGATCTGTGCCATGCAAATACGGCAGTAGATCTTCTTCCACTGTAATATGCATCCTTCTGCATTGGTATCAAACCCGAAGTACTTCCACACTTTACTCTTTGCTCTTGGGTGAGCCACTAACTTTAGGTCTGATGGGGAACCTTCTAAACTTTTATTCTCCATTGCTTCTTGGCCACCGTCCCACCTTTTGATCCTTCACTCATTAATGAGTACCTGATAAAGGCAGTAAGATAAAGATACAATGAGAAAGCACAAGTTTGACCACACTCAACTATGCGAAATCAGTGTTTCTGCAAACGTATCAAGAAACCTACCTTACTAATTACATTTGCAAATTTAAAGATGAGATTTGCAGGAAGTGTGACCTACAAGAAGCCCATCGAAATGTCAGAAATTAAGAAGGGTTTAAATATATCGCATTCTGCTGTGAAACTGAGCTAGACGACCTGTGTAAATCTTGCTTCTGGAATAACGTAATTCCAGGTACAGAAAGCGTAACCACCACCACAGAGTTGATACATTACTGTCACACAAACCAGTCATCTGCTGTAGCGTTTTGCTGCCTCTGAAGTGATAGTTTGGGCTAGCCCAACATCCTCTTGCCTAAGAGTTACTGAACCTCACTGTTAACATTTATTTCAATTGAAACCTGATACTGAAGGAGCAAAGGTTTTATTGTTTGTTTGTTTTGAAAGAAGCTTTGTTAGCTCAATCTAACTGTTCCAGGGTTTGTTTTAAAAAAAACTAATAAAAAAATCTGTGATGCAAATTATGGCATTAATCTGCTCCTCTGAAATGCAAAGATGTTTTCTGACTGAAATAAAAGGAAAAGGAGTTTGAACCTACATGCAGCTCAACAATACGCGTCTGACACCTTTCCTGTCCTCATCTTTCTGAAATCAAAGCCATCTCCTGAACTACTAGTTCACAATTGTGGTTCCTGGAATAACAGTGCATTATAATTACAGGAAAAGCAGACAGGGAAGCACTAATAAATGTTATTATCCACATCAGCTGGAAAATCATTTTGCTGTGTTTTCTTCAAAAGGCTACAGAAGTAAGGAGGGGGTGACGCTCTAGAGATGAGCGTGGCGATAAGGCAAGACCTGGCAATCTGTACCTCAGTATCTGCACAGGAAAATGCTTCTTGTACAAACAGATGCATGCAAGTACAACTGGAGGCCTACAGCATCTTCGTGCACAGTGCCGGCAGCTGGCACCCGCCGTAGCCGGTCTCGCTACACCGAAAAGCCAAGCCGCAGCACAACTGCATGCTCACGCTTCTCCATTTCTTCCACATCACCAGCCGAGCCACCGTGACAGCAACAAGCCCTTTGCCAGAGGCCTGGCCAGGACTGGGAAGGAGAAGGAAGCCATCAGTTAAATACGGATGCAACTGCCTCCACAAAAATCCAGGGGAAGACAGCAGGAGAGAAACATCAGGAGCATCCCTGCAGCCAGCCTGAAAGCAACAGCAGGGCTCCTTCTCTGCTCTTCAGGAGCTGCACCTGTGCCCAAGCCCAGAAGTCCCTGGGTGCTAAGACTGGGTGGTTGGGGGAGGAAGAAACAATCTGACTTTTTCATATTGCTGCAGGGGAATATACCCCCAAAAACGTATACGTGCAAGCTTTTCCAGTGTGCTTTCTGCTGTTGACGAACATTCCCAAGAAAAGATGTTTTCTCTCTGAACTACAGCTGGTATTTTGCAGCACTTTCTGAATGTCTTGAATAAAAAAACAAAGACAGGTTTACGAAGACTAAACACGTTTATTTAAACACAGCTGTTGGTTCAGAAGCGGAATGAAAGATGCAGGGCAAGCATTTTACTGGATTTGCTCTGAAGATTTACTTCTGAGTGTAAACCTTTTTTTTTTGGTGGGGTTTTTTTGGGTGGTTTTTTTTTTTTTCCTGAGGGGGACAAAGTTCTGACTACTAGCATGCCCTCTGCTGTGATTCATTCAGTGCCTCCTTTTAAGTTGCCAGGATTGAGTTGCCAAGTTGCTATTGATTCAACACTGTAATGCTGCCTAATTCCAGAGACGTGCATATCAAAAGCACCACGGCATGCAATCCCACAAAAACTGATGATTTTGAAAGACAGAATGGTGAAATGTACAATGATGTAACCCTGCCATACCATCAGACTCTGCATTGACAGGATATGTCCTGTCAGTATGTATTATTATTGCTTTTAGATCCCCCCCCCTTCAGTCCACGACACGGTGTCTCGAGGAAGTATAGAGGCTTCCACTATTTCACTAAATCTTACAGTTTCATCTGCAGTTACATGGCAGTTCCTGGAAGGAAGGAGGAAGGCAGTGCATTAAGAGAGTTGATGTGTCTTTAATATTTAAAATAAGTATGACACACCTTGGATCACAAAAAGTTCACCACAGACTGATAAAATGCAAGTTATTTTAGAGTAAGGGAGTGTTACAGACTCACCCCACCCTTCATTTTTATGTATGTTACAGCTTTGCCATCATTTTGAGATGGATCTGGCACTTGGCAATAGTGGCACAGAGTAGCACTGCCAGAGTTAGAGATATGCCAGCATAATATAGCCTTTATTATAATGCACGAAACCACACTTCAGCTGTCATAATAGCTCAAACATAAACTGCTAATCATCCCTGCCTCTCCTCAAGTGTTATACAGCATAACTGGCACTATGAGGGGAAAAAAACCAACAAACAAAAAACCCAAGAAAACACCACCCCACACACCTCTCAATTTTCTGTAAGAGGAGGTAAATTTTTCCTCATTCAGTGAAACAAAGTGTTCATAACCTAGGCTTGGCAAAAACCAAAGCAGCTTCAACTCTAAGCCAAACTGAAGACACCACCACCTTGCAGAACAAAATCCCTTGGGAATGAAGCATTGCCTTTGGGAAGTGCTGCAGCTTGTTACAAGGGCAGCTGATGGAAATGCTCTCTTTTAGCTTGACAAACTTTCCATGATACAAAAAAAACAGTGCCACTTTGGTTTGCTGAAAACCCTTCCGCGCACAGAAGCCTTAAGGCTACAAACATGCCTCTTCCTTTCTGCCTTGAATTCCCACCCACACTGAAACAGAGCTCACCTTCGGCAAAGCTGCTGTTTTCCTCGCCTCCTCCACTCAGCTGGCCAACACCACCAGCCCGTGGTGACTTTTAAGAGCCTGCAGACAGGATCCTCTGCTGGCCTCGCAGCAGACTCGGGCGCCACAGACAGAGGAGGAGGAAGGGCCCAGGTTTCCCTGCCCCAGCACCTCCTCCCCACTCTCCCTGGGGCGGGCTGTACTGCCTCCTCACACCTCTCAGACCCCCGCCCACCCCCACGACTCTCCTAACACAGACCCCCGACTCCCTTTCTCCAGGGCAGGGTTTGGGCCAAAGTACTGAACCGCCAGCGATGACGCACGTGGCAGAGGGCAGCGCTCCGTTTCCCCAGTGGCCAAGAAAATAGGTTCAAAACCCGTACGGGAGTCACTGGGATTGTGAAACCAAGCACAGCACGGGGATGTGAGGAAATGAGGGGTGTGCACCCACCCTGCAACCTGAGCTCTGCCCCCTCGTGCGCGCACCTCAATGGCATCCTCTCTAATTACACGGTAGGTATCGTCGCTGCAAAACCCTTGCCTCATTCAGCACAGGGGCAACCAGAAAACGAGGGTTTCCTCACTTCTGAAACTACCTAAACAATTCTCTCGGGTGCGTGCATAGGGAAGAGGGATTATTTGTTAGATGCAACTTTATTTTTGCCTGCCAACAGGCCTTCCTACCTGGTCGCTTCTCTGTCCGCCTCTGGATGTTTTACAACCTAAAGCTCATACGGCTTTGAGCAGGAAGCGCTCGGTCTATCATTACGCTTTACTCATATAAACTAAAAGCCCTCAATGCATGAATTGAAATTAAGAGATGCATGTTCCTAAATTAATATTTCACGACCAATTGCAAGGAAACTCAGTACAAATGATGATACTGATTAACTAGAAATCAGGGCAAATTAAAAATATGAATGCTACCTCAATCACTTTTAGGAAGCACAGCAGTCAGTTTTAAGGTCTTCTGAACTTCAGTCACGCTACTACCTTCTTCAGAGCCAGTTTTCTACATGACACATACAAAATTTTACTACGAAGACTTCAAAACTACAAAATATTCAGCATTTAGTCTTCCCCTACCAAATTTTAATGAAACACATACAGCAGATGAGAAAATGCAGGAGGAAGATGCCAAATAAATTCCTTAAGAAGTTTTTAAAATACTAGAAGAGATTATTATTATTACTGTATGAACCATTTTTGTTAACAGTAGTATGACTTTCACTGACCACGTTTCCAGTGCTAATATCCTGGTCTCACAATTAATACTAGTTTCTCTTTTATCAATCCACTGATTCGATTTTTGTTTATATCAAGATCTGTAGTCACACAGGGCTTTTTATCTTCTCCAATTAATTAAGATTAAGCACTGTAAAAAAAAAATCCAAGCAGTAATTTCTAATGAAACTATTAATCGTTTAGACCACTGAACGCTAATGCAATTTACACTACATATCGGCAGTTATACTATTTATGCAATTAGTACTTGGAAAATGGTTTAACGCAAGTTAAACATTCATTCCCCTTTACTTCTGCACGCTGATTTTAGTTAGCAAAGCAATCACTGACTGCACCCTGTTTATCCTCCCAGCTCTGTGTTTCCCATCACTGAGCTTCAAGATCAGAATTTCAGACCAGCTTTCCTACTCTGCACTGGAGTTCGGGGGAGGCTCACTTCAGTAGGGAATATTACTATCTTTTCAGTTTGCAAATCAAAACAATGACAAGTTTTTGCACTGAATCAAGGTTTCAGAGCTCGAACTACCCTCTTTCCCCAAAGAACTGTCTTGAATCCCGTCTATAAAAATCAGATGAACCCCAGTAGGATGTGACAGAACAGATGGTGACTTTTAAAAGCCATGTGAAAGCACATGTGCCAAGAGCATGCAACTCAGACTAAGTTAGGGTAAAGAAAAAGAAAAGAAAAACAAAACTAATATGGTTTACTTGAGTTGAAATCCCGAACACTTCTTCCCAGCAGGTGCAAGAAAGCAAGCTTTTCTTGGGAAATTTGGAGGTAGATAGAAGGGCTGCACTGACACCAGACTCCTTCGCGTGAGTTCAAGGACAAGCCACTGGGCATCCCTCAGGTTTAAACCTTCCACCGGAGAGCTGCACTGCTGCTGCATGAGGAGTGGGAACTCTGACAGGGGAACTGGGACGAAGGGGACGGGATCAGAGGCAGGGCTGACTCCGCCGCCCTGCCCTCCCCAGCCCTGCTTCCCCCCTCCAGGCTCTCCCCAGGAAGGCACCCTGACAGTAAACGGCCTGTACTGGTGAGAGTTATGGACACCCCCTTGAAAAGACAGAAAATTTTAAAAACACGCACCTTTCCAGGTCACTGTCTGGAAAAGTTACTTGGCGTTTTCTTACAGCAAGCGTAGTTTACTGGTCCAAGCTTTAATTAAGCATGTTCTAACCAACACTTTCACTTTTTGTTGCACTGCAGTCGCTATTTTGAAGTTATTATGGAAACGAGGTTACTCTGGGTAAAAAAGTTCCTGCTGACAAGCTGATTCACTTTTTTAAGCAATGGCTGGACACAGCGAGTTGAAGCAAGGCAGCAGGTAACTGCCAAGAGGCAACTGCACACAAACAACTATCTGAGGAGGAAACTACTTGTCCTTGGAAGAAACCACTCTAAGTTAGGGCTGAAAGAAAACTTTCCACATCTGTCAAGTCTGCCCTGGTCCTACTCAGGCAACTGACATTTCCCAGGTTGGATTTTCACTGTCTTCCTCCGGCATTTCCAAATTCAACACTTTTTTTTTTTTTTTTTAATAGGAGCTAAGAACAGACTGCAACAAAACACTCAGGTCACATTTTCGTCATGCTGTTTCTCTGCGGTTCGAAAAAAGATTTGGAAAGTGTTACACACCCTAGGCACAATACCCAGCTTTGCTCTGCCAAGAAAAACTAACGCTAGAAAAATGCTCAGATGACTTCAAACTGTACGCACATCTGCCCTTTTTGTCACCAGGGTTCTCTTGTTTGTTTGGGGGGGGGTTTACGTCCGTCTTTCGAGAATGAGAAAGAAGAATCCCAGCCTATCGCAGAAGGATCAGGAATTAACAAGAAGCAGACAAAACGCTACCCAAGGATGGCACGTGTGATGAAATGCACAAATACGCTCTTACTATGTGGTGTTACTTGTCCCACCTCTCCTCCCCAGAACTTCAAATATTCTCTAAAAAAGTTTCCTCGTCTGCCTCATCTCCTTATCGGAACGCTATGCCCTCTCAATATTTTTTTTTTTTTTTCCAGCTGTTCCTCTGGTTAAGACTATCGGCAGAGCCACAAAGGCTCATTTGCTGCTAAGCAGAGGAAGTTAAAGGCACTGACTCGCATGCAGTTGTAGGCTCAGCTCTGACGATACCCCATGCGTCCGGCCGGCCCCGTCGTTTGCTGCAAGTTTACAAACTCAGAAGCACTTTAAAGCCTTCACGAGTAGTGCGAGCAAAGAGGAAATTCAGATCTTTGGCGAGCTCGAAGTTTCCTCCAGCCGGTATTAAACACACTCTTGACCCAAATCGGGAAAAGCGCAGAAATGCAACTTCTCCAACACGTACCTAACCTGGAGTCCCCTCGGAGAAAACCGCCAGCCCCGCTCTCTCGTCAGCCAACAGGCTGTCAGCCGGTGACAGCCGCCACCGAGCACCGAGCTTCCAGGGCGCGGGTTCCTCCCCCTCCCGCAGCCGCCGGGACGGGGAGGCCGCGGCCGGCGGTCCCAGCCGGGACCCGGCGGGGCGGAGAGCGGCAGCGCCCGGCGCCGCGGCCGGG